>OZ020510.1:74704423-74826923 GCA_963971375.1 Platycheirus rosarum
AAACGGCTGCTTTCAGATGTCAAAGGAGTATGTGTCGATAACATAGAAGACCTTGATGGAATTGCCAGCTTAACAATACATCAAAATTGATATTATTTTTTTTCGTTTATGTTTTTTATCGCTTTTATCAATTTCATTATTATATAATTCTTTTTCTTTTTTTCTTTTTTATAATAAATTTTGTGCTACATTACATCTCATCTTATTGTGAATATTAAATAATTTGTTCGAAGTCTTTTGAAGGTGACATGCTTTCCAAAATCTGGTGAAACCACTCTTTATAAAAACCTTTAATTTTTATATTTTTTTTTTCTCTTTGTTCTCTTCTTATTACCTTAATGCAACAAGTTGATATTGGAGGAGCTTTCATAGGCAGTAGCAACGAGGACGTCTTGCGGTCGATGGTAAAAATTTTAAACAATCAAGGGACAGGCCTTCGGGTATGTCACTTGAATGCCCAAAGATTATTTTGTAAAATTGACGAGTTTAGGGATGTGTTTGGAGATTCTGATACCGATATCATTTGTGTCTCTGAAACTTGGTTTTTGTATACAAATATTGACGCAATGTATAGATACGAGAGAAGAGGAAGGGGAGTGGCAGTGTATGTACGCAAAGATTAAACCTTTAAATTTAATTGTAAGTCCGAAGAGGGGAGTTCGATGGAATATGTTTTTATAGACATTATTGCCGAAGATATTCCTTTGACAATAGGCGTTGTGTATAGACCAAATAACAACGTTGTTATGACTCCCCTGCTTGCGCTTTTGGAAATTATTTCTGCGTTCTTCTAAAATGCTTGTTTGTGGTGACTTTTATAGCAACCTTCTTGCTGATACTGTTCTGGTCGACGAAATGAGGACCTTTAATTTGTTTCCAGTCAACACCACCACCGTTGCCACTCATTTTGTTGGTACATCGCAAACACTTATAGACATTTACTTTGTAAGTGATATCAGTGGTGTTCTACATTATGATCAGTTGTCAGCGCCAGCTTTTTCAAAACATGATCTCATTTACTTAGCGTTCGACTTTAGGATGAACAGCCTGATGTTCAGAGTATTCAATGGGATAATGTTTTCTATTTACCTTCTCCAATAACACTAACTTTCCTATTAGAACAAGAAATTTAAATCGTGTACAACGCCCCTGGTTTTCTATTGAAATCCGATGGCTTATATCTCAACGGGATCAAGCCTATAGAATGTAGAAAAGATATAGATTAGAGGTTCACAATCAAAGTTATCGTTCTCTTTACAACCAAACTTTTAGTAAAATAAGATCCGCTAAAATTTAAATGTATAGGAGAAAGCTAGGAACTACATCAAATCAACGCCAATTATGGACAAATCTGAGGGAAATAGGGATAGGAAAACAGAACAATAACTGCAAGGTAAATATCGATGTAGATGTACACAATTAAAACTTTGTCTCGCTTCCTTTTCCTCATCTTTCTCGTTCTTTATCTGAGCGTCTTGAACCCATTAATGTTTCTCATTCAGATACGGTTTTCGAATTTATTCGTGTGGAAAGCACAGATGTAATTGAAAGCTTACTTACCATCAAATCAAATGCGGTTGGCACTGATAACATACACCCAGTTTTCGTCAAGTCTATTTTACCATATATTCTGCCTTACTTAACGCACCTTTTTAATATAATTCTAATGACTGGTGTTTTCCCAGAAGTTAAGAAACAAGCAAAAAGGGCACAACACTAACGAATACAGACCCATTTCTATTCTTCCTTATTTGTCCAAAGTATTTGAAAGAGTAGTACAAAAACAACTCAATGTTTATATAAGGGCGAAGAACATCATGTCTTCTAAGCAATTTGGTTTTCGTCAGCAGCATAGTTGCACTACGGCTATTATAAATGTTGTCAAGGATATCAAACAGGCATTATATGATGACTTTGTAACTTTTTTAGTACTGCTTGATTTCTCAAAAGCCTTCAAAAGGGTGGATCATTATAATTTATGTTATAAACTCTCTTCCCTGTATGGTCTATCACCATCTGCGGTCCAGTTAATGAAAACGTTTTTCCGAGATACAGAGCAAGCAGTCTTGGCAAACAACAGAATCTCAAGCTTTCTTCCAACAGTTAGAGGAGTTCCTCAGGGTTCAATTTTAGGTCCACTTCTTTTTTCGTTGTATATCAATGAACTTCCAGCAATGATCTTAGGCTGTTCAATCCAAATGTATGCTGATGATGTCCAATTGTTTAAAAGCTGTCCTCTCGGACTAATTGATGATTGTGCGATAATGGACTTTTCCTTAATCCACTAAAGTCAAAATGCATTGTGATTAGCAAGAAGGTGCTTAATTTAGATTATTTCCCAAGTATTTTTTTAAATAGTACACCAATCCCATATACGTCCAGTGTAAGAAATCTTGGTATGTTGTTTAACAGGACGCTAACTTGGGATAGCCATATAAATGCGGCCATAGGTAAGGTTTATGGAGTACTTAGAATGTTGTGGTCATCGCAACATTACACGCCCTTCAATACCCGAAAGATGCTGGCCAAAACTGTAGTTTTGCCGATATTAACTTACGGTGCGAAGCCTACTGCAACTGCGACGCTGTCAGTAGGAGAAAACTCAACAAGGCCTTCAAGAACACTTCTCTTACTATACAATATAATTCAAACCCAACCACCTTGTAGTTTATTTAATAGGATACGGTTCAGTTCCTCTAACAGATCCCAAATGCTTGTCAATGTACACACTCGATTTTCTTGTCGGACCTCTATACGTCTGTGGAATCTCCTTCCAAGGAACTTAAGAAGAACAAGTGGTGAAAGACAGTTTCGTAGAGAGCTTCGATGTTACTTTCAGAATGAATAGGATGTAATTTTTTCTTCCAATCATATAAATGAGTGAGATATATGTAGTTAAGTTCTATTCTTGTTTTTTCTTTTTGTGATTTTATAAATTCATTTCAATAATTTAGTTTTTTCTTATATACACTTTCTAAATGATGTAGCTTTTTTTAATTTATTATAATATATAAACTAGCCGAACACTAATTTATGAGATCTGTTTCTTACTGTGTATGCATTAAATGAACAAACTAAAAACTAAAAAAAACTAAACCCCCTCCCGAACCCCGGTCAAAAAAATTTTAATTGCAACCTCCTCTTCAAACGATTTCCCTTTTCTCAAAAAACACTCAATCCTAAAAATCCAAGCTTTTTTCTTATCGCTCCAAAATATCCAAAAAAATTCCTTACATCAATCAGTGTATTTTTGTTAAAAAAGCTATCGATGCAATAAGCACAAAATACGAAATTATTTCTCAGCCTAGAGATGGGAATCTACTTATCTTAACCAAATATCAATCCGTCGCCGACAGATTTCCCTCCATGAAAGTCTCAATTCCTCCAACGGAATAGTCTATGCTCCATGGCTTATTAACGTTGCTGAACAAGAAATAATTTCCGAGATGAAAGATCAAAATGTGACAAATGTGTATAAATTTACAAAACCACATGAAAATACCCAACGTCCTACATGTCTTATGTTGTTCACGTTTGACCTATTCCAACCACCAGAAACCGTGCTTATTGGCTGGTACAATGCCAACGTCAGTGAATATATACCTAATCCAATGAGGTGCAGAAATTCCCAGCTCTTGGAGCATACAACAAAGATATGTAATAACTTGTAGCACATGGAGTCTTACTCCACATTCACCAAACCCTTGCACCCGCATCATGCTTGCAAACTGTAAAGCCTCTCATTCCTCCTCCGCAAAAACCTGTCCTAAATTCCTTCAAATGAAGGAAATCCTCACCACTCAAACATTATCAGAGGCTAGGCGCCTATATAAGGAAAGTAACCCATTTACCCCCAAAATTAAAACGGGTTCTTTCGCTGGCGTCATGAAAAAAAGCTGAACCTTATAATCCCTCCACACATAACAGTTCTATTAACTCAAAACAATATTCTCAAACAAACAACATATCTCTCCAATCTGATAATAAAAAGAAAGCTGAAAATAACACGAAATCCGAAAACAGTAATTCCCTTCCTACAGAAAAAATAACACACCCCAAGAAAAAACAATCAATTGAATAAATTAACCAACAACTTAGATAAATCCCTACTTCACTCCGCTCACTCATCTTTACTTTCCTCCATTCCTACTCGATCATGCAACGAATTAATCACTCAAAATCAAAACAACTCTTCAATTAATAACTCAACACCATTTAAACTTTACAATAATAACAACTCAACTCCTCTAATCTCTAACTCTCTCTCTAAATTAAACTCAACTCTTAAATCACAACAAAAAATAAACTCTTCTTCTTCAATGCAAATTGATGACGATGACGTTTCTATAATCTCTTTTTGCTTCTTTCGACGTCGTGTTGGGTTGAAGGGGCGGGTTTTTTTTCTGCTGGTGGAGGCGGATAGATTGACAAATGTTTTCTCGGCTACTTTAATCTTAACTCAATATTTTAACTATATTGTTTTTCAAGATTTCCCTTTTTATGATGATGCTTAACATTTTACAATGGAACTTTAATGGATATTTCAATAACTTGCAGGAATTACAATTATTAATAAAAGAAATACAACCTTCAATTATCTCCTTACAAGAAACCCATTTATCACATAATTTCAATCCAATCTCCGCAAAACAATATTCAACTTTTTTCCACAATCTACCTTCTAACACAAAAGCTAAACAGGGTACTGGACTTTTAATTCACAAGTCCATCCCTCACAAGTTTTTTCACTTAAATTCAACAATTTCAGTTATTGCAGTGAAATCGAGCTAGCAAAGAAAATTACTATACTATCTTTATACATCCCCCCAGAACAATTTTTCTTTGCTGTTGATCTTCAAAATATAATTAACATAATACCTACACCAATACTATTAACTGGTGATTTTAATTCATGGTGTCCCATGTGGGGATCCCAAATAACTAATGTCACAGGGAAAGTCGTCGAAGATTTCTTATTAACCACTAATCTAAACATTTTGAACGAAGGGTCCCTCACCCACCTTTTAGCACATGTAACCTTTACACGTGACAGAACTCTGGTCATACAGAATTTTGACAACCGGAATCCGGACCGGCTCCCGGAGAAAGGTATCCCATGGAAAAATGTACATTATTAAGTAGAGGAGGGCAATGTTGGTGTAAATCAACGTAGAGCTAGCAGCAAAATATGCTGCTAGTAATTTTGCCTTCTTTGAATAGTAAACAATTGGTTTGTTATTGCCGATGAGCGTAGGAACCGAAGATGTTGAAGAGTTTTTATTTATTTTTATATATTTTTTTTTACAAATGACTTTGAACTGTGTTAGGAACAAAAGCACTCATCCCTAGAAATATCACATTTGTGATCATTTTAGCACTGACATTATTCGAAGAAACATAGATACCAGTTAAAGTTACGAAAGAAATTATTTTACCAAACGGTCCTGGTGGGACGAGAAATTTGCTGAAATAACACAATGGTCCGAAGTGTTAAATGGAGAAGATACACAAATGGTATACTTATCAGGGTGAAAAGTATAGCACCACTGCACCTATTGCATTGAGTTCTTGAGGCCATGTGAATATTACAATAGCTTCTTTTTCGTTCCAATAACAGGATTTGAGTTGCTGAAAGTTCTATTAGTCCAGGCAAAATAATTTCTATATAACAAAGATTAATGTAGTTCTAATTTTTGCAGGAGTGTGTAGGGATGGGTTCCCTCTCCCACAATCCGGGTGCCGCGCGGGGAGTGGGGTGATTTAAAAGAACCTTCCCACGGTTGCCTCCGCATATCTCGAAAACGGTTCGTCGTAGAAAAATAAACTGTCAAGGAAAAATGAAGCTGATAAAATTTCCTACAATTCACTCTGGCACTATATTTGAAAATAAAGAACTGTAGTTGAGATATAGTCTTTGAAAAATTAAACATTTTTTAAAGAAAAAAATTATTTTGCCAAACTTGTTGTTCTAACTTCTTACCAATATTTTTAATCACAAGATTTTAAAACGATAAGTTGTAGAGAATCTAATTTCCTACAAAAATATATGAATAAGTGTTAATTTATATCTAAATAAATGTCAAAACTTAGCCATAAAATAACAAATCTTATATTTCGCAATAATTCCAATCAATATTTTCAAATATGGTCTTAAAAAGTTGTAGAGCATTCGATTCCGCGAACATAATAATATTTTAGGGCCACCCACCACCAAACTATAATATGTAAGAGCTAGACCAATTTTCGACATCTTTATTTTTTTCTTAAATAGCTTTGTAAATAAACTCTACAAAAGACTAGTGTAGGCAGCTGGATTCAATACTTTTCTGACAGTGCAAGAATCACTCACGTACAATGTCAATAAAACGAGATATATGCGCGAAAGGCCTGAGTGAAAAATTTATTTTCTAGCACCTAACCATCCAATCCACTCCTGGAGGCGCAGTTATTTTATCAAGAGAATTCTGATGTATGGATCAAGTAGCTAGACTCAATACCTACAGAATAATGCAAAAGATACTCAGCTAAAATATCTACAAAAGGAGATATAACCATCTGAGGGCTTGAGTAAAAAAATTTATTTTCCAAAACGCGACCATTCAATCCGCTCCTGAAGGCGCAGTAATTTTTTCAAGTAACTTGTCATATACGGATCAGGTAGCTGAAATTAAGCCATTCACCCACGTGCACCACATAACTAAGTTAATGCATGAGAAAAATGGAGTGAAAATATTAAATTTTTGTACTCTATATTTCATATCTTTTATGTGATAGTCGTAGGTGAATGTCTCTTGCAGTGTTAAATAGGTATTAATTTCAGCTACGTGTTGAAAATTTGATCAGCTTAATTTTTCCTTCACACTTTTCTTTTCTACGACGAACCGTTTTCGAGATATGCGGAGGCAACCGTGGGAAGGTCCCTTTAAATAACCCCCACCCCGCGAGGCACCCGGATTAACGGGTTTTTTTATTGCGTCTAGAGGGGACCCATCCCTATACATTACTGCACAAATTGGAACCACATAGATTTTTTGGTTTATTTATTGTTTTCAGGCTTAGTTTGCCTGGAATATATATGTATCGATTTAAAAGCTGCTGGACCAAACATTTAGTTTAACAATCTTTTATATAAAAAGTGTAGATTAGGGTACAAGTTGAATCTTTTCCGAGGCTTACAAGTTTGATAGTTATATTATTTTTAAATTTTGATAGTATTCTTCATTACCCAGGGTCTGCATTGGCAATATTCCAGGCAATATATTGACCTAATATTGCCTAGTGAAGACGTTAAAGCAATAGTAATAGCAATATTGCCCGGTAGATAGACATCAATTATTGATCTGTCAATCGCTAAGGCAATATTCTCTCAAATTCCTCTTTTTCAAAATGGCTGACGTTATATTGTTTGAAAACAAGCGCGAACAATTGAAATTGCCAGCAATGAAAAGCTCACCTATGAAGATTGAAAATTGCCCTCCTTATTAATATTGCCATTGCCTTAAATACAGACTGTGGAGCCACAGCGTTAGGGGTGGTTATCTCCAAGGCTCAATTTCTAAAGTCTGTAACCTACGAGGCAAATCCAGGTTCATTGTTAATAAACCTTACTTCCACAACATACAATACAGAAACTTTGATTCCATCATCCCATGTGAATGGATACCTTAGTACGGTAGGTAATATTAGATTCTTATATTTTGTTTGTTTGTTTTTTTTAAGTTAATAAAAAACTATTTTTCTCTATCATCCATTTCTTTTATTTTTTTACTTTCCATATTTTGTTAATTATATTTTTGGTTGAATTTATATATTCCTTTCTTTTTACATCTTTCTTTGTACACAAAGTGTTATTTTTATAAAGTAAAGTACTTACATGAAAGATGTTACTTACAATTTCATTTTGGTTTAAAAAAAATTGTTATTTAAAAAAATTATTAATGAAATTATTAAGATGCTTTTTAAGTGAGAATAAAGAAAAAAATTTAATTGAAACTGAAAACATTCTGAAGTGAATCAGTGAATGTTTAGAAGAGAGACAGATTATTTTATTATATTATTAAGAAACTGCACTGGTGTAAAAAGGCAACTAAATCTTTCTATTTAATTTTCAGATTATTGATCAAAGTGCTACGAATAATCCTCCGCCACCCATACCAGAGCGCACATTTCAAGGAAAGCTTTTCTGGAATAATAGTCGTGATAACAGTAATCTAAAACAAAATATCCAAAATGAAATGGAGACAGTGCAAATAAATGGACTGAAAGCTTTTGAGGAAAATTACAGTAAAAGATGTTGCCGCTTATCGAATACTCCAGTCAGATCAACTATAACTTCAATATACAATACAATTAAAAATGACAACGTTACTGACACATCTTCTAAAAATATTTTTCGTATTTTATCCTCAAATGAACAAATTTTGGCTGATCGTAATACTAATTTCGAAAACTCGAATTTTGATGAATCGGTAACGACACCATACGAAGCCTTTCATCCTATAAGCAAGAATTTCAAAAAAATATCCGAGTTCAATATCTGTTCTACAACCACCCCTGAATGTTCTGGGGAACTCTCACCAATTAATTATATTGCTTGTGATACTTCAAATCATTTGAGTACATTGAACTGCAGAGATGAACGAGTGAATCGGGTTTCGGGGGATTCAAGAAAATTGCAGACAACTTTGGACACAGGCTATATATCCAGCAATGAAAGTGAGAGCAATGCAGTAGATTTCCATAACCGGTTTTCATCGGAGGATACGCAATCCTCAGAAGATAGTTTTTTAACAGAAAAGACAAATGATTTAACGCCATCAAAAAACTTTTATAAAAGTGGCATCGAAAATTTCAGAACTTTGCAAAACGATTTTGCTAAAGTTCCATTGAAATTAGAATTACAAACTGGAGAAATGAAGCCAATAGTTCCACTTCGGAAGCAGTTTCCAGGAGCTGCAAGCAATTTCCCATCAGTATCTCTAGCAAAACGCAATAAAAATAGCACTGCGCTAAAATCAAATACGGTTCGCTTAAAACCACCCACGCCTCCAAGTCGTGGAAATGTTCATATCAATGCTCTTACAAGTAATAAGAACATGAGTACTAACTCATCATCCATAAAAGGTTCACTGCAAGTATTAAATGTACGCAACAAACTTTCAAAACATAAACCACCTCCAATTATATATCCGCAACTTCATCAGCAACAAGATTCGAGTGACAATTTTTCGATGGTACCAAGTCCTAGATATTATGTGAAGAGTTTTTTAGATGCGTCATCAGTTGAAGTATCATACTCCAGAGCAAGTTCCAAAACAAATATCCAACATCAGAGATCTATTGACAATCATACAAAAACAATGGCTGTGACACGCTACAGCCACACCCGACGAAACAAAATTAATTTTAAAGATGATTCAAGTTTTTCAAGTGATAGCTTCAGTCAAACATCGAGCCCTGGGTATAATTCAAAAATAATAGAAGCTCCTCTTTTGCCATCTATGAAAAAACTTTCCGAAGGTAAGTCTCTTTTCTGCTTCACAAACATTTTTTACTACAGGAGGGGGATCTTTCTCCCCCGTTTAGGCGAGAGGGGCAATTTTTTTAAAAAAGCTCTTGCATTAGAAAATCAATTGCACGACTGGATCGCACGTACTTGCTAATAATGTACGGTCATATTATAAAATTAAATTTAAGAAAATTAAAATTAAACATCAAAGCATTTATTCGGTTTGTAGCATTGAAAATGATTATATTATTATATATTTTTTTTATTTGACTAATTGAAAACCGTGAAACCGCGTAGTTGGCAAAGACTGTTAATTTTTTTATTTGACTAATGGAAAACCGTGAAATAATTTTTAATGATACCGTCGTTTGCGCAGTTCGCAAAGACTGTTAATTTTGAGACTTTTGATTGTTCGAATAAAGTACGTTTAATTGTATTGAGTGAAATAATATAATCGCAAGTAAAAATATATTTAAAAATGACGGCATTACATACAATAACGTGCTGTATCTTTTGTTTTAAGCTCAAAGTCTGTTCTAGTATATAGTTTTTAAATCTTTACTTTTTACTTTCGTAAAAACCTATTTCAAACTCAAAATTTAAGAAAACAAATTTAAAAAAATTTGTTCGTATTGATTATTTTACTTGCGATTTACATACTAAAATGCAAGTTATGGAAAAAAAGTCTAACAATCAAACATGACAATACGATAATAGAGAAGATGAAAAAAGTGGGTCCGGAAATTCCGTCCGTCTGTCTGTCTGTTCGCGCCTCTACAGCCTAAACGGATGGGCCCATTTGCTTCAAACTTGGTATTTAGTATTTATTAGGTAGTATCTCGGGGGTGTTTTTCATTTTTACTCTAGGTCGAAAAACAACGATACCTACCATACAATTTTTAACAAAAAAAAAGTTTGATTTTCTCTAAAACGGCTGTAACGACTTTGATAAAACTTTCAGGGTGCTATTTTTTTACAAAAATACATCTTTCAGTTAGAATGAATTTTTTGAAATTTCTTCTATAACGGTACCTCTCATATAACCAGTTTTTTCAAATCCGGTTTTATAGTAAACTAATATCCCGATTTCAATAAAATTGCACACTGGAAGCCATTTATAATTCAATTAATACTGCATTTCAAAATTTTCAACTTTTTTTCGATTTTTTTAAATTTTCTAAAAAAAAATTTGGTTTTCGAAATACTTTGAAAATTTGTTAATTGAATTTTATTTAATAATTTTCCCAGATGAAAACTACAGATTTCCTTACAAAGACATACTAGAAAAAAATTTAAAATATTTTTCAAAAAGATTTTCAAAAAATAAACGACTTTAAAAAAAAACTGGTCCAACGATTTTCAATATTTTTTTTCCTCGATAGACATTTTGTTTTCAAATTTTATTGCATACTTAGTTTTTCCGAGAAAACTCTTAAACTAATTAAAAAAAGAAAGAATTTTTATAAAAAAAAATATTTTTTTATTTTAATAGACTTGTAAAGCCGAACGAGCATCAAGCGCGTCACACGTTCGGTGAATATGCCCAAAACGAGATGGCCACCAATCCCGATTTTCACAAAAGTGGGCCTCGGCTGGAGGCCCTAAATACGAAGTTAAGATCGTACTAGGCGATTTTAATGCCAAAATAGGTAAAGAGGAAATCTTTGGTAGGACTGTCGGAAAACATAGCCTACACAACACAACGTCTAAAAACGGACTTAGGCTAATTGAATTCGCAGCGGCACATAACGTACCCATTGCAAGCACACGGTTTCCTCATCTCGATATACACAAAGGGACTTGGCGACACCCAGATCAAAGAACCGTCAATCAGATTGATCACGTTGCGATCGATGCAAGACACGCCTCCAGTATCTTGGATGTTCGCACCTTCCGAGCAGCTAACATCGACTCGGATCACTACCTTGTTGCAGCAAAGGTAAGAATGCGAATAACCCGAACTCCACAACAACGGAGTAATACTGTGAGGAAGTATGACGTCGGAAAGCTGCAATCGCAAGAAACCGCCAGATTTTATGCCGATCGAATATCCCGTAACTTCTCAAGAACTCCAGTACCGCCAGCATCAAGTGCCGAAGATCAGTGGCAACACTGCCAACAAGCCATCAGAGATGCCGCAACTGATGTGCTAGGTTTCACCAGACCACCACCACGAAACCTCTGGTTTGATGACGAATGCAGGCAGGCCCATGCAGCCAAACAAGAGGCATATAAAGCGACGCTGCAAAGAAAGACGAGAGCTGCTCGCGAGCTTTACGAGCAGAAAAGACGGGAAGAACACCGGCTTCTCCAAAAGAAAAAAAGAGAGCATGAGAAGCGCGCGATCGAAGATTTTGAGAGATGCTACTCCAGGAACAACGTGCGGAAGTTTTACCAACAGGTAAAAAGAACATGCCAAGGAAAAAAATCCCGCACAGAAGCCTGTAGAGATAGGAATGGAAACCTCGTAGTAGAGTCACAGTCGGTGCTGAGTACATGGAAGGACCATTTCTGCAGACTGTTAAACGGCGATGAAGGCCAAAATCCCGCTGTCAGGCAGAATGAACCATTCAACATGGATGATGACAGACAAAACTTCCGTCCACCTGACCAAAATGAAGTAAGGATAGCAATATCTAAACTCAAAAACAACAAAGCTGCTGGACCCGACGGATTACCCGCCGAACTTTTTAAAGCGGCCGGAGATGACCTGGTGGAGTGCATACACCAACTCATCTCTAAAGTTTGGTCAGAAGAAAGTATGCCTGATGAATGGAACCTCAGCATCGTTTGCCCGATTCACAAGAAAGGAGACCCTCTAAACTGCGCCAACTATAGAGGAATAAGTCTCCTGAATATCGCCTACAAGATCCTCTCTGCCGTACTATGTGAACGCCTGAAACCTTTCGTCAGCAACCTGATTGGCCCCTATCAGTGTGGTTTCAGACCAGGAAAGTCCACAATCGATCAAATGTTCACGCTACGGCAGATCCTGGAAACCACCCAAGAATTCCAAATCGATACCCACCACCTCTTTATCGATTTTAAGGCCGCGTACAATAGCATTTATAGAGACGAGCTATACAGAGCCATGTCAGGTTTTGGCATTCCCACAAAACTCGTCCGACTGTGCAGGATGACGATGGAGAACTCTCGCTGCTCCGTCAAGGTTGGTTCTGACCTCACAGAAGCTTTTGACGTCAAAAAAGGATTCCGACAAGGTGATGCGCTATCGTGCGATTTCTTCAACTTAATACTTGAAAAAATTATAAGAAACTCGCAAGTCAATTGTAGTGGGACAATTTTTTTGAAGTCTGTGCAATTGCTAGCATACGCTGACGACATAGACATCATTGGCAGAACTCGGCGAGCTGTCACTGGAACCTTTGCTAGCATTGAAGCTGAAGCGGCTAAGATGGGACTAGCAGTCAATGAGGCCAAAACGAAGTACCTGCTGTCCACAAAAAGGGACACACAACACCGGCGGATTGGACAAAACATCACAATAGACAGGTACAACTTTGAGGTAGTTAGGGACTTTGTGTACCTAGGATCCGCTATAACATCTGACAACAACATCTCGTCAGAAATAAAGCGAAGAATTACTCTTGCCAATCGCTGTTTCTATGGGCTAGGAAGGCAATTGAGTAGCAAAGCCCTCTCTCGAAAGACAAAGGAGACTCTGTATAAGACCCTAATCATCCCAGTCCTGCTCTATGGCGCCGAGGCATGGACTCTATCTAAAGCGGATGAAGATATCCTAAGTCGTTTCGAGCATAAGATTTTTCGAAGGATTTTTGGCCCTATCTGCGTTAACGGGCTTTGGAGGAGAAGGTTCAACCAAGAACTATACGAGCTGTACAGCGACATTGACCTGGTCAAAAAAATACGCATATCACGTTTAAGATGGCTAGGTCATGTAGAGCGAATGGACAACAATGCTCCGGGTCGCAGGATCTTCGATTCCATCCCAGAGGGTAGACGCAGTCAAGGAAGACCTCGCCTTAGGTGGCGCGCTCAAGTGGAGGACGACCTCAACCAACTTGGAGTGCAAAACTGGAGGCAGCTAGCCAAAGACCGAGTTGGCTGGAGAGGCATGTTGGTTGAGGCCCAGGTTCGTCCCGAACTGTAGCGCCACCTAAGTAAGTAAGTAAGGGCCTCGGCTGGAATTTATTCGAGCCAGCCGCGGCAAACACTTCTCCGAAATCATTTTTAAAACATAATGCAAGCCCTTGTCTTTATAATCAAGCTAAATTCTTGGCCATAACATTAAACTATGTATATGCGTTTTATTTCTTCTTGAAAGCCACACGTCTCAAAAACACCCTTTATATACATAACTGTACAGACCACGTAAATACCAACTAAATTATTAAGTAAAAGTGGGTTTGGTAAATTTAAATTTTCTCGAAAGCTAGAATTTATTTTATCATCATTTTTTCAGTGTTCAATCAAGAAAAATTATCGTACCCTTGCTCTTGTCTTTATATAAATAGTTAGCTACATAGTATTGCAAGTTATAAATAAAGGTTAAATTAAGGACATGAGTTGGGAATTGTGTTGGCCTTATAATGTTTAAAGCATTGACCATTGTATAAAATAAAGTTCTAAGTGCCGAATTAATATATAAAAATATAATTTTTTTTCAAGCTTAGCTCTTTATTCTTTTAATGATCTTACAACATAAATACTTACAACATAATAATTCTTAAAAACTAACTTAACCTACGGGAGGTGCCAGCGTACGTGCAGGAATGCGCTTGGTATTTTTTCATGGTATTTCACCATTTGCTAGACATATTGTCAGTATTTTATTATAGTGCGCTGCATCATTCGTGGAAATCGTGGAAATGATGAAATTGAATATTCGCTGCATTTGTTAGATAGAGCGATGAATATTTGCTGCATTATTTTATATTTTTCAAATACTTCTTCTAAATTTATTCCAGAGTTTGATAACATAAACGAGTTTATTATTCCCGCTTTTGCCAAGTGTAAGGCATAGTTAACATTAGTTAATTCTTCTTTTATTACGTCTAGTTTATATTTTATATTTGTAAAATATTCGTTTTTTAAATTCGATTTTTTCTTAATTAAATAAACAATATTGTTTGTAATGTTTGTGATATTATTTAATCTTTCATTAGTCAATTTATTTAAAACTATTTGTTTATTATTGTTTCTTAGAACATTATTAATTTTCGATTTAATTATTTGAAAATCGGCATGGTCCGGGTTTCTGGCCATCCATTGCCATGCACTACCAATAAAATTTAATGATCTTTATTTTGGTGATTCAGTCAATTTTTTCCGGAGAAAACATCTATCGGTTTATTTTTTGTCGTGGAGTATAAAGATCTATTATACTCGTAAACAGACATATCTAATAATCCAGAAAAAGTGTTGTGAGTTTTTTTACTTTAATAGCGAGTTTCATTCAAATTTCATAGATTTGATCTGAAAATCGAGATTTGCTATTTTCAATGTAACTTGTTTCATCATTTAATCCTAGTATTGGTCATTCACTGACGAGCATACACAATATTTGATTTCACACACTAAATACCAGGCATGTACAGTTGATATATTCAAAATGCCATATATGTATTTTCTCACTTTAAAAACACATTTATTTGTTATTTTGTATATTTCATGGATTTTTGTTAAATTTTTGGCTAAGCATGGGCTAGCACAAGTTCACAACAAACAACAAAAATAACAAAATATTTTCTATTTGACGTTTGACGGGAAGACTATTTACATGTATGTGTGCATTCAGATCAAATCTGCCGACCCATCAGAGATTAAATCTTTCATGTTGAGATTAAATCTAGATTTGCTCTTTTTCTTGTAATGAAACTCTCGAAATTAAAAAAAAACAAATCTTTTCTTGAATAAAATTCGCTATAAGACAACGCATAAGCTCAGATAGCGTGGAATGAAATCTTTCCACTTGTCCGTTAGCTGAGCTTGTATAAGGTGGGATTTTATGAATTTTAATTTTGAAAAGGTTTTCCAACATATACGAAAAAGAACTTGAGCTTAAGGTTTTTTCATTATCCACTACAATTGTTTCCGGGACGCCAAAAGACGAAACAATTTCTCGTAGTGAACTCTGGACCTAAGAATTTTTGTTAAGGCATATTTTAAAAACTTGTCCACAGCGGTAAGAATTATTTTCCCATCAGTGAAGTAAATGTCTATATGCACAATTTGACCGGGGAATTCAGGAATAGGGGTTGGCTGAAATTCGGGTTTATCTGGGTGACGGTCGTATTTACTTTCTATGCAGACACTACATTTTCTTGTGATTCTTCTAACTTTCCCAATCATGCCTGGAAAATAATGTGTTTTTAATATCTGAGCTTTATTTTCTCTCTCGTTTCTGTGAGCACGTTGATGAGTATCGATCACAATTTTTCTTGTTCTGATTCCGAAGTAACATCTTCTACCTGTATCTGAGTAAATCGTTTTTTTATAACTACTAGATTGTAAAGGGGAGATTTGTTGAATCATTCCCATTATGGCTTCTTCGGTTTTAATGCCATTGATAACTAAAGGGTTTAGGTGTTTTTTCAGGATTTTTATGAGGTTATCATGGGTGTATTGTGGTTCTATTATTTGATGACGATGGTAAGTTGGGAAGACGATTTTAAAGTTTTAAAGATTTCGGGCGAACTTTCTCCACTGTGATGCGTTGAAGTGAGTGCGTTTATACTTGACGGGTTTACTATCCGGGAAAGGGCATCGGCTACCTCATTAGTCTTTCCTGGTTTGTATTGAAGCTCGTAATCAAATTCTTCCAGGAATGCCTTCCATCACTTTAATTTGTCATTCTGATTTTTGTTGCTTAACGCAAATGTTAAGGACTGATGGTCAGTTATGATCTTCACCTTTGCTGTTCCATATTAAGTGTCCTGGATATAAAAGTAATAGGCCTGTCGTCTTGCGACAAAACATCGGCATCTGTCCAATTGGACATTCATTCTTGCTTTATCCAGCGTGTGAAAAATTTCACGAATGTGTTGAACATTCTGGTCTTCCATTTGACTGAAGATTATGATGTCATCTATATAGACATAGCATATTTTGCCAATAAAGTCTCGCAAAATGTCGTCGAGGGCCCGCTGAAAAATGAATGGTGCATTTTTCAGACCGAACGGAAGTCTTACGAATTCATACTTTCCGTTATTTATTTATTATTTTATTCTACATCCGATTCCTTTAAGGGGATTTGGTGGAAACCGCTTTTTAAGTCAAGGACCGTGAAGAATTTATTTTTTCCCAGTTAAGAGAGAACCTCATTTATTTCTGGGATAGGATAGCGGTCTTCGACTGTGACCGTGTTTAGCTTCCGGTAGTCGATTACTACCCTGTATTGTTTATTGCCGTTGGAATCGGCTTTCTTAGGTACAAACCAGACAGGTAGGTTGTACGGAGATCTGGACGGTCTTATTATGTTGTCATCGAGTAGCTGACGGATTTGACTCTCAACTTCTTCTTTGAGAGGCTTGGAATATGGATAGAACTTTGTGTAGATAGGAGAATCTGTGGTGGTGCGAATTTCACCCACAACTTTTGTTGTGTAAGTCAGTTTTTCGTTTGGTTTGGAGAATAACGAAGAACATTCTTTTTTAAGCGATTAAATAGCATTTTTTTGGGAACTATACATATGGTCCTTCTTTATCACTAAATTGTTAATTGCTTGGGAGGTTTTTTGTTTCATTCTTATTTTTAAGCCCTTTTTAATTTCTATGTTTTTTTTTTATAATTTGCACACGCTAAAGGTATTTGGGCTACCCTTTTGATGTCGGTGGACACAGCGCGAGCTTAGGAAAGAAGAAGAGGGTTTAATAGGAGTTGCCGATGCACATTGGTTTTAAACTTCTGAACATCATAATAGGAGGGAAAACAGAGTTAAGGAAGACAGTCCACATTCGAAATTGGGCTCAAGGATAAATTGGTGGGCATTCCTGGAAGCGCCAGAATTACGGTGAAACTGTTTAAAGGGAAGAATGCAACTGGCTATTCCTCTAGAACATTGAGCGTAGATATAACGGTAGAAAAGAGAGAGACATGAAACATTCCGTCGATGTTCAATTGACGTGAATTTTCTAATGATACCTTTTCTTTGAATACCATCCAAAAGACTCAAGTGGGTTGATGGAGCACCCGCCCAGATATGGGAGTGATATTATAGTCTTGGACGAATGTATGATTTATAGATAGTAGCCAGATCAGAAGGGGAAAAGAATTTCTTACATCTTCGGAGGAAGACCAAACATCTTGCGGCATTTTTGGCAACATCATAAATATGATCATTCCACAAGAGTTGACTGGTGATGCTCATACCGAGAATTTCAAGATGATCAGCTTCCATAATGTAAGTACCACTTATGGATAATGGATTTGATAATACTGTCAAGATCAGAATTTAATGAGCTTATAATACGTTGCTGTTGAAGATCTACATCCGAAGATCGCGGTTGTGACTCCAAAAATGAATATGAAAAGCTCAGTGTACTGTCATCAGCGAAGCAGTTTAGTGGATTAGAAGTTTCAGGCAGGAGATCATTTATAAAAATGAGAAAGAGAGTCGGAACGGAGCCTTGGGGCACACCAGCATTTATTTTGAAGATATCAGATTTGAACCCATCCAATACAACTTGTATTGAACGTTCCGAAAGGTAATTTCTAATCCAGCAAAGAAAAGAAACCGAAAGCACGCATTTTTGATAAAAGAGCCTGGTGCCAGACTATATCAAATGCTTTAGATATATCGAGTGCAATAATCTTACTTTCTCCGAAACGATGTAGAGATTTGTTCCACTGTTCGGTGAGATAAACCATCATATCACCAGTGAACCTATTGCTACGAAAGCCATACTGACGGTCATTTAAAAGCTTTCGTTCCTCAAGATATTTCTTGATTTTATAATTAATAAGTGTTTCCATGACCTTGGGAAGCAGGGACGTAAGTGCAATCGGTCCATAATTTGCGGGGGAGGATGATTCGCCTTTTTAAGGTATGAGCTAGACAAAAGCTGTCTTCCATTTGCTCGGAACGAGCCCTGAAGAGTAGGATAGACAGAACAGCTTACGCAGTGGCTTTGCTTACGTAGAAAAACACCTTTTCAGAACAATAGCGGGGATACTATCAGGACCAGGGGATTTATTTACGTCAAGATCTTTAAAACTCTAGCCACTGTACGAGTGCGAAAGAAGATTGGTCCCATAGAATCATTTACGCTCTCAAGTACAGGTGGGACCATGACACACTCTGGCAGCGTAGAATCAGCGACGAACTGCTTAGTGAAAAGGTTAGTTTTTTCTTGAGAACTAACAAACGGTGTGTCATTGATGACGAGCGTCGGAATCGAGGACGAAGAAGTAATCTTTATATTTTTTACAAAGGACCAAAAATGTTTGCTACCTTTGAGACATTGTAGTAATTTTTGTTTTAATTGTTGGCCATGTAAAAATTTGGTCCGTCGAATAAGGCCGTTACAGGCATTCCTGGGTTGTTTAAACTTTTTCCGGTTTTCTTCAGTAGAGTTGTCTTTGTAACAACGGAAACATACCTCCTTAACTCTGATAACATCTTTACAGCTTGTATTAAGCCATGAGTTTTCTTTGGGTCTGATACTTTTGACTCTATTTGGGATAAAAGTTCTCATCCCCGAAACAATGAGATTAGTGACCATATCTGCACTGGAGTCAACGTCACTATCTAAGAAGCATAGTGACCAGTTAAAGATCCTAAAGAAATTATTGAGACCGACCCAATCGGCTTTCTCATACTGCCAAACGGTTAGTTTGGCAAGTGAATCCAGCTATATGACATAATGGTCAGAAGTGCCTAGAGGTGATAATACACTGATAATGCACTTTTCAGGGTCAGAGGTAAGAAATAAGTCAAGAGTGTTTTCTGCTTGGCCATCGATGTCTAATATGCGAGTAGGCTTGTCAACTGTTTGAGTCAGATGATTGTATTCGGCAAAGATCTCAGCACACATACCTTCGGGTGTTGTAGGTCCGGAATAGAGAAGCCAGGAGGAATTGTGGACATTGAAATCGCCCGTAATAACGATTTCAGTGCGAGGATACAGGGAAACAATTTTTTGAATGGAGTTCGACAGGGAATCGAATTCTAGAGAGGTTGAAAATCTGTCTAGATTTGGGCTTCGATAAAGGAAACAAGTGTGAATGATGTGCTTACTTATGGTGAATTTACTGTGAAGGTTACAACACACCTGACGACTTTCGCAGTGAAGAAGTATTTTTTCAAGTGATTATTTTTATGATAAAGTAATTACAGTAAAAAGTGAGTTTGTTTTTTGCCAAAAGGCAAATTAATTCAATTTATGTGTTTTGTTTGCTTTTAATAAAGCAACAATTAAATTGGATTTAATTTTCCAATAAAAAAAAGCTTTTTTAAAAGCTCAACATTTGTAGATCTTTGGGCAAGCAGCCTAAAGCTATATCTACACCAAAAAACCATCTTCTAATATATACGAGGTTAGCTCAGTGGTAGAGTGGCCGATCGCGGCGCAGATGAACCCAGGTTCGAATCCGGCCTGGGTGACTTCACTAACTTTTTTTGGGAAAAAGTGTTAGACAGCAGAAAAAGTTTAGAAGGCGGCAAATTACCGCAAAATAAAAGCATGGCGCCATCGGATGATGAGCCAGAAAAATCGGCTGATGTTCCAATGACGTCAGTCAAGAGAAGACGAAGGCAAAAGGTTCAGCCGAACCTAGTTACAAAAAGGCCAACAAGGGCTAACCAACAAGTTGAAGAGAAAGAAGAGGCACGACCAGCCAAAACAACCGCAGCTTCGAAAATACGTCAGCAGTTGGAAAATGCTGGACTAGCGTCGGACATATCAGTGTCGTATGTGTCCGACGAAGGGGAGGGGCACTATACAAGTACCCCAGACGACACACAAGTTGCCGAAGACAACAACAACAAGAACAATCATACAGAAGGAAGGCCTTCCTCATCGGAGTCAGATGATGAGGAAGAAATAATCAGTGACTTTGAGCGCAAGATCCTGGCGGTCAGAGCCAAGCAAGAAAAAAGAAGGAGGGATGAAAGGCTCGCCAAAGAGCAAAAGGAGGCAGCCAAACTAAAGGCACTCCAGACGGCTGAGCAGAAACAGCAGCAACAACAACAACAGCAGCAAGCGCAGCTGCAGAAACAACAACCACAGCAGCAGCAAAAACAACAGCCTGCTAAACAGCAGCAGCAACAACAGAAAAAAGAACAGCCACAGCAAACATATGCTAATCAACCATCGACGTCTAAGAACGCCCAACAGCAGCAGCAAAACGAACAACAGCAGAGACAACAGCAGCTGAGACAACAGCAGCAGAGTAAACAGCAGCAGATTCAACAGCAGCAGCAACAGCCAGCGCAGCCAACACAAAAAAAAGGTAAGGTGCCGCCAATTAACACTTTCAAAATGAATATTAAAGACATAATAGATATATGTAGGGACGCCATAGGCGATACATTTTTAATTAAAAGACTTAGTAATGATAGACATGCTATCCACTGCTTCTCAGTGGATCAGCATAAAAAGGTAAAGGAAATTCTCGAGAAAACGGCCACTGAACACTACAGTTTCACGCCAAAAGAGGAAAAAATTCAGACGGTCCTCTTAAAGGGCCTTGATAGCTCCACTGACACGGTGGCGCTTTTAAGCGAACTCCGTCGGGTAGCGACGAACGATCTCGAGTTCGTGGGGGTCAAGCCTTTCACGACTGTCAGAGCCAGGCGGGAGCAACGGAAATTACCGTTCTTCCTGGTTCAGCTGTCGCCCAAAAGCAAACTGGATAGTCTAAGAAAAATTACCAACGTAGACTACCAGGTTGTAACCTGGGACAAATTAAAGAGACGCGGCGACATGCTTCAATGCATGCGCTGCCAAAGGTTCGGGCATGCCGCGGCGAACTGCGGTATGCAGTCTCGCTGCGTGAAATGCAGTGAGAACCACAATTTAGGTGAGTGTAAACTCGGACAGGAAAGGGTCGAAGATAAGACTCTACTTAAATGTGTGCTTTGCGGAGGCGAGGGGCACCCTGCTAGTTATCGGGGCTGTCCTAAGTTTCAGCAGATAAAGCAAACAAAAGCTCCGAAGGTGGTGGAGAGGCGACCTATTTTTGCTCCTGCACCGATAGCCGTTGTGCCCCAAATCTCTTACGCCCAAATGGCAACAACAACGGTACAGCCACAACCAAAGGTTGCCAAACAGGCCCCCGTGCCTACGGCACCTGCGGGACAGGCCGATATAATGACTGTGTTGCTGGCCATGCAGGCCCAGTTAACCAGCCTACAACAACAGCTCGGAAAGCAGGAGGAAAGACTAGACCGTGTCTACGCTTACCTTCCCAGCTTAGGGCAATTTAAACCATAATGGGCGCGCTGTACGAGAACCCCTTTAAAATCCTGGCTGTGAATGTAAATTCACTAATCAGGACCGAACGTAGAGCAAATTTGTTTCAATTGTTGCATGATCACAGTCCAGATGTCTTTTTGGCTAGCGAAACCAAGCTAAACCAGAAACACAAACTGACTCATAACAAATACAATATCGTAAGAAGGGACCGGCCCAACTCCACTCGTGGGGGCGGCGTCGCTATCTTTTTACGAAAAGGTATTGATCATAAGGTCATATATAATAGTGAAGTGTGAAGATTCGAGTTGTTAGAAGCTTGCATCATATGCATTCCTCTCCAACATGGGAAGCGAATGTATGTGATTGCAGTGTACGCACAAGAAGCACCCCAACCTGCAAACTTTATTGCAGAGCTCGAAAAACTTTTCGAGTGCCTTAGTTTGCACTCGGATGAAAACTACTATATTATCGCTGGAGATTTTAATGCCAAACACGAAGATTGGGGAAATCAAATCCAAAATCCAAGGGGATACCATCTTTTTGATTGGATGGGTCGACACCATATTGAGTATAAAATCGATCTTCTTGCTACAGATAGACCATCGTTCCCAAGGAGCGGTGCTTTTCTAGATCTACTACTGTTAGACTCAAGACTGACAGTAACTGACTCTGTGGGCCAACAGACAAGAAACTGTTTACAGACGGTAGAATACGACAGTGACCACTGCGGACTTTCCGCCGTCATACAGCTACCAAATGAACTTGTGGTGTTGGATGAATTTGTGCCTGCGCGCTCTTACAATTTTAGTAAGGCACGCTGGCCACGTTTCTCCAACACCTTGACAAGAGAACTCCTCTCTAACGACATTGTGCCTCCAAACGACAGGAATCTATCGAACGTAGAGATCGATGGATACCTGCTTCAGATGGATGGTGTTATAAAACAAACGATGGACAGAACGATCCCACGATACAAAGAACATAACGCAACTGAAATGTACAAGAACGCGACAATAGACGCACTACATAGACAAAAAAGTGGCCTCCTGACAAGATTAAAACTCTTGTACAGGCGGTTTACTGACAGAAACGATCTGGAGATTAGGACACTGAAGTCTTCAATCAAAAATGTCAACTTGCTCATTAAACAAAACTATAGATTGTCTATTAACTCTTACTGGGATAACAGAATTCGAGCCGTTAATTCTAGCGATGAAGACAATCTGGCAAATGCCACCGTCGCCGAGCGAAATGGGCCAAGTTCCCTGCTCATCTCGAAGGTCGAACTACAAATGATCTTCGCATCATTAAAGAAAAAGAAGTCAGCAGGAGTCGATGGTATACCCAATGTTGTACTACGACATCTCCCTGAGGATGCAATTAACATATACACAACCCTGTTCAACAACGCGCTGAATAATGCATATTATCCAGTTATTTCGAAGACAGCAGTTGTACATCCTCTCCCCAAAAAGGGAAAGGACAATTCCAATCCGGCAAATCTCCGGTCGATAAGTCTTCTTCCGAGTATCAGCAAGGTATTCGAAAAAGTTATCAATAGAGCTCTGTCCAAGTGGGCCGAGGACAAAAATATAATTCCAGACACCCAGTTCGGCTTTAAGGCGGGACATGACACAATTCATGCCGCGTCAAAGCTAGTATCTGCTGTCCAATGGAACAATGCTAAGAATCAATGCACGGGTGCCTGTCTGGTTGATTTGGAGAAGGCTTTCGACACCGTATGGTTAGAGGGTCTGTATCTGAAGCTAACCAGATGGGACATAAGTAAACCACTGCTATATATGCTTTATGACATGCTTAATGGTAGAAAGTTTGTTGTCAAGAGTGGCAATGTAACATCTACCACAACGTTTGATATTAAAAACGGTCTGCAACAGGGAGCGGTGAACTCGCCGATTCTCTTTAGTATTTACACCAGCGATCTCATTGGGAGTCTACCTCATGCAATTGCGTATGCCGATGATTTAGTTGCGTACAGAACAGGTCCGAAAGTTGAAGTCATCAGAATTCTCTTGCAACGTGATTTCGATAAAATTCAACAATATTGCAATGATTGGAAGCTCAAAATCAACTTCCAGAAATGTGAAACTATCCTGTTTAGAACCCCTTTGTCTGGGGCCTCTAGGGATACGAGAAAGAACTGGCGCAAGCTAGTGATCGCTGGGCCACATGGACATCCACTGGCGAGTAAAAGTGTAGTAAAGTACCTTGGCATCTGGTTGGATCAGTATCTATATTTCAATCGACATGTAGAGGCTGCTCTGACCAGGGCTAGGGGAGCTTTTGCCCTGACAAGACGGTTGTTTTATAGCAGCCGCCTTGATAGCAGGGTGAAAGTGATTTGCTACATGGCCCTAATCAGGCCGATGATTGCCTATGGATGCCCTGTGTGGTTCAACGTTGCACCATCTCTAATGGAAAAGATTCGGGTGTTCGAGAGACAGTGCCTTCGCGCTTGTCTCGGTCTTTATAGAACACCAGAGTCGGAGTACAAACATTATTATTCCAACAAGGTCCTATACAACGGGGCCAATATAAACAGGATAGATAACTTTTTAATTAAGCTCATTCGCGGACACATTGCAAGGGCGATGACCTCAACTAATGGACAAATCTTCGGGGCTTACTACCCCCAAGATGAATATTTTGAAAGCACACGTTCGAGTGGTTTTATCCCGCCCGAGGCTTTCCTATACCTTGATAGTCGAGGGCTGATTCAGGATAGATCGGCGATTCCGTTGATCTACCACGTCGGCCGCAGAACAGTCGATAGGCGGCTCCTCTACGACCGAGACATAGTCGCTGGGAGCGAAGCAGAGCGCCTCCGTTTCAGTAGGGCCGTGCCCGACCGGGATCGGAAGGAAGCCCTAGATCAGGTTCACCAATTTTGGTGGCTTAGTTAAACCCGATCATTTTCAGTCGACATAGTCGAAATATCGCCTATGGCCGGCTACATATATCTATTGTAGCTTTAAGTTAGGTAGGGCAGTTGCGGCGGCACCAAAAAAAAAAAAAAAAAAAAAAAAAAAAAAAAAAAATCAAAAAAGCTTGCTGTGGCTGTTCTAATATTAAGTAACTTTAAGTATTTTAGGTTTATTTTAAGTAATTTTAAGTTTATCTTTAGTTTATTTTAAGTTAGTTTTTAAGTAGTTTAAGATAAGTTAAGTAGATAAAGATCAACCAGTTTTTTTTAATTTTCTGGGAAAAAATAAAACCCGATAAAGATAAGATAAATTTAAGTTATTTTTAGGCCGAAAGGCAATTAAAATTAAGTTAGAGATTAATTTAGAGCGCTCGCATAGGGCCAGTAAGTTACTTAAGATGATATTTTTAGCTAGTTTTAAGATTTTTGTCTAGCATTTAAGTAGATATAAGAAAAAAGTTAAAATAAAAAATCTCTTAAAAGTAAAAAAGTATGGTGAATTTACACCACATGAAATTATAAAAGGAGTTTGTACAAGGACCATATTATGGTTGGAATTGAAACGCAACATCATTCCTAATATAGACAATAAGACCGTTTTTGGAAAAAAAATAATGGGACTGAATTATACCCGTGCAGGATAAATTCCGACGGATCGGATGCCTCTCCTGCTTGAATTTCACTCAGGGCCAAAAGAGCTGGCCTGTATAAAATAGTATGGTAGTACACAGCCATAAAATTGGTTCTTAAACCCCGAATGTTAGAATAGTCAACTCTGAAATCACCTCCCATCACAAAATTAAAAAAATAGAAAAACCAAAACAGACGATATACTAAGAGAAAAAAAAAAGAAAAAAATCTTTATGTAGTTTTGTTCAGTGAAAATTTTGGCTGAAAGTTCTTTGAGGCTATCGTTGCCAAGTATGGCATCGAAGGATTTGAGGGATGGTAATAAGAAGAATTGTATTTTGGTGTCTTTAAGACCAAACAGGTTGGTTTCAACACGGTGGCTTATTTTAGTACTGCCGCCAACTGAGTTATCGTAGAAACAATTTTCATTGCGAGTTGGGTTAGAGACCAGAGAGGGCTGGATATAGTTGCGGTTTGACCCTGTATCTATAAGAATTTCTAACAATGTTCCACTCTTCGTTTTAACCTCGATGTATGGTAACGAAGAGTTTCCTAATTTAAAAATTGGATGTCGGGAAAAATTTCGACGTTTGGGTTCGTATACTCCGTTGGTTCCTCTGGTATAAAGTTTTCCAAAGGCTCATCAAACTCGCTATTTCCGTGTTCTAAGTTCTTATTATATTCGGCAAGCTCGTTTTCTTCTGAGTTAATATGAAAATTTTGTTGAGGTCTTGGTGGAAAAAATCTTTGATTGAAAACTTCTGGTTGTGCCCTCGTTTAGGAACTCTGAGGCTCGTATTTTAGTTGTGGCCTTGTTGCAAGAGAAGTTTGTGGTCCTGTCCAAGGATTTGACCTTATGTTAGGTTGATTATTATGTTGTCGAATGGGATTTGGATTATAAACGGGTCGACGATCTCGATTGTCAAGGTTCGCGTAAGATTGGTTATCGACGGGTGGACGCGGAACATCATTGTTCATCCTAGTAATGATAGTTTTGATTGAAAAATCGATTTTGTTGCATATTTTGTACAGGGGAAGGTCTTGTAGGAGGTTGATATTGATGCTGGATGTTTGTTTTATGCCTTGGTGGATTTTGTACAGAAGAGTGTTGATATTTCTGCACTGCTCCCAGATCATTATATGTATGGTTTGACCTGTAGCTCTGATTTTCAAGCAGAGATTTAATGCGTGAGGTAAATCAAGTGGTTCTCGTATTCTGAGCAACCGAGGGAGGTCGCCTTTAAGACCTCGAACAAACGTATCGACACAGCGCGAGCTTAGGAAAGAAGAAGAGGGTTTAATAGGAGTTGCCGATGCACATTGGTTTTAAACTTCTGAACATCATAATAGGAGGGAAAACAGAGTTAAGGAAGACAGTCCACATTCGAAATTAGGCTCAAGGGTAAATTGGTGGGCATTTCTGGAAGCGCCAGAATTACGGTGAAACTGTTTAAGGGGAGGAATGCAACTGGCTATTCCTCTAGAACATTGAGCTTAGATATAACGGTAGAAAAGAGAGAGACATGAAACATTCCGTCGATGTTCAATTGACGTGAATTTTCTAATGATACCTTTTCTTTGAATACCATCCAAAAGACTCAAGTGGGTTGATGGAGCACCCGCCCAGATATGGGAGTGATATTATAGTCTTGGACGAATGTATGATTTATAGATAGTAGCCAGATCAGAAGGGGAAAAGAATTTCTTACATCTTCGGAGGAAGACCAAACATCTTGCGGCATTTTTGGCAACATCATAAATATGATCATTCCACAAGAGTTGACTGGTGATGCTCATACCGAGAATTTCAAGATGATCAGCTTCCATAATGTAAGTACCACTTATGGATAATGGATTTGATAATACTGTCAAGATCAGAATTTAATGAGCTTATAATACGTTGCTGTTGAAGATCTACATCCGAAGATCGCGGTTGTGACTCCAAAAATGAATATGAAAAGCTCAGTGTACTGTCATCATCGAAGCAGTTTAGTGGATAAGAAGTTTCAGGCAGGAGATCATTTATAAAAATGAGAAAGAGAGTCGGAACGGAGCCTTGGGGCACACCAGCATTTATTTTGAAGATATCAGATTTGAACCCATCCAATACAACTTGTATTGAACGTTCCGAAAGGTAATTTCTAATCCAGCAAAGAAAAGAAACCGAAAGCACGCATTTTTGATAAAAGAGCCTGGTGCCAGACTATATCAAATGCTTTAGATATATCGAGTGCAATAATCTTACTTTCTCCTAAACGATGTAGAGATTTGTTCCACTGTTCGGTGAGATAAACCATCATATCACCAGTGGACCTATTGCTACGAAAGCCATACTGACGGTCATTTAAAAGCTTTCGTTCCTCAAGATATTTCTTGATTTTATAATTAATAAGTGTTTCCATGACCTTGGGAAGCAGGGACGTAAGTGCAATCGGTCCATAATTTGCGGGGGAGGATGATTCGCCTTTTTAAGGTATGAGCTAGACAAAAGCTGTCTTCCATTTGCTCGGAACGAGCCCTGAAGAGTAGGATAGACAGAACAGCTTACGCAGTGGCTTTGCTTACGTAGAAGAACACCTTTTCAGAACAATAGCGGGGATACTATCGGGACCAGGGGATTTATTTACGTCAAGATCTTTAAAACTCTAGCCACTGTACGAGTGCGAAAGAAGATTGGTCCCATAGAATCATTTACGCTCTCAAGTACAGGTGGGACCATGACACACTTTGGCAGCGTAGAATCAGCGACGAACTGCTTAGTGAAAAGGTTAGTTTTCTCTTGAGAACTAACAAACGGTGTGTCATTGATGACGAGCGTCGGAATCGAGGACGAAGAAGTAATCTTTATATTTTTTACAAATGACCAAAAATGTTTGCTACCTTTGAGACATTGTAGTAATTTTTGTTTTAATTGTTGGCCATGTAAAAATTTGGTCCGTCGAATAAGGCCATTACAGGAATTCCTGGGTTGTTTAAACTTTTTCCGGTTTTCTTCAGTAGAGTTGTCTTTGTAACAACGGAAACATACCTCCTTAACTCTGATAACATCTTTACAGCTTGTATTAAGCCATGAGTTTTCTTTGGGTCTGATACTTTTGACTCTATTTGGGATAAAAGTTCTCATCCCCGAAACAATGAGATTAGTGACCATATCTGCACTGGAGTCAACGTCACTATCTAAGAAGCATAGTGACCAGTTAAAGATCCTAAAGAAATTATTGAGACCGACCCAATCGGCTTTCTCATACTGCCAAACGGTTAGTTTGGCAAGTGAATCCAGCTATATGACACAATGGTCAGAAGTGCCTAGAGGTGATAATACACTGATAATGCACTTTTCAGGGTCAGAGGTAAGAAATAAGTCAAGAGTGTTTTCTGCTTGGCCATCGATGTCTAATATGCGAGTAGGCTTGTCAACTGTTTGAGTCAGATGATTGTATTCGGCAAAGATCTCAGCACACATACCTTCGGGTGTTGTAGGTCCGGAATAGAGAAGCCAGGAGGAGTTGTGGACATTGAAATCGCCCGTAATAACGATTTCAGTGCGAGGATACAGGGAAACAATTTTTTGAATGGAGTTCGACAGGGAATCGAATTCTAGAAAGGTTGAAAATCTGTCTAGATTTAGGCTTCGATAAAGGAAACAAGTGTGAATGATGTGCTTACTTATGGTGAATTTACACCACATGAAATTATAAAAGGAGTTTGTACAAGGACCATATTATGGTTGGAATTGAAACGCAACATCATTCCTAATATAGACAATAAGACCGTTTTTGGAAAAAAAATAATGGGACTGAATTATACCCGTGCAGGATAAATTCCGACGGATTGGATGCCTCTCCTGCTTGAATTTCACTCAGGGCCAAAACAGCTGGCCTGTATAAAATAGCATGGTAGTACACAGTCATAAAATTGGTTCTTAAACCCCGAATGTTAGAATAGTCAACTCTGAAATCACCTCCCATCACAAAATTAAAAAAAATAGAAAAACCAAAACAGACGATATACTAAGAGAAAAAAAAAAGAAAAAAATCTTTATGTAGTTTTGTTCAGTGAAAATTTTGGCTGAAAGTTCTTTGAGGCTATCGTTGCCAAGTATGGCATCGAAGGATTTGAGGGATGGTAATAAGAAGAATTGTATTTTGGTGTCTTTAAGACCAAACAGGTTGGTTTCAACACGGTGGCTTATTTTAGTACTGCCGCCAACTGAGTTATCGTAGAAACAATTTTCATTGCGAGTTGGGTTAGAGACCAGAGAGGGCTGGATATAGTTTGACCCTGTATCTATAAGAATTTCTAACAATGTTCCACTCTTCGTTTTAACCTCGATGTATGGTAACGAAGAGTTTCCTAATTTAAAAATTGGATGTCGGGAAAAATTTCGACGTTTGGGTTCGTATACTCCGTTGGTTCCTCTGGTATAAAGTTTTCCAAAGGCTCATCAAACTCGCTATTTCCGTGTTCTAAGTTCTTATTATATTCGGCAAGCTCGTTTTCTTCTGAGTTAATATGAAAATTTTGTTGAGGTCTTGGTGGAAAAAATCTTTGATTGAAAACTTCTGGTTGTGCCCTCGTTTAGGAACTCTGAGGCTCGTATTTTAAATGTGGCCTTGTTGCAAGAGAAGTTTGTGGTCCTGTCCAAGGATTTGACCTTATGTTAGGTTGATTATTATGTTGTCGAATGGGATTTGGATTATAAACGGGTCGACGATCTCGATTGTCAAGGTTCGCGTAAGATTGGTTATCGACGGGTGGACGCGGAACATCATTGTTCATCCTAGTAATGATAGTTTTGATTGAAAAATCGATTTTGTTGCATATTTTGTACAGGGGAAGGTCTTGTAGGAGGTTGATATTGATGCTGGATGTTTGTTATATGCCTTGGTGGATTTTGTACAGAAGAGTGTTGATATTTCTGCACTGCTCCCAGATCATTATATGTATGGTTTGACCTGTAGCTCTGATTTTCGAGCAGAGATTTAATGCGTGAGGTAAATCAAGTGGTTCTCGTATTCTGAGCAACCGAGGGAGGTCGCCTTTAAGACCTCGAACAAACGTATCGACACAGCGCGAGCTTAGGAAAGAAGAAGAGGGTTTAATAGGAGTTGCCGATGCACATTGGTTTTAAACTTCTGAACATCATAATAGGAGGGAAAACAGAGTTAAGGAAGACAGTCCACATTCGAAATTGGGCTCAAGGGTAAATTGGTGGGCATTCCTGGAAGCGCCAGAATTACGGTGAAACTGTTTAAGGGGAGGAATGCAACTGGCTACTCCTCTAGAACATTGAGCGTAGATATAACGGTAGAAAAGAGAGAGACATGAAACATTCCGTCGATGTTCAATTGACGTGAATTTTCTAATGATACCTTTTCTTTGAATACCATCCAAAAGACTCAAGTGGGTTGATGGAGCACCCGCCCAGATATGGGAGTGATATTATAGTCTTGGACGAATGTATGATTTATAGATAGTAGCCAGATCAGAAGGGGAAAAGAATTTCTTACATCTTCGGAGGAAGACCAAACATCTTGCGGCATTTTTGGCAACATCATAAATATGATCATTCCACAAGAGTTGACTGGTGATGCTCATACCGAGAATTTCAAGATGATCAGCTTCCATAATGTAAGTACCACTTATGGATAATGGATTTGATAATACTGTCAAGATCAGAATTTAATGAGCTTATAATACGTTGCTGTTGAAGATCTACATCCGAAGATCGCGGTTGTGACTCCAAAAATGAATATGAAAAGCTCAGTGTACTGTCATCAGCGAAGCAGTTTAGTGGATAAGAAGTTTCAGGCAGGAGATCATTTATAAAAGTGAGAAAGAGAGTCGGAACGGAGCCTTGGGGCACACCAGCATTTATTTTGAAGATATCAGATTTGAACCCATCCAATACAGCTTGTATTGAACGTTCCGAAAGGTAATTTCTAATCCAGCAAAGAAAAGAAACCGAAAGCACGCATTTTTGATAAAAGAGCCTGGTGCCAGACTATATCAAATGCTTTAGATATATCGAGTGCAATAATCTTACTTTCTCCGAAACGATGTAGAGATTTGTTCCACTGTTCGGTGAGATAAACCATCATATCACCAGTGGACCTATTGCTACGAAAGCCATACTGACGGTCATTTAAAAGCTTTCGTTCCTCAAGATATTTCTTGATTTTATGATTAATAAGTGTTTCCATGACCTTGGGAAGCAGGGACGTAAGTGCAATCGGTCCGTAATTTGCGGGGGAGGATGATTCGCCTTTTTAAGGTATGAGCTAGACAAAAGCTGTCTTCCATTTGCTCGGAACGAGCCCTGAAGAGTAGGATAGACAGAACAGCTTACGCAGTGGCTTTGCTTACGTAGAAGAACACCTTTTCAGAACAATAGCGGGGATACTATCAGGACCAGGGGATTTATGTACGTCAAGATCTTTAAAACTCTAGCCACTGTACGAGTGCGAAAGAAGATTGGTCCCATAGAATCATTTACGCTCTCAAGTACAGGTGGGACCATGACACACTCTGGCAGCGTAGAATCAGCGACGAACTGCTTAGTGAAAAGGTTAGTTTTCTCTTGAGAACTAACAAACGGTGTGTCATTGATGACGAGCGTCGGAATCGAGGACGAAGAAGTAATCTTTATATTTTTTACAAATGACCAAAAATGTTTGCTACCTTTGAGACATTGTAGTAATTTTTGTTTTAATTGTTGGCCATGTAAAAATTTGGTCCGTCGAATAAGGCCGTTACAGGCATTCCTGGGTTGTTTAAACTTTTTCCGGTTTTCTTCAGTAGAGTTGTCTTTGTAACAACGGAAACATACCTCCTTAACTCTGATAACATCTTTACAGCTTGTATTAAGCCATGAGTTTTCTTTGGGTCTGATACTTTTGACTCTATTTGGGATAAAAGTTCTCATCCCCGAAACAATGAGATTAGTGACCATATCTGCACTGGAGTCAACGTCACTATCTAAGAAGCATAGTGACCAGTTAAAGATCCTAAAGAAATTATTGAGACCGACCCAATCGGCTTTCGCATACTGCCAAACGGTTAGTTTGGCAAGTGAATCCAGCTATATGACACAATGGTCAGAAGTGCCTAGAGGTGACAATACACTGATAATGCACTTTTCAGGGTCAGAGGTAAGAAATAAGTCAAGAGTGTTTTCTGCTTGGCCATCGATGTCTAATATGCGAGTAGGCTTGTCAACTGTTTGAGTCAGATGATTGTATTCGGCAAAGATCTCAGCACACATACCTTCGGGTGTTGTAGGTCCGGAATAGAGAAGCCAGGAGGAATTGTGGACATTGAAATCGACCGTAATAACGATTTCAGTGCGAGGATACAGGGAAACAATTTTTTGAATGGAGTTCGACAGGGAATCGAATTCTAGAGAGGTTGAAAATCTGTCTAGATTTGGGCTTCGATAAAGGAAACAAGTGTGAATGATGTGCTTATTTATGGTGAATTTACACCACATGAAATTATAAAAGGAGTTAGTACAAGGACCATATTATGGTTGGAATTGAAACGCAACATCATTCCTAATATAGACAGTAAGACCGTTTTTGGAAAAAAAAATAATGGGACTGAATTATACCCGTGCAGGATAAATTCCGACGGATCGGATGCCTCTCCTGCTTGAATTTCACTCAGGGCCAAAACAGCTGGCCTGTATAAAATAGTATGGTAGTACACAGCCATAAAATTGGTTCTTAAACCCCGAATGTTAGAATAGTCAACTCTGAAATCACCTCCCATCTTTATGTAGTTTTGTTCAGTGAAAATTTTGGCTGAAAGTTCTTTGAGGCTATCGTTGCCAAGTATGGCATCGAAGGATTTGAGGGATGGTAATAAGAAGAATTGTATTTTGGTGTCTTTAAGACCAAACAGGTTGGTTTCAACACGGTGGCTTATTTTAGTACTGCCGCCAACTGAGTTATCGTAGAAACAATTTTCATTGCGAGTTGGGTTAGAGACCAGAGAGGGCTGGATATAGTTGCGGTTTGACCCTGTATCTATAAGAATTTCTAACAATGTTCCACTCTTCGTTTTAACCTCGATGTATGGTAACGAAGAGTTTCCTAATTTAAAAATTGGATGTCGGGAAAAATTTCGACGTTTGGGTTCGTATACTCCGTTGGTTCCTCTGGTATAAAGTTTTCCAAAGGCTCATCAAACTCGCTATTTCCGTGTTCTAAGTTCTTATTATATTCGGCAAGCTCGTTTTCTTCTGAGTTAATATGAAAATTTTGTTGAGGTCTTGGTGGAAAAAATCTTTGATTGAAAACTTCTGGTTGTGCCCTCGTTTAGGAACTCTGAGGCTCGTATTTTAAATGTGGCCTTGTTGCAAGAGAAGTTTGTGGTCCTGTCCAAGGATTTGACCTTATGTTAGGTTGATTATTATGTTGTCGAATGGGATTTGGATTATAAACGGGTCGACGATCTCGATTGTCAAGGTTCGCGTAAGATTGGTTATCGACGGGTGGACGCGGAACATCATTGTTCATCCTAGTAATGATAGTTTTGATTGAAAAATCGATTTTGTTGCATATTTTGTACAGGGGAAGGTCTTGTAGGAGGTTGATATTGATGCTGGATGTTTGTTATATGCCTTGGTGGATTTTGTACAGAAGAGTGTTGATATTTCTGCACTGCTCCCAGATCATTATATGTATGGTTTGACCTGTAGCTCTGATTTTCGAGCAGAGATTTAATGCGTGAGGTAAATCAAGTGGTTCTCGTATTCTGAGCAACCGAGGGAGGTCGCCTTTAAGACCTCGAACAAACGTATCGACACAGCGCGAGCTTAGGAAAGAAGAAGAGGGTTTAATAGGAGTTGCCGATGCACATTGGTTTTAAACTTCTGAACATCATAATAGGAGGGAAAACAGAGTTAAGGAAGACAGTCCACATTCGAAATTGGGCTCAAGGGTAAATTGGTGGGCATTCCTGGAAGCGCCAGAATTACGGTGAAACTGTTTAAGGGGAGGAATGCAACTGGCTACTCCTCTAGAACATTGAGCGTAGATATAACGGTAGAAAAGAGAGAGACATGAAACATTCCGTCGATGTTCAATTGACGTGAATTTTCTAATGATACCTTTTCTTTGAATACCATCCAAAAGACTCAAGTGGGTTGATGGAGCACCCGCCCAGATATGGGAGTGATATTATAGTCTTGGACGAATGTATGATTTATAGATAGTAGCCAGATCAGAAGGGGAAAAGAATTTCTTACATCTTCGGAGGAAGACCAAACATCTTGCGGCATTTTTGGCAACATCATAAATATGATCATTCCACAAGAGTTGACTGGTGATGCTCATATCGAGAATTTCAAGATGATCAGCTTCCATAATGTAAGTACCACTTATGGATAATGGATTTGATAATACTGTCAAGATCAGAATTTAATGAGCTTATAATACGTTGCTGTTGAAGATCTACATCCGAAGATCGCGGTTGTGACTCCAAAAATGAATATGAAAAGCTCAGTGTACTGTCATCAGCGAAGCAGTTTAGTGGATAAGAAGTTTCAGGCAGGAGATCATTTATAAAAGTGAGAAAGAGAGTCGGAACGGAGCCTTGGGGCACACCAGCATTTATTTTGAAGATATCAGATTTGAACCCATCCAATACAACTTGTATTGAACGTTCCGAAAGGTAATTTCTAATCCAGCAAAGAAAAGAAACCGAAAGCACGCATTTTTGATAAAAGAGCCTGGTGCCAGACTATATCAAATGCTTTAGATATATCGAGTGCAATAATCTTACTTTCTCCGAAACGATGTAGAGATTTGTTCCACTGTTCGGTGAGATAAACCATCATATCACCAGTGGACCTATTGCTATGAAAGCCATACTGACGGTCATTTAAAAGCTTTCGTTCCTCAAGATATTTCTTGATTTTATAATTAATAAGTGTTTCCATGACCTTGGGAAGCAGGGACGTAAGTGCAATCGGTCCGTAATTTGCGGGGGAGGATGATTCGCCTTTTTAAGGTATGAGCTAGACAAAAGCTGTCTTCCATTTGCTCGGAACGAGCCCTGAAGAGTAGGATAGACAGAACAGCTTACGCAGTGGCTTTGCTTACGTAGAAGAACACCTTTTCAGAACAATAGCGGGGATACTATCAGGACCAGGGGATTTATGTACGTCAAGATCTTTAAAACTCTAGCCACTGTACGAGTGCGAAAGAAGATTGGTCCCATAGAATCATTTACGCTCTCAAGTACAGGTGGGACCATGACACACTCTGGCAGCGTAGAATCAGCGACGAACTGCTTAGTGAAAAGGTTAGTTTTCTCTTGAGAACTAACAAACGGTGTGTCATTGATGACGAGCGTCGGAATCGAGGACGAAGAAGTAATCTTTATATTTTTTACAAATGACCAAAAATGTTTGCTACCTTTGAGACATTGTAGTAATTTTTGTTTTAATTGTTGGCCATGTAAAAATTTGGTCCGTCGAATAGGGCCGTTACAGGCATTCCTGGGTTGTTTAAACTTTTTCCGGTTTTCTTCAGTAGAGTTGTCTTTGTAACAACGGAAACATACCTCCTTAACTCTGATAACATCTTTACAGCTTGTATTAAGCCATGAGTTTTCTTTGGGTCTGATACTTTTGACTCTATTTGGGATAAAAGTTCTCATCCCCGAAACAATGAGATTAGTGACCATATCTGCACTGGAGTCAACGTCACTATCTAAGAAGCATAGTGACCAGTTAAAGATCCTAAAGAAATTATTGAGACCGACCCAATCGGCTTTCGCATACTGCCAAACGGTTAGTTTGGCAAGTGAATCCAGCTATATGACACAATGGTCAGAAGTGCCTAGAGGTGATAATACACTGATAATGCACTTTTCAGGGTCAGAGGTAAGAAATAAGTCAAGAGTGTTTTCTGCTTGGCCATCGATGTCTAATATGCGAGTAGGCTTGTCAACTGTTTGAGTCAGATGATTGTATTCGGCAAAGATCTCAGCACACATACCTTCGGGTGTTGTAGGTCCGGAATAGAGAAGCCAGGAGGAATTGTGGACATTGAAATCGACCGTAATAACGATTTCAGTGCGAGGATACAGGGAAACAATTTTTTGAATGGAGTTCGACAGGGAATCGAATTCTAGAGAGGTTGAAAATCTGTCTAGATTTGGGCTTCGATAAAGGAAACAAGTGTGAATGATGTGCTTATTTATGGTGAATTTACACCACATGAAATTATAAAAGGAGTTAGTACAAGGACCATATTATGGTTGGAATTGAAACGCAACATCATTCCTAATATAGACAGTAAGACCGTTTTTGGAAAAAAAAATAATGGGACTGAATTATACCCGTGCAGGATAAATTCCGACGGATCGGATGCCTCTCCTGCTTGAATTTCACTCAGGGCCAAAACAGCTGGCCTGTATAAAATAGCATGGTAGTACACAGTCATAAAATTGGTTCTTAAACCCCGAATGTTAGAATAGTCAACTCTGAAATCACCTCCCATCACAAAATTAAAAAAAATAGAAAAACCAAAACAGACGATATACTAAGAGAAAAAAAAAGAAAAAAATCTTTATGTAGTTTTGTTCAGTGAAAATTTTGGCTGAAAGTTCTTTGAGGCTATCGTTGCCAAGTATGGCATCGAAGGATTTGAGGGATGGTAATAAGAAGAATTGTATTTTGGTGTCTTTAAGACCAAACAGGTTGGTTTCAACACGGTGGCTTATTTTAGTACTGCCGCCAACTGAGTTATCGTAGAAACAATTTTCATTGCGAGTTGGGTTAGAGACCAGAGAGGGCTGGATATAGTTTGACCCTGTATCTATAAGAATTTCTAACAATGTTCCACTCTTCGTTTTAACCTCGATGTATGGTAACGAAGAGTTTCCTAATTTAAAAATTGGATGTCGGGAAAAATTTCGACGTTTGGGTTCGTATACTCCGTTGGTTCCTCTGGTATAAAGTTTTCCAAAGGCTCATCAAACTCGCTATTTCCGTGTTCTAAGTTCTTATTATATTCGGCAAGCTCGTTTTCTTCTGAGTTAATATGAAAATTTTGTTGAGGTCTTGGTGGAAAAAATCTTTGATTGAAAACTTCTGGTTGTGCCCTCGTTTAGGAACTCTGAGGCTCGTATTTTAAATGTGGCCTTGTTGCAAGAGAAGTTTGTGGTCCTGTCCAAGGATTTGACCTTATGTTAGGTTGATTATTATGTTGTCGAATGGGATTTGGATTATAAACGGGTCGACGATCTCGATTGTCAAGGTTCGCGTAAGATTGGTTATCGACGGGTGGACGCGGAACATCATTGTTCATCCTAGTAATGATAGTTTTGATTGAAAAATCGATTTTGTTGCATATTTTGTACAGGGGAAGGTCTTGTAGGAGGTTGATATTGATGCTGGATGTTTGTTATATGCCTTGGTGGATTTTGTACAGAAGAGTGTTGATATTTCTGCACTGCTCCCAGATCATTATATGTATGGTTTGACCTGTAGCTCTGATTTTCGAGCAGAGATTTAATGCGTGAGGTAAATCAAGTGGTTCTCGTATTCTGAGCAACCGAGGGAGGTCGCCTTTAAGACCTCGAACAAACGTATCGACACAGCGCGAGCTTAGGAAAGAAGAAGAGGGTTTAATAGGAGTTGCCGATGCACATTGGTTTTAAACTTCTGAACATCATAATAGGAGGGAAAACAGAGTTAAGGAAGACAGTCCACATTCGAAATTGGGCTCAAGGGTAAATTGGTGGGCATTCCTGGAAGCGCCAGAATTACGGTGAAACTGTTTAAGGGGAGGAATGCAACTGGCTACTCCTCTAGAACATTGAGCGTAGATATAACGGTAGAAAAGAGAGAGACATGAAACATTCCGTCGATGTTCAATTGACGTGAATTTTCTAATGATACCTTTTCTTTGAATACCATCCAAAAGACTCAAGTGGGTTGATGGAGCACCCGCCCAGATATGGGAGTGATATTATAGTCTTGGACGAATGTATGATTTATAGATAGTAGCCAGATCAGAAGGGGAAAAGAATTTCTTACATCTTCGGAGGAAGACCAAACATCTTGCGGCATTTTTGGCAACATCATAAATATGATCATTCCACAAGAGTTGACTGGTGATGCTCATACCGAGAATTTCAAGATGATCAGCTTCCATAATGTAAGTACCACTTATGGATAATGGATTTGATAATACTGTCAAGATCAGAATTTAATGAGCTTATAATACGTTGCTGTTGAAGATCTACATCCGAAGATCGCGGTTGTGACTCCAAAAATGAATATGAAAAGCTCAGTGTACTGTCATCAGCGAAGCAGTTTAGTGGATAAGAAGTTTCAGGCAGGAGATCATTTATAAAAGTGAGAAAGAGAGTCGGAACGGAGCCTTGGGGCACACCAGCATTTATTTTGAAGATATCAGATTTGAACCCATCCAATACAGCTTGTATTGAACGTTCCGAAAGGTAATTTCTAATCCAGCAAAGAAAAGAAACCGAAAGCACGCATTTTTGATAAAAGAGCCTGGTGCCAGACTATATCAAATGCTTTAGATATATCGAGTGCAATAATCTTACTTTCTCCGAAACGATGTAGAGATTTGTTCCACTGTTCGGTGAGATAAACCATCATATCACCAGTGGACCTATTGCTACGAAAGCCATACTGACGGTCATTTAAAAGCTTTCGTTCCTCAAGATATTTCTTGATTTTATAATTAATAAGTGTTTCCATGACCTTGGGAAGCAGGGACGTAAGTGCAATCGGTCCGTAATTTGCGGGGGAGGATGATTCGCCTTTTTAAGGTATGAGCTAGACAAAAGCTGTCTTCCATTTGCTCGGAACGAGCCCTGAAGAGTAGGATAGACAGAACAGCTTACGCAGTGGCTTTGCTTACGTAGAAGAACACCTTTTCAGAACAATAGCGGGGATACTATCAGGACCAGGGGATTTATGTACGTCAAGATCTTTAAAACTCTAGCCACTGTACGAGTGCGAAAGAAGATTGGTCCCATAGAATCATTTACGCTCTCAAGTACAGGTGGGACCATGACACACTCTGGCAGCGTAGAATCAGCGACGAACTGCTTAGTGAAAAGGTTAGTTTTCTCTTGAGAACTAACAAACGGTGTGTCATTGATGACGAGCGTCGGAATCGAGGACGAAGAAGTAATCTTTATATTTTTTACAAATGACCAAAAATGTTTGCTACCTTTGAGACATTGTAGTAATTTTTGTTTTAATTGTTGGCCATGTAAAAATTTGGTCCGTCGAATAAGGCCGTTACAGGCATTCCTGGGTTGTTTAAACTTTTTCCGGTTTTCTTCAGTAGAGTTGTCTTTGTAACAACGGAAACATACCTCCTTAACTCTGATAACATCTTTACAGCTTGTATTAAGCCATGAGTTTTCTTTGGGTCTGATACTTTTGACTCTATTTGGGATAAAAGTTCTCATCCCCGAAACAATGAGATTAGTGACCATATCTGCACTGGAGTCAACGTCACTATCTAAGAAGCATAGTGACCAGTTAAAGATCCTAAAGAAATTATTGAGACCGACCCAATCGGCTTTCGCATACTGCCAAACGGTTAGTTTGGCAAGTGAATCCAGCTATATGACACAATGGTCAGAAGTGCCTAGAGGTGATAATACACTGATAATGCACTTTTCAGGGTCAGAGGTAAGAAATAAGTCAAGAGTGTTTTCTGCTTGGCCATCGATGTCTAATATGCGAGTAGGCTTGTCAACTGTTTGAGTCAGATGATTGTATTCGGCAAAGATCTCAGCACACATACCTTCGGGTGTTGTAGGTCCGGAATAGAGAAGCCAGGAGGAATTGTGGACATTGAAATCGACCGTAATAACGATTTCAGTGCGAGGATACAGGGAAACAATTTTTTGAATGGAGTTCGACAGGGAATCGAATTCTAGAGAGGTTGAAAATCTGTCTAGATTTGGGCTTCGATAAAGGAAACAAGTGTGAATGATGTGCTTATTTATGGTGAATTTACACCACATGAAATTATAAAAGGAGTTAGTACAAGGACCATATTATGGTTGGAATTGAAACGCAACATCATTCCTAATATAGACAGTAAGACCGTTTTTGGAAAAAAAAATAATGGGACTGAATTATACCCGTGCAGGATAAATTCCGACGGATCGGATGCCTCTCCTGCTTGAATTTCACTCAGGGCCAAAACAGCTGGCCTGTATAAAATAGTATGGTAGTACACAGCCATAAAATTGGTTCTTAAACCCCGAATGTTAGAATAGTCAACTCTGAAATCACCTCCCATCTTTATGTAGTTTTGTTCAGTGAAAATTTTGGCTGAAAGTTCTTTGAGGCTATCGTTGCCAAGTATGGCATCGAAGGATTTGAGGGATGGTAATAAGAAGAATTGTATTTTGGTGTCTTTAAGACCAAACAGGTTGGTTTCAACACGGTGGCTTATTTTAGTACTGCCGCCAACTGAGTTATCGTAGAAACAATTTTCATTGCGAGTTGGGTTAGAGACCAGAGAGGGCTGGATATAGTTGCGGTTTGACCCTGTATCTATAAGAATTTCTAACAATGTTCCACTCTTCGTTTTAACCTCGATGTATGGTAACGAAGAGTTTCCTAATTTAAAAATTGGATGTCGGGAAAAATTTCGACGTTTGGGTTCGTATACTCCGTTGGTTCCTCTGGTATAAAGTTTTCCAAAGGCTCATCAAACTCGCTATTTCCGTGTTCTAAGTTCTTATTATATTCGGCAAGCTCGTTTTCTTCTGAGTTAATATGAAAATTTTGTTGAGGTCTTGGTGGAAAAAATCTTTGATTGAAAACTTCTGGTTGTGCCCTCGTTTAGGAACTCTGAGGCTCGTATTTTAAATGTGGCCTTGTTGCAAGAGAAGTTTGTGGTCCTGTCCAAGGATTTGACCTTATGTTAGGTTGATTATTATGTTGTCGAATGGGATTTGGATTATAAACGGGTCGACGATCTCGATTGTCAAGGTTCGCGTAAGATTGGTTATCGACGGGTGGACGCGGAACATCATTGTTCATCCTAGTAATGATAGTTTTGATTGAAAAATCGATTTTGTTGCATATTTTGTACAGGGGAAGGTCTTGTAGGAGGTTGATATTGATGCTGGATGTTTGTTATATGCCTTGGTGGATTTTGTACAGAAGAGTGTTGATATTTCTGCACTGCTCCCAGATCATTATATGTATGGTTTGACCTGTAGCTCTGATTTTCGAGCAGAGATTTAATGCGTGAGGTAAATCAAGTGGTTCTCGTATTCTGAGCAACCGAGGGAGGTCGCCTTTAAGACCTCGAACAAACGTATCGACACAGCGCGAGCTTAGGAAAGAAGAAGAGGGTTTAATAGGAGTTGCCGATGCACATTGGTTTTAAACTTCTGAACATCATAATAGGAGGGAAAACAGAGTTAAGGAAGACAGTCCACATTCGAAATTGGGCTCAAGGGTAAATTGGTGGGCATTCCTGGAAGCGCCAGAATTACGGTGAAACTGTTTAAGGGGAGGAATGCAACTGGCTACTCCTCTAGAACATTGAGCGTAGATATAACGGTAGAAAAGAGAGAGACATGAAACATTCCGTCGATGTTCAATTGACGTGAATTTTCTAATGATACCTTTTCTTTGAATACCATCCAAAAGACTCAAGTGGGTTGATGGAGCACCCGCCCAGATATGGGAGTGATATTATAGTCTTGGACGAATGTATGATTTATAGATAGTAGCCAGATCAGAAGGGGAAAAGAATTTCTTACATCTTCGGAGGAAGACCAAACATCTTGCGGCATTTTTGGCAACATCATAAATATGATCATTCCACAAGAGTTGACTGGTGATGCTCATATCGAGAATTTCAAGATGATCAGCTTCCATAATGTAAGTACCACTTATGGATAATGGATTTGATAATACTGTCAAGATCAGAATTTAATGAGCTTATAATACGTTGCTGTTGAAGATCTACATCCGAAGATCGCGGTTGTGACTCCAAAAATGAATATGAAAAGCTCAGTGTACTGTCATCAGCGAAGCAGTTTAGTGGATAAGAAGTTTCAGGCAGGAGATCATTTATAAAAGTGAGAAAGAGAGTCGGAACGGAGCCTTGGGGCACACCAGCATTTATTTTGAAGATATCAGATTTGAACCCATCCAATACAACTTGTATTGAACGTTCCGAAAGGTAATTTCTAATCCAGCAAAGAAAAGAAACCGAAAGCACGCATTTTTGATAAAAGAGCCTGGTGCCAGACTATATCAAATGCTTTAGATATATCGAGTGCAATAATCTTACTTTCTCCGAAACGATGTAGAGATTTGTTCCACTGTTCGGTGAGATAAACCATCATATCACCAGTGGACCTATTGCTACGAAAGCCATACTGACGGTCATTTAAAAGCTTTCGTTCCTCAAGATATTTCTTGATTTTATAATTAATAAGTGTTTCCATGACCTTGGGAAGCAGGGACGTAAGTGCAATCGGTCCGTAATTTGCGGGGGAGGATGATTCGCCTTTTTAAGGTATGAGCTAGACAAAAGCTGTCTTCCATTTGCTCGGAACGAGCCCTGAAGAGTAGGATAGACAGAACAGCTTACGCAGTGGCTTTGCTTACGTAGAAGAACACCTTTTCAGAACAATAGCGGGGATACTATCAGGACCAGGGGATTTATTTACGTCAAGATCTTTAAAACTCTAGCCACTGTACGAGTGCGAAAGAAGATTGGTCCCATAGAATCATTTACGCTCTCAAGTACAGGTGGGACCATGACACACTCTGGCAGCGTAGAATCAGCGACGAACTGCTTAGTGAAAAGGTTAGTTTTCTCTTGAGAACTAACAAACGGTGTGTCATTGATGACGAGCGTCGGAATCGAGGACGAAGAAGTAATCTTTATATTTTTTACAAATGACCAAAAATGTTTGCTACCTTTGAGACATTGTAGTAATTTTTGTTTTAATTGTTGGCCATGTAAAAATTTGGTCCGTCGAATAGGGCCGTTACAGGCATTCCTGGGTTGTTTAAACTTTTTCCGGTTTTCTTCAGTAGAGTTGTCTTTGTAACAACGGAAACATACCTCCTTAACTCTGATAACATCTTTACAGCTTGTATTAAGCCATGAGTTTTCTTTGGGTCTGATACTTTTGACTCTATTTGGGATAAAAGTTCTCATCCCCGAAACAATGAGATTAGTGACCATATCTGCACTGGAGTCAACGTCACTATCTAAGAAGCATAGTGACCAGTTAAAGATCCTAAAGAAATTATTGAGACCGACCCAATCGGCTTTCGCATACTGCCAAACGGTTAGTTTGGCAAGTGAATCCAGCTATATGACACAATGGTCAGAAGTGCCTAGAGGTGATAATACACTGATAATGCACTTTTCAGGGTCAGAGGTAAGAAATAAGTCAAGAGTGTTTTCTGCTTGGCCATCGATGTCTAATATGCGAGTAGGCTTGTCAACTGTTTGAGTCAGATGATTGTATTCGGCAAAGATCTCAGCACACATACCTTCGGGTGTTGTAGGTCCGGAATAGAGAAGCCAGGAGGAATTGTGGACATTGAAATCGACCGTAATAACGATTTCAGTGCGAGGATACAGGGAAACAATTTTTTGAATGGAGTTCGACAGGGAATCGAATTCTAGAGAGGTTGAAAATCTGTCTAAATTTGGGCTTCGATAAAGGAAACAAGTGTGAATGATGTGCTTATTTATGGTGAATTTACACCACATGAAATTATAAAAGGAGTTAGTACAAGGACCTAACCTTATGGTTGGAATTGAAACGCAACATCATTCCTAATATAGACAGTAAGACCGTTTTTGGAAAAAAAAATAATGGGACTGAATTATACCCGTGCAGGATAAATTCCGACGGATCGGATGCCTCTCCTGCTTGAATTTCACTCAGGGCCAAAACAGCTGGCCTGTATAAAATAGTATGGTAGTACACAGCCATAAAATTGGTTCTTAAACCCCGAATGTTAGAATAGTCAACTCTGAAATCACCTCCCATCATAAAATTAAAAAAATAGAAAAACCAAAACAGACGATATACTAAGAGACAAAAAAAAAGAAAAAAATCTTTATGTAGTTTTGTTCAGTGAAAATTTTGGCTGAAAGTTCTTTGAGGCTATCGTTGCCAAGTATAGCATCGAAGGATTTGAGGGATGGTAATAAGAAGAATTGTATTTTGGTGTCTTTAAGACCAAACAGGTTGGTTTCAACACGGTGGCTTATTTTAGTACTGCCGCCAACTGAGTTATCGTAGAAACAATTTTCATTGCGAGTTGGGTTAGAGACCAGAGAGGGCTGGATATAGTTGCGGTTTGACCCTGTATCTATAAGAATTTCTAACAATGTTCCACTCTTCGTTTTAACCTCGATGTATGGTAACGAAGAGTTTCCTAATTTAAAAATTGGATGTCGGGAAAAATTTCGACGTTTGGGTTCGTATACTCCGTTGGTTCCTCTGGTATAAAGTTTTCCAAAGGCTCATCAAACTCGCTATTTCCGTGTTCTAAGTTCTTATTATATTCGGCAAGCTCGTTTTCTTCTGAGTTATTATGAAAATTTTGTTGAGGTCTTGGTGGAAAAAATCTTTGATTGAAAACTTCTGGTTGTGCCCTCGTTTAGGAACTCTGAGGCTCGTATTTTAGTTTTGGCCTTGTTGCAAGAGAAGTTTGTGGTCCTGTCCAAGGATTTGACCTTATGTTAGGTTGATTATTATGTTGTCGAATGGGATTTGGATTATAAACGGGTCGACGATCTCGATTGTCAAGGTTCGCGTAAGATTGGTTATCGACGGGTGGACGCGGAACATCATTGTTCATCCTAGTAATGATAGTTTTGATTGAAAAATCGATTTTGTTGCATATTTTGTACAGGGGAAGGTCTTGTAGGAGGTTGATATTGATGCTGGATGTTTGTTATATGCCTTGGTGGATTTTGTACAGAAGAGTGTTGATATTTCTGCACTGCTCCCAGATCATTATATGTATGGTTTGACCTGTAGCTCTGATTTTCGGGCAGAGATTTAATGCGTGAGGTAAATCAAGTGGTTCTCGTATTCCGAGCAACCGAGGGAGGTCGCCTTTAAGACCTCGAACAAACGTATCGACACAGTGCGAGCTTAGGAAAGAAGAAGAGGGTTTAATAGGAGTTGCCGATGCACATTGGTTTTAAACTTCTGAACTTCATAATAGGAGGGAAAACAGAGTTAAGGAAGACAGTCCACATTCGAAATTGGGCTCAAGGGTAAATTGGTGGGCATTCCTGGAAGCGCAAGAATTACGGTGAAACTGTTTAAGGGGAGGAATGCAACTGGCTATTCCTCTAGAACATTGAGCGTAGATATAACGGTAGAAAAGAGAGAGACATGAAACATTCCGTCGATGTTCAATTGACGTGAATTTTCTAATGATACCTTTTCTTTGAATACCATCCAAAAGACTCAAGTGGGTTGATGGAGCACCCGCCCAGATATGGGAGTGATATTATAGTCTTGGACGAATGTATGATTTATAGATAGTAGCCAGATCAGAAGGGGAAAAGAATTTCTTACATCTTCGGAGGAAGACCAAACATCTTGCGGCATTTTTGGCAACATCATAAATATGATCATTCCACAAGAGTTGACTGGTGATGCTCATACCGAGAATTTCAAGATGATCAGCTTCCGTAATGTAAGTACCACTTATGGATAATGGAAAAGGAGGTTTTAAGAGACAGAAGACAGCATTGTGTTTTGGACGCATTAAATTCTACACGATTTCTTATTCCCCATTTGATAATACTGTCAAGATCAGAATTTAATGAGCTTATAATACGTTGCTGTTGAAGATCTACATCCGAAGATCGCGGTTGTGGCTCCAAAAATGAATATGAAAAGCTCAGTGTACTGTCATCAGCGAAGCAGTTTAGTGGATTAGAAGTTTCAGGCAGGAGATCATTTATAAAAATGAGAAAGAGAGTCGGAACGGAGCCTTGGGGCACACCAGCATTTATTTTGAAGATATCAGATTTGAACCCATCCAATACAACTTGTATTGAACGTTCCGAAAGGTAATTTCTAATCCAGCAAAGAAAAGAAACCGAAAGCACGCATTTTTGATAAAAGAGCCTGGTGCCAGACTATATCAAATGCTTTAGATATATCGAGTGCAATAATCTTTCTTTCTCCGAAACGATGTTGAGATTTGTTCCACTGTTCGGTGAGATAAACCATCATATCACCAGTGGACCTATTGCTACGAAAGCCATACTGACGGTAATTTAAAAGCTTTCGTTCCTCAAGATATTTCTTGATTTTATAATTAATAAGTGTTTCCATGACCTTGGGAAGCAGGGACGTAAGTGCAATCGGTCCGTAATTTGCGGGGGAGGACGATTCGCCTTTTTAAGGTATGAGCTAGACAAAAGCTGTCTTCCATTTGCTCGGAACGAGCCCTGAAGAGTAGGATAGACAGAACAGCTTACGCAGTGGCTTTGCTTACGTAGAAGAACACCTTTTCAGAACAATAGCGGGGATACTATCAGGACCAGGGGATTTATTTACGTCAAGATCTTTAAAACTCTAGCTACTGTACGAGTGCGAAAGAAGATTGGTCCCATAGAATCATTTACGCTCTCAAGTACAGGTGGGACCATGACACACTCTGGCAGCGTAGAATCAGCGACGAACTGCTTAGTGAAAAGGTTAGTTTTCTCTTGAGAACTAACAAACGGTGTGTCATTGATGACGAGCGTCGGAATCGAGGACGAAGAAGTAATCTTTATATTTTTTACAAATGACCAAAAATATTTGCTACCTTTGAGACATTGTAGTAATTTTTGTTTTAATTGTTGGCCTTGTAAAAATTTGGTCCGTCGAATAAGGGCGTTACAGGCATTCCTGGGTTGTTTAAACTTTTTCCGGTTTTCTTCAGTAGAGTTGTCTTTGTAACAACGGAAACATACCTCCTTAACTCTGATAACATTTTTACAGCTTGTATTAAGCCATGAGTTTTCTTTGGGTCTGATACTTTTGACTCTATTTGGGATAAAAGTTCTCATCCCTGAAACAATGAGATTAGTGACCATATCTGCACTGGAGTCAACGTCACTATCTAAGAAGCATAGTGACCAGTTAAAGATCCTAAAGAAATTATTGAGACCGACCCAATCGGCTTTCGCATACTGCCAAACGGTTAGTTTGGCAAGTGAATCCAGCTATATGACACAATGGTCAGAAGTGCCTAGAGGTGATAATACACTGATAATGCACTTTTCAGGGTCAGAGGTAAGAAATAAGTCAAGAGTGTTTTCTGCTTGGCCATCGATGTCTAATATGCGAGTAGGCTTGTCAACTGTTTGAGTCAGATGATTGTATTCGGCAAAGATCTCAGCACACATACCTTCGGGTGTTGTAGGTCCGGAATAGAGAAGCCAGGAGGAATTGTGGACATTGAAATCGACCGTAATAACGATTTCAGTGCGAGGATACAGGGAAACAATTTTTTGAATGGAGTTCGACAGGGAATCGAATTCTAGAGAGGTTGAAAATCTGTCTAGATTTGGGCTTCGATAAAGGAAACAAGTGTGAATGATGTGCTTATTTATGGTGAATTTACACCACATGAAATTATAAAAGGAGTTAGTACAAGGACCTAACCTTATGGTTGGAATTGAAACGCAACATCATTCCTAATATAGACAATAAGACCGTTTTTGGAAAAAAAATAACGGGACTGAATTATACCCGTGCAGGATAAATTCCGACGGATCGGATGCCTCTCCTGCTTGAATTTCACTCAGGGCCAAAACAGCTGGCCTGTATAAAATAGTATGGTAGTACACAGCCATAAAATTGGTTCTTAAACCCCGAATGTTAGAATAGTCAACTCTGAAATCACCTCCCATCATAAAATTAAAAAAATAGAAAAACCAAAACAGACGATATACTAAGAGAAAAAAAAAAGAAAAAAATCTTTATGTAGTTTTGTTCAGTGAAAATTTTGGCTGAAAGTTCTTTGAGGCTATCGTTGCCAAGTATGGCATCGAAGGATTTGAGGGATGGTAATAAGAAGAATTGTATTTTGGTGTCTTTAAGACCAAACAGGTTGGTTTCAACACGGTGGCTTATTTTAGTACTGCCGCCAACTGAGTTATCGTAGAAACAATTTTCATTGCGAGTTGGGTTAGAGACCAGAGAGGGCTGGATATAGTTGCGGTTTGACCCTGTATCTATAAGAATTTCTAACAATGTTCCACTCTTCGTTTTAACCTCGATGTATGGTAACGAAGAGTTTCCTAATTTAAAAATTGGATGTCGGGAAAAATTTCGACGTTTGGGTTCGTATACTCCGTTGGTTCCTCTGGTATAAAGTTTTCCAAAGGCTCATCAAACTCGCTATTTCCGTGTTCTAAGTTCTTATTACATTCGGCAAGCTCGTTTTCTTCTGAGTTAATATGAAAATTTTGTTTAGGTCTTGGTGGAAAAAATCTTTGATTGAAAACTTCTGGTTGTGCCCTCGTTTAGGAACTCTGAGGCTCGTATTTTAGTTGTGGCCTTGTTGCAAGAGAAGTTTGTGGTCCTGTCCAAGAATTTGACCTTATGTTAGGTTGATTATTATGTTGTCGAATGGGATTTGGATTATAAACGGGTCGACGATCTCGATTGTCAAGGTTCGCGTAAGATTGGTTATCGACGGGTGGACGCGGAACATCATTGTTCATCCTAGTAATGATAGTTTTGATTGAAAAATCGATTTTGTTGCATATTTTGTACAGGGGAAGGTCTTGTAGGAGGTTGATATTGATGCTGGATGTTTGTTATATGCCTTGGTGGATTTTGTACAGAAGAGTGTTGATATTTCTGCACTGCTCCCAGATCATTATATGTATGGTTTGACCTGTAGCTCTGATTTTCGAGCAGAGATTTAATGCGTGAGGTAAATCAAGTGGTTCTCGTATTCCGAGCAACCGAGGGAGGTCGCCTTTAAGACCTCGAACAAACGTATCGACACAGCGCGAGCTTAGGAAAGAAGAAGAGGGTTTAATAGGAGTTGCCGATGCACATTGGTTTTAAACTTCTGAACATCATAATAGGAGGGAAAACAGAGTTAAGGAAGACAGTCCACATTCGAAACTGGGCTCAAGGGTAAATTGGTGGGCATTCCTGGAAGGGCCAGAATTACGGTGAAACTGTTTAAGGGGAGGAATGCAACTGGCTATTCCTCTAGAACATTGAGCGTAGATATAACGGTAGAACATAGAGACATGAAACATTCCGTCGATGTTCAATTGACGTGAATTTTCTAATGATACCTTTTCTTTGAATACCATCCAAAAGACTCAAGTGGGTTGATGGAGCACCCGCCCAGATATGGGAGTGATATTATAGTCTTGGACGAATGTATGATTTATAGATAGTAGAATTTAATGAGCTTATAATACGTTGCTGTTGAAGATCCGAAGATCGCGGTTGTGACTCCAAAAATGAATATGAAAAGCTCAGTGTACTGTCATCAGCGAAGCAGTTTAGTGGATTAGAAGTTTCAGGCAGGAGATCATTTATAAGAGAGTCGGAACGGAGCCTTGGGGCACACCAGCATTTATTTTGAAGATATCAGATTTGAACCCATCCAATACAACTTGTATTGAACGTTCCGAAAGGTAATTTCTAATCCAGCAAAGAAAAGAAACCGAAAGCACGCATTTTTGATAAAAGAGCCTGGTGCCAGACTATATCAAATGCTTTAGATATATCGAGTGCAATAATCTTACTTTCTCCGAAACGATGTAGAGATTTGTTCCACTGTTCGGTGAGATAAACCATCATATCACCAGTGAACCTATTGCTACGAAAGCCATACTGACGGTCATTTAAAAGCTTTCGTTCCTCAAGATATTTCTTGATTTTATAATTAATAAGTGTTTCCATGACCTTGGGAAGCAGGGACGTAAGTGCAATCGGTCCGTAATTTGCGGGGGAGGACGATTCACCTTTTTAAGAAATGAGCTAGACAAAAGCTGTCTTCCATTTGCTCGGAACGAGCCCTGAAGAGTAGGATAGACAGAACAGCTTACGCAGTGGCTTTGCTTACGTAGAAGAACACCTTTTCAGAACAATAGCGGGGATACTATCAGGACCAGGGGATTTATGTACGTCAAGATCTTTAAAACTCTAGCCACTGTACTAGTGCGAAAGAAGATTGGTCCCATAGAATCATTTACGCTCTCAAGTACAGGTGGGACCATGACACACTCTGGCAGCGTAGAATCAGCGACGAACTGCTTAGTGAAAAGGTTAGTTTTCTCTTGAGAACTAACAAACGGTGTGTCATTGATCACGAGCGTCGGAATCGAGGACGAAGAAGTAATCTTTATATTTTTTACAAATGACCAAAAATATTTGCTACCTTTGAGACATTGTAGTAATTTTTGTTTTAATTGTTGGCCTTGTAAAAATTTGGTCCGTCGAATAAGGGCGTTACAGGCATTCCTGGATTGTTTAAACTTTTTCCGGTTTTCTTCAGTAGAGTTGTCTTTGTAACAACGGAAACATACCTCCTTAACTCTGATAACATCTTTACAGCTTGTATTAAGCCATGAGTTTTCTTTGGGTCTGATACTTTTGACTCTATTTGGGATAAAAGTTCTCATCCCCGAAACAATGAGATTAGTGACCATATCTGCACTGGAGTCAAGGTCACTATCTAAGAAGCATAGTGACCAGTTAAAGATCCTAAAGAAATTATTGAGACCGACCCAATCGGCTTTCTCATACTGCCAAACGGTTAGTTTGGCAAGTGAATCCAGCTATATGATACAATGGTCAGAAGTGCATAGAGGTGATAATACACTGATAATGCACTTTTCAGGGTCAGAGGTAAGAAATAAGTCAAGAGTGTTTTCTGCTTGGCCATCGATGTATAATATGCGAGTAGGCTTGTCAACTGTTTGAGTCAGATGATTGTATTCGGCAAAGATCTCAGCACACATACCTTCGGGTGTTGTAGGTCCGGAATAGAGAAGCCAGGAGGAATTGTGGACATTGAAATCGCCCGTAATAACGATTTCAGTGCGAGGATACAGGGAAACAATTTTTTGAATGGAGTTCGACAGGGAATCGAATTCTAGAGAGGTTGAAAATCTGTCTAGATTTGGGCTTCGATAAAGGAAACAAGTGTGAATGATGTGCTTACTTATGGTGAATTTACACCACATGAAATTATAAAAGGCGTTTGTACAAGGACCATATTATGGTTGGAATTGAAACGCAACATCATTCCTAATATAGACAATAAGACCGTTTTTGGAAAAAAAATAACGGGACTGAATTATACCCGTGCAGGATAAATTCCGACGGATCGGATGCCTCTCCTGCTTGAATTTCACTCAGGGCCAAAACAGCTGGCCTGTATAAAATAGTATGGTAGTACACAGCCATAAAATTGGTTCTTAAACCCCGAATGTTAGAATAGTCAACTCTGAAATCACCTCCCATCACAAAATTAAAAAAATAGAAAAACCAAAATAGACGATATACTAAGAGAAAAAAAAAGAAAAAAATCTTTATGTAGTTTTGTTCAGTGAAAATTTTGGCTGAAAGTTCTTTGAGGCTATCGTTGCCAAGTATGGCATCGAAGGATTTGAGGGATGGTAATAAGAAGAATTGTATTTTGGTGTCTTTAAGACCAAACAGGTTGGTTTCAACAAGGTGGCTTATTTTAGTACTGCCGCCAACTGAGTTATCGTAGAAACAATTTTCATTGCGAGTTGGGTTAGAGACCAGAGAGGGCTGGATATAGTTGCGGTTTGACCCTGTATCTATAAGAATTTCTAACAATGTTCCACTCTTCGTTTTAACCTCGATGTATGGTAACGAAGAGTTTCCTAATTTAAAAATTGGATGTCGGGAAAAATTTCGACGTTTGGGTTCGTATACTCCGTTGGTTCCTCTGGTATAAAGTTTTCCAAAGGCTCATCAAACTCGCTATTTCTGTGTTCTAAGTTCTTATTATATTCGGCAAGCTCGTTTTCTTCTGAGTTAATATGAAAATTTTGTTGAGGTCTTGGTGGAAAAAATCTTTGATTGAAAACTTCTGGTTGTGCCCTCGTTTAGGAACTCTGAGGCTCGTATTTTAGTTGTGGCCTTGTTGCAAGAGAAGTTTGTGGTCCTGTCCAAGGATTTGACCTTATGTTAGGTTGATTATTATGTTGTCGAATGGGATTTGGATTATAAACGGGTCGACGATCTCGATTGTCAAGGTTCGCGTAAGATTGGTTATCGACGGGTGGACGCGGAACATCATTGTTCATCCTAGTAATGATAGTTTTGATTGAAAAATCGATTTTGTTGCATATTTTGTACAGGGGAAGGTCTTGTAGGAGGTTGATATTGATGCTGGATGTTTGTTATATGCCTTGGTGGATTTTGTACAGAAGAGTGTTGATATTTCTGCACTGCTCCCAGATCATTATATGTATGGTTTGACCTGTAGCTCTGATTTTCGGGCAGAGATTTAATGCGTGAGGTAAATCAAGTGGTTCTCGTATTCCGAGCAACCGAGGGAGGTCGCCTTTAAGACCTCGAACAAACGTATCGACACAGCGCGAGCTTAGGAAAGAAGAAGAGGGTTTAATAGGAGTTGCCGATGCACATTGGTTTTAAACTTCTGAACATCATAATAGGAGGGAAAACAGAGTTAAGGAAGACAGTCCACATTCGAAATTGGGCTCAAGGGTAAATTGGTGGGCATTCCTGGAAGCGCCAGAATTACGGTGAAACTGTTTAAAGGGAAGAATGCAACTGGCTATTCCTCTAGAACATTGAGCGTAGATATAACGGTAGAACAGAGAGACATGAAACATTCCGTCGATGTTCAATTTACGTGAATTTTCTAATGATACCTTTTCTTTGAATACCATCCAAAAGACTCAAGTGGGTTGATGGAGCACCCGCCCAGATATGGGAGTGATATTATAGTCTTGGACGAATGTATGATTTATAGATAGTAGCCAGATCAGAAGGGGAAAAGAATTTCTTACATCTTCGGAGGAAGACCAAACATCCTTCGGCATTTTTGGCAACATCATAAATATGATCATTCCACAAGAGTTGACTGGTGATGCTCATACCGGGAATTTCAAGATGATCAGCTTCCATAATGTAAGTACCACTTATGGATAATGGAAAAGGAGGTTTTTAGAGACAGAAGACAGCATTGTGTTTTGGACGCATTAGATTCTACACGATTTCTTATTCCCCATTTGATAATACTGTCAAGATCAGAATTTAATGAGCTTATAATACGTTGCTGTTGAAGATCTACATCCGAAGATCGCGGTTGTGACTCCAAAAATGAATATGAAAAGCTCAGTGTACTGTCATCAGCGAAGCAGTTTAGTGGATTAGAAGTTTCAGGCAGGAGATCATTTATAAGAGAGTCGGAACGGAGCCTTGGGGCACACCAGCATTTATTTTGAAGATATCAGATTTGAATCCATCCAATACAACTTGTATTGAACGTTCCAAAAGGTAATTTCTAATCCAGCAAAGAAAAGAAACCGAAAGCACGCATTTTTGATAAAAGAGCCTGGTGCCAGACTATATCAAATGCTTTAGATATATCGAGTGCAATAATCTTACTTTCTCCGAAACGATGTAGAGATTTGTTCCACTGTTCGGTGAGATAAACCATCATATCACCAGTGGACCTATTGCTACGAAAGCCATACTGACGGTAATTTAAAAGCTTTCGTTCCTCAAGATATTTCTTGATTTTATAATTAATAAGTGTTTCCATGACCTTGGGAAGCAGGGACGTAAGTGCAATCGGTCCGTAATTTGCGGGGGAGGACGATTCGCCTTTTTAAGGTATGAGCTAGACAAAAGCTGTCTTCCATTTGCTCGGAACGAGCCCTGAAGAGTAGGATAGACAGAACAGCTTACGCAGTGGCTTTGCTTACGTAGAAGAACACCTTTTCAGAACAATAGCGGGGATACTATCAGGACCAGGGGATTTATGTACGTCAAGATCTTTAAAACTCTAGCCACTGTACGAGTGCGAAAGAAGATTGGTCCCATAGAATCATTTACGCTCTCAAGTACAGGTGGGACCATGACGCACTCTGGCAGCGTAGAATCAGCGACGAACTGCTTAGTGAAAAGGTTAGTTTTCTCTTGAGAACTAACAAACGGTGTGTCATTGATGACGAGCGTCGGAATCGAGGACGAAGAAGTAATCTTTATATTTTTTACAAATGACCAAAAATATTTGCTACCTTTGAGACATTGTAGTAATTTTTGTTTTAATTGTTGGCCATGTAAAAATTTGGTCCGTCGAATAAGGGCGTTACAGGCATTCCTGGATTGTTTAAACTTTTTCCGGTTTTCTTCAGTAGAGTTGTCTTTGTAACAACGGAAACATACCTCCTTAACTCTGATAACATCTTTACAGCTTGTATTAAGCCATGAGTTTTCTTTGGGTCTGATACTTTTGACTCTATTTGGGATAAAAGTTCTCATCCCCGAAACAATGAGATTAGTGACCATATCTGCACTGGAGTCAACGTCACTATCTAAGAAGCATAGTGACCAGTTAAAGATCCTAAAGAAATTATTGAGACCGACCCAATCGGCTTTCTCATACTGCCAAACGGTTAGTTTGGCAAGTGAATCCAGCTATATGACACAATGGTCAGAAGTGCCTAGAGGTGATAATACACTGATAATGCACTTTTCAGGGTCAGAGGTAAGAAATAAGTCAAGAGTGTTTTCTGCTTGGCCATCGATGTCTAATATGCGAGTAGGCTTGTCAACTGTTTGAGTCAGATGATTGTATTCGGCAAAGATCTCAGCACACATACCTTCGGGTGTTGTAGGTCCGGAATAGAGAAGCCAGGAGGAATTGTGGACATTGAAATCGCCCGTAATAACGATTTCAGTGCGAGGATACAGGGAAACAATTTTTTGAATGGAGTTCGACAGGGAATCGAATTCTAGAGAGGTTGAAAATCTGTCTAGATTTGGGCTTCGATAAAGGAAACAAGTGTGAATGATGTGCTTACTTATGGTGAATTTACACCACATGAAATTATAAAAGGAGTTTGTACAAGGACCATATTATGGTTGGAATTGAAACGCAACATCATTCCTAATATAGACAATAAGACCGTTTTTGGAAAAAAAATAATGGGACTGAATTATACCCGTGCAGGATAAATTCCGACGGATCGGATGCCTCTCCTGCTTGAATTTCACTCAGGGCCAAAACAGCTGGCCTGTATAAAATAGTATGGTAGTACACAGCCATAAAATTGGTTCTTAAACCCCGAATGTTAGAATAGTCAACTCTGAAATCACCTCCCATCACAAAATTAAAAAAAATAGAAAAACCAAAACAGACGATATACTAAGAGAAAAAAAAAAGAAAAAAATCTTTATGTAGTTTTGTTCAGTGAAAATTTTGGCTGAAAGTTCTTTGAGGCTATCGTTGCCAAGTATGGCATCGAAGGATTTGAGGGATGGTAATAAGAAGAATTGTATTTTGGTGTCTTTAAGACCAAACAGGTTGGTTTCAACACGGTGGCTTATTTTAGTACTGCCGCCAACTGAGTTATCGTAGAAACAATTTTCATTGCGAGTTGGGTTAGAGACCAGAGAGGGCTGGATATAGTTGCGGTTTGACCCTGTATCTATAAGAATTTCTAACAATGTTCCACTCTTCGTTTTAACCTCGATGTATGGTAACGAAGAGTTTCCTAATTTAAAAATTGGATGTCGGGAAAAATTTCGACGTTTGGGTTCGTATACTCCGTTGGTTCCTCTGGTATAAAGTTTTCCAAAGGCTCATCAAACTCGCTATTTCCGTGTTCTAAGTTCTTATTACATTCGGCAAGCTCGTTTTCTTCTGAGTTAATATGAAAATTTTGTTGAGGTCTTGGTGGAAAAAATCTTTGATTGAAAACTTCTGGTTGTGCCCTCGTTTAGGAACTCTGAGGCTCGTATTTTAGTTGTGGCCTTGTTGCAAGAGAAGTTTGTGGTCCTGTCCAAGGATTTGACCTTATGTTAGGTTGATTATTATGTTGTCGAATGGGATTTGGATTATAAACGGGTCGACGATCTCGATTGTCAAGGTTCGCGTAAGATTGGTTATCGACGGGTGGACGCGGAACATCATTGTTCATCCTAGTAATGATAGTTTTGATTGAAAAATCGATTTTGTAGGAGGTTGATATTGATGCTGGATGTTTGTTATATGCCTTGGTGGATTTTGTACAGAAGAGTGTTGATATTTCTGCACTGCTCCCAGATCATTATATGTATGGTTTGACCTGTAGCTCTGATTTTCGGGCAGAGATTTAATGCGTGAGGTAAATCAAGTGGTTCTCGTATTCCGAGCAACCGAGGGAGGTCGCCTTTAAGACCTCGAACAAACGTATCGAGAGCCTTATCTATATGTTTGTGTCAACAGGCGCAAAGATTCTGAGCTGACCTCTAAACATGATAGTTTATTTAATATCAAAGAGAGGTGAGAATAAACCCTTTGGAAAGGCTACGCAGGGGCCTCTTTTCTCCACACTTCCTGAATACACTTGAACTGTTTATATTGTCGCGTATATTGCACATGCGAGGACTATTGGCCGTTATATTTGGTACCGCTTGGGGACTTTCTTTTTATATTTTTTTTTACCGCAAATGTTAGCACTGCTTAAGGGCTTCTGCACTTCGCCAGGCGTACGTGCAGGAACGCGCTTGGTGTTGTTTTCTTGGTATTTCACCATTTGCTCGACATATCGTCAGCATTTTATTATAGTGCGCTGCATCATTCGTGGAAATCGTGGGAATGATGAAATTAAATATTCGCTGCATTTGCTAGTGAGAGCGATTAATATTTGTATTTGTATTTGTATTTTATTTAGTCATGAAATGCTTACACTGTAAGATATAATATCTTATTAATAGTGAAGCTTAATAATTAAACAATAAGAAGCTACAAGTTGTTTAACATTTGATAAAGTTATAAATTTAAGTGTTAATTTAATCAAATATTTAAAGAATCAACATTATCTATTAATTTCCGAAATGGATTTTAAGTTCTTTCTTCAATAGAATCGTGCTAATTATGCTTCTTAATTGTTGTGGTAGTGAATTCCATAAACGTGTAGAGTTGACAAGAAACTGGCGTTCAGATTTCAAACAGCTAAAGCGGGGGATCAATAAATGTCCTGATCTATTTGAATTCAAGAATGTGATTTTACTGTATAGATCTGTGGGTTGGTGTGTCAAAAGTATATCCGAAAACAAAACTAAAGACCGACATTTCAGGAGGTTTTCGAAAGACATTTCAAGAAAGAAAGTTTGCTGCTTTAACTTATATAAACTGCCTATAGTACTATCATGGGACTCGAAAAAATCTTACCCGCACGAGCCGCTTGGAGCGCTAGTGCAGCGACATTTTATTTGAGAGAGAGAGAACTAAGAGCATGTTTTTAGTTTTATGCTTTGTACTTAGTTTACTGCGCATGTGCAATGTGAGGCAGGAAAAAAAAGAAGAACATGTAATAATTGAGTATCTTGTTTCGCTTAGCTGAGGCAAATAATTTGTTGGTGGGATTTATACACGATCCAACATTTTCATGGCTTGCATTTTTTTATACGGACGAGAACTGGTTCTTACATACGTACGTCATTTACCAGACTTTTGATCCGAATTCTTTAGGATTTTCAATTTTTGTTTACTATTATGAAGGTTGCCGTCTTTAAAAAATGTAGGTACACACACATTCTTGAAATTTAAACACAAACTTATTTCTTGCTGTATTTATACAAACGTCCTTGCAGAAATGGATTTTGTTTTAAATTTTGCTTTCCATTGAGATAGGTACCTATACAAATTTATAGAAATGCATTCAAAAAATTGTTTTTAAATTCATTGTAGATTTATAACAACAAAGATCTTTTGTTTGTTTGAGGTTTATATAATACTAGTTGACCTACCCAGCTTTTGTTTTGCATTAGTAATACCTATTTGTTTAATTTTTATTTGCGATTAGAGGTATCTATTAAGTACAAGTTATGCATTCGTGCAAAAAAAATTGAGATAACAATCAAATTCAACATTACGATGATAGAGAAACATATTTAAATCACTGGCAAAATGCTGTCCGTCTACAAAACTGTTGAGCTACCTATAAGTTTATTTTGACATTCGACTGAGGACTTTTTTAATTTTTGTTGAGCTCAAATATTAACGGTACCTGCCATATAACCGTTAAGTAAAAGCTTATTTTTTATAAATTAATATAAATTTTATATTTAAAAATGATGAGCTATACCTTTTTTTAAGCCAAAAGACTGCTCTATCAAAACATTTTTAAAACTTTTAAATATCTATAGAAAACTTTTAAATAACTTAGGTATTTGAAACTCAGAATTTCAGAAAAAATAAAAAAAATAGTTGTTACTTCTACTAATTCCCAATTGATCCTTAAAAAAAGATGCTATTACGTATTCATGTTTCCGAGAAAATTAAAATTTACCAAACCCACTTTTTTTATAATTTTGTTGGTTTTCACGAGGTTTTTCTCTTTACATATTTCGAGTACTATAACTTTGGCATGCAAAATAATAACAGATTTCTTTAGAGAGACTAAAGACAAGAATTTTTTTTTGCTATGGGGGGAGGATGTCAATCGACACCCTTTTAGGAAAGAGGGGCCATTTTCTAAAAAAGAACTTGCATTTGAAAAAATATATTTATAAACAACGGCAACACTAAAAATAATGTGCTATATATTTTTTCTACCAACATAAATTTTATTTCCACCAAAACCAGACCTACAAAAGTACACTGTTTTTTTTTAATAGAAATTCTTCGAGCCGTTTTCGAGAAAAAATAAAATTTTGGGAAAACCCTCCGAAAAAGTAAAATTTTCTTAATTCTTAAAATAATTATAAAAAAAAAACCTTTTAACCAATTTTGGGTGTGTATATTTTACTCGCTAGTAAAATATATTTTTAACAGAAACACTCCTACACAACAAGCTATACAAATTAACGCAAATAATAGTCTCCACCTTTTCTTATATTTCCACAAATGATATCTGTTACTATACAAATCTACAATCAATTTACAAACAATTTTTTTTTAATGAATTTCTACGCATGTACTTTATTTGTGCCTATCCGAATGGAAAGAAAAATTCAAAACAAAAATCCATTTCATGAAGGACATTTGTATGTATCGAATATCCAGCATGAAGTAAGTTTGTGTATAAATTTCAGAAATGAATGTGTTAATTTTTTTCAAAACGTCAACTTTCATAATAGTAAACAAAAATTGAAAATCCTAAGAATTTGTCAATGACGTACGTTTGTAAGAACCAGTTCTCGTCCATATAAAAATAATACAAATAATGAAAATGTTAGATTGTGTATAAATCCCAACAAAAAATTATTTGCCTCTGCTAAGGGAAACAAGATACTCAATTATTTCATGTATTCCATCTTTTTTTCTGCCTCACATTGCACATGCGCAGTAAACTAAGCACAAAGCATAACACTAAAAACCATGCTCTTTATTCAACTCGCTCAACTTACCCAGTTAATAAACGCACGAGCCGCACGGGGTGCCACGGTGAACACGTCGTCATGATAGTACTAAACAATGTATATAACGGGTAATTTTTTTGAGGTTAGGATTTTCATGCATTAGTATTTGACAGATCACGCGGGATTTCAGACACGGTGTCAAAAAGAAAGATGCTCAGTATGCTTTGACATTTCACCATGAATAGACTTACTAACGAGCAACGCTTGCAAATCATTGAATTTTATTACCAAAATCAGTGCCCTAGAAAAGTTGGCAGAAAATCCGCTTTTTTATCGACAAATTTTGTTCAGCGATGAGGCTCATTTCTGGTTGAATGGCTACGTAAATAAGCAAAATTGCCGCATTTGGAGTGAAGAGCAACCAGAAGCCGTTCAAGAACTGCCCATGCATCCCGAAAAATGCACTGTTTGGTGTGGTTTGTACGCTGGTGGAATCATTGGACCGTATTTTTTCAAAGATGCTGTTGGACGCAACGTTAAGGTGAATGAACCAAACACTGATTTTGGAAATAAAATTCAATAATTTGCAAGCATTGCTCGTTAGTAAGTCTATTCCTGATGAAATGTCAAAGCATACTGAGCATCTTTCTTTTTGACACCATGTCTGAAATCCCGCGTGATCTGTCAAATACAAATGCATGAAAATCCTAACCTCAAAAAAATCACCCGTTACAATGGCATTGAAAGTAAGGGAAGGAGGAACAGAAAGTTTCGATTAACATTGGTTTTGAATGCATTCAAATAGTAACGGCAAGGAAAAACCTTTCCGGGTAAGCGATTCCAAATTCGTGTTGTTCGGCTAAAAAATGTGCTTTGTCTTTTATTCTAAGCTCAAAGTCTGTTCTAGTATCTATATAGTTTTTTAAATCTTAAAATATCATTAAAAAAAACTTTTGCAAAAACTTATTTCAAACTCAAAATTTAAGAAAATAAATAAAAAAAATTGTTCATATTGATTTTTTTTTATTGAGATAATGTTTATTAAATTTGCTTTTAATATATATAACTCCTATTAATTTTTTTGTCAACAGCTTTGGCTCCGATAAAGCATCGCTTCCCGTGAGACAAGTGAAATCAAGCATCGTTGCGCGTGGTTAGTAGAAAGATGGGATGGGGAAAGATGCGTGCTGTTGACATGTGTTATGTGTTTTATGTTCTCTATCTATCTTCTGTTCTGTCCTGTATCAATGGATTCTTTTTTTATCTTATAATAAACTACTTAACTTTCATTATAAACTAAAGTTGATTCTTTGTAAACTACTTAAATTACATTATTTGCACAAGCTAATGAAAATGCATAGATTGCAAAACGAAAATCGTGGGAGAGGAAATTGCCTGTAAATTGGTTATTATAATCTCATGTATCAAATCACACAAAAATAAAGTTAGTTCTTCGTTGTCAATAGAGAAGTAAAGTTAGTTTTATTTTGTATTCCAAGATTCTGACAGGAATCTTAAGTGGCGCAGCCGGTAGGACTGCAAATAAATCTGTTTGTATCTTGTACGTCGTGAATGTTTCAAAGATCGGTGTTATAAAAAAAATTATTCAATATCACCAGTTAACCGATAATAGTGGCGTTTTTATTTTATAAACGTCTTGAATGTTTTCGAATATCGGTTCGAATAAACAATTCAATATCAACTTCAATTCAATATAAGCTTATTGATATACACAGCTGGTCAAAAAAATAGGTGTGACTATTTATTTTTTTATTAGTTAATTTTTTTTTACATTTTTTCAGTTGCATTATAATTTTTTATGTTTTTAATAAAACTTCAATAACAAAGAAAATAAAAGACTTTAATAGGATCTTGGATTAATAGAACATTTTCATAATAAGTGGCCGAAACTGTCGATTTACGCATTTTAGCCTGGTCAATAAAATAGGCGCGTCTTCCTAAAGTATTAAAAATATTGATTTTATTAACATTTAATGTTGGTTAACAAAATTTTCGATTACCTAACTCTAATAAGTATCCTTTATTGTTAGCTTGAACTTTTAGGAGTCGGCGTGGCATTGATTCCACCAATTTTTGGAATGTCTAGTTGGGTATAGAATACCATTCTCTTTGAACGGCTTCCCACAATTGGTTTCCATTTGTGAAATATTGCCCGCCTAACTTTCGCTTGAGTGCATTCCACAAGTTCTCAATGGGATTGGGGTCAGGGGATTGACTTGGCCACGGGATATGAGATACTTCCTTCTCTTGGAACCAATCTTTTACGAGACCCGCTTAGTGTTTTGGATCGTTATCCTGTTGAAAATGCCATCGGAGTGGCATGTTTTCTGCAGAAAATGGAAGCATGACATTTTCCAAGATATCCCTATGCCTATATTTTGTTAATATGGTTTTAATGAGAAATATAGGACCGACACCGTACCAGGAAAAACACCCCCACACCATAATATTTCCACCTCCACACAGTCTAAATGAGTTTGAAAATTGTAGACGGTAGAAAAGATATTGAGGTCGATGTAATTGTATGATAATGAAGAATAGAAGGGTTCGGTTGTAGAAAATGTTTAAACTGCATATTGTATAAGCTGTGAGCGAATTCGGAAACATGATCATATATGTTTAGACCAAAAATATATCTAATTGCGTGGTTATAACCCACATTTAATTTACGGAAGCTTACTGCGTCGCACTTGCGATGAATTTCTCAGCCATAAGTAAATATAGAGATAATAAAGGTTTTAACCAACATTTTTCGCGTTTCCAGTGGAGTTAAACTTTAAGAATTTCAAAGTAATCTAAGGAATCCATAGACTTTACCTACAACGGGATTTATGTGGTTATCCCATTATAATATTCTGTTAAAAACCACTCCCAAGTTCTTAGCTGTATCCATGAAGTCAATAGTAAAATCATTTAAAATTAGGCGAGGAAAATATGAAGTGTCTTAAGGTTTCCTGAAAATAACCAACCATATGGTTTTGAAATGTTTGACAGATAGATCATTTCGCTAAAACCAAAGAAAAATGTTTTCAAGGTCCTCGTTGATGTTAAGAACACAATTTTCAATTAGTCCAAGAGGGCAACTTAATTCGTTTATGTAAAGCGTGAAAAGTATAGGGCCCAAAATCGAACCTTGTGGTATACCTCTGGAGACTGGCAGTAAGGAGGAACCATTATTGGAAATGGACACAGCCTGAGTTCTTTCAGAAGGGTAGGAAACCAATAGATTTGCTAAACGCAAATATAAATAAATAAATAAATAAAATAGGAAACTCACTTTGTGCTCGTCGGCAGCACGTCTCAGATCTTCCGTTACGTTAATTAGTGCAGTCATGCAGCCGTACTTTGGACGAAAGCCTGACTGATTTGAAGTGAGTAAGTTAGTTCTTCTTAAATGCGAGTTAATTTGTTTTTGCATAATACGTTCAAGAACCTTCGAAAGAAATGGCAAAATGGCAATTGGTCGAAAGTCTTTACTTCTATTGTTTTTGGGAATCGGAACTATTTTGGTATATATATATATTATATATATTTCTTGAGAAGCATCGAAGATTTCTAGGCAAGAGGAAGAAGGGAGCTTTAAAAATTTTTTGTCTAGCTCATTGCAGTTAATGTCTTGAAAACTATAACGTTTTTTTTCCAATCCCAATGCGATTCTTAAGGACCCTTGCTTTTTCAGCTCTTATTTTACAAATAACCTTGTTTCGTAACCTTCCAAAAATTCTGTGGAATTCCTCAAGCCTAAATCTTTTCCATCGAGAATAAACTAGATTTCACTGGAGCATAAGCGAGGATATTTCTTGAGTTAACCAAACTGGAGTTCTATTATTATTTTTTCACGAACAGGGACATGGGAATTAAAAAGAAATTCTATATTAGATTGACAGACATTGACATGGTTATTTGGTGAAGACATAAAATAAATTCTATCCCATCCAATCAAGGAAACGTTATGTTCCAGATCCGTATAGTTTCCCTGGGATATTTTTGACAGTTACGTGCATTTCAACTATAGATTTAAATTTATTCTGCGCGATTGATATAAATTAAATTTCGGTTGAAGAAAAAAATAAATCATGACAGAAAAAAATAGATAAGTTGCCAAAAGTATATTCCATAGAAGAAGAAGACTGTCTTGTTTCAAATGCGTTACAATACGGCCATGTTACTGAAAAAAAACTGACGGCGCAACGAAGCACGATAAAGACAAGGCGTGAGAAGATGGAGGATATTGCTAAAGAGTTCAATATCACACTGCCTAGCCAAGTTTGTTCAAATTTAATTTATTTTTATTCGAGCATTTTTTAACATTTTTCGAACCCGACCGACATTATATGTACTTCTTTCAATCACCAAAAATTTTTCATTTTCGATTCAGATCGCAGATGATGGATGATTTTCCCAATAATAGTTTTTTCGAAACGTTTAATGATAAAAATATTTTTTATTCAAACCGAGAATAATTTTTTTTGACGGTAAAGGCGAAAAAATGTAATACATATAAAAAAACACAGAAAACTCTCAAGTTTGCTTTTTCAACTACCGTTTTATTTAAGTTGAGAAAATCGGAAGTTGATTAACTTCTAAAATCTAAAAATCTAAAAATCTAAAGTTAAAACTGTCAACTTTGAGTGAATAAAAACAAAATCACAAGTTGAGAATAAAAATCCTCAAGTTGAGTTCAACTTGCAGTGAAGAAACTGGCTCTTAATACTTTTCAAGCTAGCATTGATTTACCTAATAAAACATTAATAGCAGCAAATACACATATCCCTCTCTTATTTAAGCCCAATTTTATGTCACACAATTTTAGAATACCTGCATATTCAAACGCGATCGTAAAATTTCCTGCAGATTGTCAAACCGTCTCTAAAACAATAGTTGAACCCAATAAAGAAATTTTTGAAGGTATTTATTCCGCAGAAAATTGGCACTACGAAATCTAAGTTCAAAATAATACATCAAAAAATCAGATGCTTTTCTTACAACACCCACTGAAAGTATAATCTCTTTCAAATTTTAAACTGAGAGAATTAAATAATTTAGAGATTCAAATTGAAGGCCCAGACAGACAAAATTGTGGTGATATTTCCTCTAAAATTTGATCAGAACATTTAAATTCTGAAGAAAATTAAACCTATTTAGGAGCTTTGTCGAAATAACTCTATCTTCTATAATGTAGAAGGCCACTTAAAATGTTTGAATACAATAAAACTTAAAATTAACACCACAGACGATATACCAATCTAAAGCAACGCCTACAGATATCCTTATATTCATAAAGTAGAGGTTCTAAATCAGATATCAGATATATAAAATCAAGATATAATAAGACCAAGTTTCTCTCCACGGTGTTCCCCTGGTTGGGTTGTATCAAACAAAATTAGATTGCACAGGTAAACAAAAGTGGAAGTTTGTCATTGATTATCGCCGTCTTAACGACAAAACGAAAGACTACAAATACCCTTTACACAACATAAACGAAATTTTAGAAAATTTTGGCAAATATCATTATTTTGCGACTCTTGATTTGGCTAGTAGCTTCGACCAAATCGAAATGGATATCTGAGATATTCAAAAAACGGTTTTAAGGTCGAAAACGGACACTATGAGTTCGTGAGCATGCTTAAAAATGCCCTATCTACGTTCCAACGAGTAATGGATACCGTACTCAGAGAGTTTATCGCTAAAACTTGTCTTGTTTATTTAGACGATATAGTCCTTTATTCTAGATCACTCCAAGGACACATAGGGAGCCTTCAAAAAATATTCGAAAAAATTAAGAACCCAAACCTTAAAATACTTATTTACTTACTTAGGGGCACTAATGTCCGGAACGAACCTGGGCCTCAACTAACATGCCTCTCCAGTCAGCTCCGTCTTTGGATAGCTGCCTCCAGTTTCACAGTCCAAGTTGGTTGAGGTCGTCCTTCACTTGAGCGCACCAACTAAGGCGAGGTCTTCCTAGACTGCGTCTACCTTCTGGGATGGAATCGAAGATCCTGCGAGCCAGAGCATTGTTGTCCATTCGCTCTACATGACCTAGCCATCTTAAACGTGATATGCGAATTTTTTGACCAGAAGAATGTCGATTTACAGCTAGTATAGTTCTTGGTTGAACCTTCTCCTTCAAATCCCGTTGACGAAGATAGGGCCAAAAATCCTCCGAAGACTCTTACGCTCGAAACGACTCAGGATATTTTCATCCGCTTTAGATAGAGTCTATGCCTCGGTGCCATAGAGGAGGACTGGGATGATTAGGGTCTTATACAATGCCTACTTTGTCTTTCGAGAGAAGGCTTTGCTACTCAATTGCCTTCCTAGCCCATAGAAACAGCGATTGGCAAGAGTAATTCTTCGCTTTATTTCTGACGAGATATTTTTGTCAGATGTTATAGCGGATCCTAGGTACACAAAGTCCCTAACTACCTCAAAGTTGTACCTGTCTATTGTGATGTTTTGTCCAATCCGCCGGTGTTGTGTGTCCCTATTTGTGGACAGCAGGTACTTCGTTTTGGCCTAATTGACTGCTAGTCCCATCTTAGCCGCTTCAACTTCGATGCTAGCAAACGTCCCAGTGACAGATCGCCGAGTTCTGCCAATGATGTGTATGTCGTCAGCGTATGCTAACAATTCCACAGACTTGAAAAAAATTGTCCCACTACAATTGACTTGCGAGTTTCTTATAATTTTTTCAAGTATTAAGTTGAAGAAATCGCACGATAGCTCATCACCTTGTCGGAATCCTTTTTTGACGTCAAAAGCTTCTGTGAGGTCATTACTAACCTTGACGGAGCAGCGAGAGTTTTTCCTCGCCATCCTGCACAGCCTGGGTGTTTTGTGGGGAAGCCAAAACCTGACAAAGCTCTGTATAGCTCGTCGCTATAAATGCTATCGTGCGCGGCCTTAAATCGATAAAGAGGTGGTGGGTATCGATTTCGAATTCTTGGGAATTTCCAGGATCTGCGGTAACGTGACCATTTGATCGATTGTGGAATTTCCTGGTCTGAAACTACACTGATAGGGGCCAATCAGAGAGAATCTTGTGGGCGACCATGTACTCAGCACCGACTGTGACTCTACTACGAGGTTTCCATTCCTATCTCTACAGGCTTCTGTGCGGGTTTTTTTTCCTTGGCACGTTCTTTTTACCCGTTGGTAAAAACTTCCGCACGTTGTTCCTGGAGTAGCATCTCTCAACATCTTCGATCGCGCGCTTCTCATGCTCTCTCTTTTTCTTTTGCAGAAGCCGGTGTTTTTTTTAGAGCTTGCGAGCAGCTCTCGTCTTTCTTGTTTGGCTACATGGGCCCATTTGCAGAAAAAAAAATAATACATACTTGCATAACAAATCACAATATCTTTTTATCTGTCCCAACCCTTTGTGCTTAGCTTAACTGCCTCTTTCGTATCTACTGTAGGACCATCTAATGCTTGCGGTAAATGGATAAGGGCATCTGAGTTTCTCCTATTGTGCTGAATATTTAAATTGATTTTTTGTATGCAAGCTGTCTTATGGGCATAACACCTAAGACAGTTTGTTTATTGCAGAAATTAATTTGGATTTTCACTGCATGGTTCGACTTAGTCAGAATTGTGTTTTGTGTGTAAGTATTTTTAAATGGCAAGTGATTTTTGTGTCGTGTATTCTAATGTTCGTGGTATAAGAAAGAATTTCTTTCAGGTGTACGTCTACACTGTTCAATACAGGCCAGCTGTTTTGGCATTAAGTGAAACCCAGGTTGGAGTAACTACTGATTTATCAGATTTTGCTCTACATGGGTATAGCTTGGTGCCATTACTCTTTTCCCATCATGGTCTCGTTAGGAATGATATTGCTTGCCAGAGCCTTCCCCAATATGGGCAATGTTCCAACACGGACTTTAACTTCTTGTGGCATGTCATTCATTATTGTTTTATTTACAGGAGTCCAAATCTCGACAGCAATTCGACTTGTAACGAGTTTGATGCGCTGTCTGATTCCATCTCGAAAATATTTCTTTTGTCCTCGCACTGAAATCGTTATTGCGGGCGATTTCAATGTACACAATTCCAATTGGCTCCGCTTTTCTGGTCAGACAACACCCTAAGGAAGGTCCGTCGAGCTCTTTGCCGGGTTTCATCACTTTACCCAACTGATCGATGTGCCAACCCGTATACCGGATGCTGCTGGGCAAGCCGCCCATACTCTTGACTTGTTTCTTACTTCTCACCCTGATAAATATACCATTATTGTAACTTCTCCATTTGGCACTTCAGACTATTAAGTCATTTCAGCTAATTTCTCATCCTCCACCCATCAAGTTTAAGAAAAACTTCCCACCAAGACCGTTTGCAATACGAGAAAGCCAACTGGGACGGCCTGAATATTTTTTTCCGAAACTTTAATTGGTCACTATGCTTCCTCGATAGTGACATTGATGCCAGTGCTGAAATGATCACAAATGTGATTCTTCTAGGGATGCGTGCTTTTATTCCTTACAGAGCATCAAACCTAAAGAAGAGTCTTGGTTTAATTCTGAGTGTAAAGAAGCTATCAGGCTCAAAGAAGTAAGTTTCGGTTCTTACAAAGCCAACCCTATAGAGGAAAATCGGAAAAAGCACAAACAAGCAAGAAACTCATGCAACTCCGTTATTGAAAGAACCAAATTTTTGCATGACCAAAACTTACTGCAAAAAATTCTGCAGTGTCCAAAAGGCAGTACAAATTTTTGGTCATTTGTAAAAAATATTAAAAACTCCTCAACATCTTCGGTTCCAACGGTCATCGACAATAACAAACCAATTGTTTTCTCTTCAGAGAAGGCAAATTTGCTCGCCGCCCATTTCGCTGCCAGCTCCACGCTGCCTCAAAGCAACGTTGCCCCTCCTGTACTTGAGAATGTCAATTTTTCCATGGGACACATTTTTTTCCGCACTCGTACAGTAGCAAGAGTTCTCAAAGATCTCGATATACACAAATCCGCTGGCCCGGATGGTATAACCCCGATTCTTCTGAATAGGTGTTCTTCCACACTGGCAAAACCACTGCGTAAGCTTTTCCATCGCTCCTACTCTTCTGGAATCTTTCGTAGAAGATGGAAAACAGCATTTGTCCAGCCTGTCTTTAAGAAAGGTGACCCATCCTCCCCCTCCTCCTACCGACCCATAGCACTGACATCCCTCCTTTCTAAGGTCATGGAAACACTGATTAACCGTCAGCTTAAGGAGTATCTCGAAGATCGTAAGCTTCTCCATGACCGTCAGTATGGCTTCCGCAGCAACCGTTACACTGGTGATCTGATGGCATATCTCACCGAACAGTGAAACAAATCTTTACATCGCTTTGGTGAAAGTAAGATTATTGCTCTTGATATCTCCAAGGCATTTGACAGAGTTTGGCATGAAGCTCTCTTATCGAAAATGCGTGCTTTTGGGATCGATGATACTCTTGTTCGTTGGATTAGAAGCTATCTTCTGGATCGTTCAATACAAGTTGTATTGGACGGATTCAAGTCTAATTCCTACAAAATAAATGCTGGTGTGCCCCAGGGCTCTGTTTTGTCTCCGACTCTTTTCCTCATTTTTTTATAAATGATCTTCTGTCTGTTACTTCTAATCCACTTAATTGTTTTGCTGACGACTCTACCCTCAGCTTTTCATATTATTTTTATAATTCACGTCTTTCGCCTTCGGCGTTCAATTGCAACGGTACCTTATATCAAGCTCATTAAACTCCGATTTATACAACAATGTCAAATGGGGTAATAAGAATCGTGTGGAGGTTAATGCTTCGAAAACTCAATGCTGTCTTCTGTCGTTAAAGCTTAACGTACCCCCAATGCCATTGTCCATGAATGGCACTTACATCGAAGAAACCGAAAAGCTCTCAGTACTCGGTATGTGTGTCAACGACGACCTCCGGTGGAACGACCACATATTTGAGATCGCTAAGAATGCTGCTAAGTGCTTAGGTTTTCTGTATCGGTGTAAGAAGTACTTTTCCCCATCTGATATCGCTACAATTTATAAAGCATTTATACGCCCTAAACTCGAGTATAACTCCCACCTCTGGGCAGGTGCTTCACAAACATCGCTTCACCTGCTTGATAGATTACAAAATCGAGCGTTAAGATTGATAGGAAATAGAACTGCCGCTGAAACAATTGCCCCTCTCGAACACCGACGCAATGTTTCATGTATTTCCTTATTTTATCGTTTCTTTTATAAAAAATGTTCACTCGAGGTAGCCAGCTGCATTCCTCCCCTTTAAAGTTTCACCCGTAATACTCGTCTTGCTAGGAATGCCCATCAGTTCACCCTTGAGCCCAATTTCGGACGTACCGTCAAATATAGAGATTCTTTTTTTAGCCGTACAACACGAGTTTTGAATGGTTTACCCGGCGAGATTTTCCCTTGCCATTTCAATTTGCAAGCATTCAAAACCAATGTTAATCGACACCTCCTATCTCTTCCCTCCCTATCTGCCTAATGCCCGCGCAGGGAAAGAAATAGTCCCTTGTGCGCGCGTTAATTACAAAAAAAAAAAAAAAAAAAACAATCTCCGTAGTACACGTCACAGTTTTCATCCTCCTTTTGCCCGGCCCATCCCATTGCACTTCCTGGATAGCAGTAATTCCTGCTCTGTAGCAGTCTACGGTCTCCGCTAGTTGTTTGGCTGCACGTGATCTGTTAAGAGTTCTAACATTCCACGTGCAGATCCGAAGGTCGTTGTCCTTAATTCATTTTTCCGGTTCGTCAACAGTTAATCCGACATTTTCCGAGGCCATTGGCCGCTTCGCAACTTTTTATTTTTTCCGTGGCAGGGTTCTTAACCCCACGCACAACCCCCAACCTGGCGGGCCGGTCTTTTGTTGGATTCCTTGGACAAACGGAACCGGAGAATCTGGAGAATCAGTAATCCACTTCGGGGATATGAGCGCTGCCGTTGGCCCATTAAGGGTTCATCCGCCACCATCTCTATTTCAATGCCCTTACTTGCATTGAATTGTCCCAACGACCTTAATATTTAAATATTCCGCTTAGTACAAGCACATAATATCTTAAAACTAGATAACAATTAAATCTTAAAGCTAAGGTGAAGAAAAAAGATGAGGATAAAAAGAGGAAGATTAAAATTGAAGAGCTAGTTTGAGAGAGGATTTTGAGAGGTTTAAATCAAAAATGTTGGAATTGTTTACTGTTCTAATTATTCTAGTAATTGGTTCATTTTGGCCATATTCAGTACGATGGAAAGGGAACCAAAGAGGGGATTGTTTCTCAAATGACGAATACGAGAATTCGGTTTGAATTTATTAAGTAGACCTTCGCTATCAATGACTCCATTCAAAAGTTGGTGTGCAAATATTATATCAGCATTATCACGACGTCTACTAAGGGTTTGTAAATTTATTAATTTTAAACGGTTTTCATAAGGTGGAAGATTATATGGGTCATTCCAGGAAAAGCCGCGCAAAGAAAAGCGAATGAATCTGCGTTGAATGGCTTCTACACGTTTAATGTGAACATGGGAGATATGGAGACCATACTACGGAGGTGTACTCAAGAAGAGGTCTAACAAACGTGACATACAGAGACTTGGTAACATAGGGATCAGAGAATTCTTTTGACCAGCGTTTTACGAAACCTAAAGTAGAGTTAGCTCTATTAATAATATTATCATAGTGGGCTCGAAAATTGAGTTGACTGTCACATATAACACCTAAGTCGCGAATATTAGTGACAACTGCAACTGGTTCATTATTTATAAAATATTGACGTTGTGGTAAGGGATGGCGTTTTCGGGAATATGTGATGGCTTGGCATTTATTAACATTCAGTTCAAGAAAGTTGTGCTGGCAACAAGTATGGAAATTGTTTAGGTCATCCTGAAGTAAACGGAAATCGGCCATGCCTTTTATATGTTTTGAAATACGCATGTCGTCAGCATAAATCTGAAGGTCTGATCCTTCAAGCATAAGATCCACATCATTAATGGTTAGTAGAAAAATCAGAGGACCTAAATGACTTCCTTGAGGGACCCCTGATGTAGGACATATAGCGTTGGAGCTGCAGGATCTAAAAAGGGCAGTATATCGACGATCAATTAAATACGATTGAATCCAAGATAAAAGTAACGGCGGGAAGCCATAGGATTTAAATTTAAAGATGATAATGTTATGGGAGATTTTATCAAATGCTTTACTGAAGTCAGTTGCAATCGCATCAACTTCATTTCCAGCTTCCAAGGAGCATATGGTATTGGATACAAACTCAGTTAGATTAGTGGTTGTAGACCTACCTCTGAGAAAGCCACGTTGTTTAGGGGAGAAAAGTGGTTTACAATGAAAAAGCAAAATATCGTAAATTATACTCTCAACTTTTCATGCATAGTTTGGCAATGGGTCTATAATTAGAGATGTCTCCTTTGTTACCTTTTTTGTGAATTGGAATAATGAGAGAGTCTTTCCATATTTTCGGGAACAGACCTAGAGAAATAGAAAGTTGGAAAAGATCAGTGAGTTGTTGAGCTAAACTGGAGACGCAACTTTTAAGAACAACAGCAGGAATCCCATCAGGACCCGAAGAAAAATCATTCTTCAGCAAGCGGATTTTATTTATAACTGGGACAGGGAAATGTTAATGGAAGTAAGAGTGGTTTGGGTGCAGTTGTACATATGAGTGAAGTTGTTAGTATCAACCTCGGTATCGTTTGCAGAAAACGCTTGACCAAAGAAATCGGCAAAAAGGTTAGAAATATATTTTGGATCGGATGATGAAAAATTGTTGTATTTGAGTGTTGAAGGGTAACCATCAGACTTTCTTTTTGAGTTTATAAATTTGAAAAAGTGCTTAGGATTCGAAATTAAATCCGATTGGATTTGGATAAGATGACTGGCGTATAAAGACTCGCTCAAGTTGGAAAAGTTGTTATAAACTAAGACATAGTTGTTGAAGTCATGATTCGACTTTGAACAGAGGTATTGTTTCTAGAGTTTATTCCGTCTATTTCTAAGTGAGCGGAGTTCTTTGAAATAACACGAAGGGGAGGAAGTAAAACTTTTCTGAGGCAGTAGAGGGATCGATTGAGAAAAACAAGTTTGGATCTTTTCATAGAAGGTGGCGATCAAAACTTCTATGTTAGAGTCGTTGGATATGAAATCAAAGTTAATTTTACTAATAAGTTCGTTTCGTTCATCGAAGTTTGCTTTATAAAAGTTAAAGCATTGCGGCCTGAGGGAGTACGGTAGGATATAATCACATTCAAAAGCAAAAGTAAGGGAAATGGGGGGGGGTGATAATTGTCGATCTTTGAAAGGATATGGTGACTTTGGCTAACTTCAGTGTTATGAGCGTCGGATGAGAAAATCAGATCTAATTGTCTTTACAAACAGTTTTTTACACCACTCATTTGGACAAGATTAGAAGAAAGAAGGCGGTCAGTAAAAAGAGTTTCTTTTTCGGAACTGGCATTGGACGAAATGAAATAAATCTCATCGTCAGATACTTCCCAATTTAAACGTGGAAGATTAAAATCACCAATGATTAATATGTCATCAACGGGATTAGAAAGAGCAACAACATGATCAATTGCATTAACAAGAAGCAGATATTCAGTTGTAGGTTGGGCAGGTGGAATGCAACAGCACAAAATGTAGAGGGAACGTTTAGATACACAGATCTCAACACAAATAAGGTCAAGGTTAGCTGTGTTGGGAATAGTAATCAGGGAAGAATCGAGATTGGAATGAAGTGCCAACAAAACACCACGTCCGGGAGAAGAGTTACCAAGCTGATTTATATTAGGACTAGCATTAGATATCAAAACATCCTTTCGGAATACATTGAAGTCAGAATTGAAAAACTCGTTGTTATGAAAGTCTGGTGTAAGGTTTGTTTCAGTGAGGGCAAATACGACGAAAGGAAGTTTTTGGGAGTTTAAGTAAACATTCGAGCTTTTAGTGCGTAGTCCTCTTACATTTTGGTAATAGATAGATACAATTTGAGGTCTCGGTGGGATTGTAATATGGTTGTTAGGAACGAAAGGGATTATTATTGCGTTTAGAGTTAATGTAGGAAGCGTAAGCCGAAAGATCCTTTTCAACATCGGAAGGTGTAAAATTAGAAATAATCTTGTGAGTCATGTTTATCATGAAGGTATGCTAAATACATACGTACGTTCGCAAAGATGCGGGGATTTCTAAGGCGAGATATAACATAGCGTCCATCATCGTTTAGGTCAGCGAATTTTTTGGTCATTTTGACAGTTGGTGGGAATAGAGGATCAAGACCCACTTATGAAGTGGGTGAAGGGTATGAGAATAGATGAAATTGGAATACTTAGGAGACGGGAATCGATTGGGTATAGATGGGTTAGAGCCTCGGGACAAAATGAAAGAATTACTAGTTTTATTAGATATTCTGGGAGTTACATTCGGGAAAGAAACTTTACTTGATTTAACAGGAGCTGGGGTAGGACGTGTTAGGACAGGAGGTGAGTGTTTTTCATTGTGGCTAGTAGGGGGGGGAGTAATTATAGGAGTGAGAAGCATACTTAGAGGTAGACTTAAATCTAAAACAAAAAATGATTTATTAATCCATGGTTTAATTGTAATGCCATCTTGTTTCAGGGCATTATTGACTGGTTGAAGAAAGAGCCATTCGTACTTAGTTTATATTTGGGCTTTAAAGGACCGGGACTTTTTCGATAGTGATTGAACAGACACATCTGAAATACCGAATTTTTTGTTGAAGAACATCTGTAGCCGAGATATATTTACTTCTTTTGAAGTGCATTGCAGATATAAATAAGATGCAGAATTAGCATTCGAATGTCTCAAGCGCATAAGACGGTTTTCCCATTCCATATTTGTCCAATATGTGTCCCAAATTTTGAGGTAGGAGTATTATTATTAGAATGTTCTGCGGGGGTTTCTAGATCTTGCAATTCAGGGTATGTCGATTTGTTTTTTTGGATGTTATTTGAAGTTGATGCGGTTGTACAGTTGGATGATGGAATCACTGATAATTTTATCATGTGAGGATGAATAGTCTATGCCTATTGATTGCACCGCATTCATTTGTAGGTCTAGTGTTGCTTCAACTCTTGACAGCATGTCACGCAACGAGTTTATTGCTTCGGTTTTTGTAGATATTTCATGCAAGGGATTTATGGCGGCAAAAGCTTTATTAATTTTTATAAATTGGGTGTTCAGGTGACTTAGCACCAGATTAATGTTATCGACGCATTCTGAAAATTTGTTGAGGGCCTGTCTGGACAGATTTTCGATGTTAGAAAGTTGTTTTGTAAAGATGTAGTCATGCTTTTCAAGACTTCTTGAGGTGGTTTCATTATTCTCGAAAATAAGCTGATTAATTGAAGAAGAACTACTGCGAATCTCATTTTTCAATTCTGATATGGAGTCGGAAAATTGTTCTACACGCTTATTGTTACATTTAATAGCAAGCATAATGTGTGATAGCGTAATGGTCTTGCATTCACCACAAAAATAATGAAAATTAACGGTGTATTCGGCCAAGTAAGCTTTGGCTTTTCTGCTTAAACCAGTACACACAGGGTGAAAAACTTTACCACAGATTCCCTTACAAGTGACCCATTCAGTAGTCTTTTGGGTTAGGGTACAGTCTACGTTACCGCAATGAGGTACTTTTTCCATTTCTTATTTTCTTGGAAGTTGACAGATGATGTTAAATTGACGTGATGACAGATCAGATTTTTATGATGATGAAATTATGTAAATAGAAAATCCAAACAAATTGAGGTGTAGTATCCACAGTTGGATTGCTAGGCAGAACACTACTAAAAAGAGAACTCACCTTAAAGGTAAGACTGAAAGCAAATATAGATGAAGTTAGTTGTTCAATATGAGCATTTGCAATTCAGTCTCAGTCAGCGACGCGGCAAGAGGTAAGTGTTGATTACAGGTCCAGCACAAAGGAAACGGCAAAAGCAATTAACGGAGGTTAAAAGTATTTGAGAGAGTTCAAGCAAATGGGTACTCTTTTCTCAGTGCAAGAAATACATAACATTAGGTTTTATACATGTATGTAAATGTAGTCAATTTCACAAACTTTATTAGATTTTATTTTAAGCATAAGCAATTTAATGCCGACATATTGATCACTGACACTATGGCAATCCTTAAATTTGGGATTACAGGTGTTAAATTATGCAAAAATTTCTTAAAAGTTCAATATTATTAAAAGTATTAATCATACAGCCAAGTATAACACCTTTTTTGAAAGGTAAAATTAAAAAAAAGTTTTTGATAAATAAACAGAGTGGGAATGCACTGCGATGAGGTTTAAAAAAACACAGCCAATGTTAAATTTAATGATATTGTTAGTTAATTATGTCACTTTTAGATATTGAATTACAATGAATTTTGCTGTTCGCACTATACTGCAATATAATTATCACAACTAAATGCTTAGTAGGCACGATATATAATCTTAAGATCACTTAAAAGAAATTTAATCAGCTTGGAATTTAGGAAAAAACGAAAAAACTCCGAGTTTTAACGCAAAGAAACCGCTTTCCTTGGACATATAATCACAAAGGACGTCGTAAAACCAAATCCTGACAAAATTAGAGCTATAAGGGAATTCCGAATACCAAAAAGAACAAAAGAAATAAAATCGTTTCTTGGAATAATGGGTTATTACGGGAAATTTATTCGCCATTTCACGAAGCTAACCAAACCATTAACTTAATGTCTTAAATAAGGTGCAGAGATAATTCCTGACGACGAGTATAAAAAAAACTTTTGACCTTTGATAAGATATTTAATCAAATGATCTACTCTTGCAATACCCAGATTTTTCTAAGCCATTCGTGCTTACAACAGATGCCAGCAATATTCCGCTGGGTACCGTCTTATCTCAAGGACCTGTCGGAAACGATAAGCCAATCTGCTTTCCAAGCAGGACCTTAACGACGTCAGAACTAAACTACTCGACAATAAAAAAAGGATATTACTTGCTAATGTCTGGTTGACAAATTCTTTCTGGCTTACGTTTACAGCAATAAATTTAAAATTGTCACGGATCACAAACCACTTCAATGCCTCATGAGCTTAAAAGATCCACACTCCAAACTTGTGCGTTGGAGATTAAAATTTGAAGAATATGAATATGAGGCCTTATATAAAAAGAATTTTAAATTTCAAAGCCGATGCACTCAGTCGCATTTAACTACCTGACAAAATAGAATTGAACCTTAACGATACAATAGCTGCCACTTTACATTTAGCTGAAAAAAAATCTAGATGATTGCATATCTTTAGCAGAAAAGGCCCTTAATGAATTAAATTTTCAAGTAATATTACAAAAATTACCTGATAACCATAACAACTATTCGACAATAAAAAAAGGATATTACTTGCTAATGTATGGTTTACAACTTCTTTCTGGCCGTACGTTTACAGCAATAAATTTAAAATTGTCATGGATCACAAACCACTTCAATGGCTCATGAGCTTAAAAGATCCACACTCCAAACTTCTCCGTTGGAAATTAAAATTTGAAGAATATGAATATGAGGCCTTATATAAAAAGAATTTAAAATTTCAAAGCCCTCAGTCGCATTAAACTACCTGACAAAATAGAATTGAACTTTAACGATAAAATAGCTGCCACTTTACATTCTAGATGTAAATATCTAGATGATTGCATATCTTTAGCAGAAAAGGCCCTTAATGAATTAAATTTTCAAATAATTTTACAAAAATCACCTGATAACCAACATCAAAATCTATTAATCTATTATCTTTAGAAATAAACTAAGACGAATTTTAAAAACGAGGATCATATTCGGAAAATCATATTATTTTATTTTTTGAAGAATACTTTCCTACAAATAAACGAAATAAAAAAATAAGTAACGGCAGATAATGAAACATTTAAGCTGATATAACGGGTTTACTCAAAATTGTTTGCTAAATGTAAAACCTTCCGCTTATTAAGATGTAAAAAACTTAGCTCCTATGGGTCTGGAAGGAGTGAAGATGCTTCAAGGGGAGGACGAAGAGAAGGAGATGCCCCCGGAGAACATCCAGAGCCTCAGCTCCAAAATTTCTTTTTTCAGGCCAATTGAATGTGACATGTCGACAATCGAAAGCAACTGCACAGTAGGGTTTCAAAGTAATGACATGCGAAGATGGACACACTCTCACATGGCTTCAAGATTTCATCGCCATGACCTGAGCTATTGGCCAAATGCCGACCTTCGCCTAATTGATAGGAAAAAGATCGTGCAACTCACCAGACCTAAAGCTAGGCTTATTGTGCGTGGACCTCCAATCCCAAAAGATATTATCGAAAAATACCTCAGATCTCTCAACACTGAACAACTTCGTCAGTGGGAAGTTGTTCAGATGGGAAATCATGAACCAGGAGGTACAGAAGTAGTAGTGTTGCTCAGTCACAAATCAATACCAATTCTGAAAAAGATCGGCTACAAAGTCCGCATCGGTACAAACCGATGCAAACTAAGACTTCTTAGCCAGAAAAGTAAGGAAGAGGCAGCTAATACTAAAAAATGTTGAAGTTAATACAAATCAATCTCCATCACAGTAAAGCTGCCAGCGCCAACCTAATCTACCTCATGGAGAACCCTGGATAGCAGGTGGAAAAAGTAACGGCTTAAATTCAAAGGAGCAAATGCTGTATAAGACCTCACATGTAGGCACAAACAGTAATTTTACAACTTGTTTAATAGCTAGAAAACAGTTAAATCTTTTTCTTCTTTCCAAAAACAGTGACCTTGACCAAACAATGGTCAAATTAGAAAGGCATTGACTACGACCGTTAATTTTCACATCATGCTACATGCTATGCGACGCGACAGAGGGACCACCAGCGGAGCTCACCAGCCTAATTGTCCAACGTGCCCATTTAGAAACATGGGACCTAGTGATGGGATGTGATACTAACTCACATCACATTCAATGGGGAAGCACGGATATTAACACAAGAGATGTTACTTTTTGAATTCATTATTGAAAATAACATTCTTGTAGCGAAAAGGGGTAAAGAACCAACATTTGTTACCAAAAATAGAAAAGAGGTACTTGACGTTACTCTCACAAGTAACTCAGATACCCTTGTGATTACCCGATGGAGGGTATTGAAAGAAGAATCATTCTCTGATCACAAAATCATTGAATTCCTTATACCCCACACGACAAAACTCCAACAACCACTTAGAAATCACAGAAAAATCAACTGGGATATTTTTAATGTGGAGGTTGGAATCAGAATTAAGACATTCAGAATAAACGCGAAAATGCATGAACCTGAGTGTATAGACAAGCGACCTTCGTGGAAAACTTTCTGCAGCGAAGTTGAAAATACCGCTGAATCAGCTAGACTCAGAAAGATACTTGCCAAAGAACCTATTGCTCTAGGATCTCTCAAGGATCCCATTGAACACTGGACTGAGTCTTGTGCTGAGACACTGGAGCTCCTAGTCAACACTCATTTCCATGAATGTAGCTGTAGATGAGAGTTACAATCCAGAATATGAGTATCTGAATGAGTAGCACCACTGGATATTATAACAGAAGAACGAATAAAATGGACTATTAGTTCCTTCTCTCCATATAAATCCCCGGGGATAGATGGCATCTTTCCCATAATGTTACAAAAAAGTAAACAAATAATAACACTACACCTAAGAAACATATTCTTAAATAGCCACAAATAGGCATATGTACCTAAAGCATGGCGTGAAGTGAAATTGAAGAACTAATAGACATCTATATTCGCAACACAATGAGTTCGGAAGTTATATCTCCAGCTTAGCATGCTTATACCAAAAGTAAAAGTGTAGAAATAGCATACAGCAATGTTAGTACCTGGAAAACACACTGAAACACAAGGAGTATACAATTGCTGCTTTTCTAGACATTGAAGGAGGCTTCAAAAGTTTGAAAAATGACGCAGTGAAAAGAGCCCTAGTTAACCTTAATGTCAAAGATGCCATTATCGGGTGGATAACGTGCATGTTAAGAAATCGACAGGTTAACTCAGGGCTGGGAGGAGGTTGATTAAAGTATCAACATCCAGAGACACTCCACAAGGTGATGTTCTCTCTCTCCCCTATTTTTAAGACTTAAAAATAGTGGAGTCAGAGTAGTAGCTTATGCAGATGTTTTAGCTTTGCTAGCGACCGGAAAATTTCTCTCCACTATTAGTGAATAGATAGAAGGCGCCTTATCCTTGGTAAATACGTGGTCAAGGAAATGTGGGCTAGTGGCCAATCCGTAAGAAACAGAACTGGTCCTCTGTACCAACAAAAGAAAAATACCAGTTTTTAATAATCCTTCAATAGAAGGGGTTCCATTGATCCTTTCAAATCAGGCCAAATACCTTCATGTGATTCTAGACCGAAAACTGAATTGAAATCTAAATATTAAAGAAAGAGCCAAGAAGGCAATGATAGCATTATATGCCTGTAACAGAATATTTGGAAAGACCTGGCTACCTAGTCCTAGAGACTAGAGACCTAGAGACTACAATAAAGGCAATATCACATGCCGATATCACCTTTTTCATTGACAGCCAAGCGACGATTAAAGCAATTTCTGCCATTGAATTAAAATCAAAGCTTGTAACTTGCTGTCGCAAAGAGCTAAAGGTTCTTAGCGCGCAGCATAATATAAGACTCTGTTGGGTTTTTGGCCACAGTGGTGTGCAAGGAAACGAAAAAGCTGATGAGCTGGCAAGAAAGGGTACATCCCTAGAACTTAACCGAGCAGACACAATGGTAAAGATCCCAACCGGTTAGATAAAACAGATGATAGGGAATAAGGTACTTGCCGCAGCTAACGAGAGATGGAACTCGCTCGACTCCTGTGTCGTATCCAGGAAACTATGGCCCCTTTTTAATAAACAAACAACAGAAAATATTCTACAACGCATCAAGAAGTCGCTACAATCCCTTGTGAGCATACTGACCGGGAATAACATGCTGGGTTACCAGAAAAAAAATTGAATTTCAACGCGGACGACTAATGCAGAGTTGTGGCGACAAAGATGTGCATGAGGACACTCCTCTTTTTCTCTGTCATTGCCCAATACTATGCCGCTTAAGAAATGAAGTTCTAGGAAGTCATTTCTTTCAGAACTAAGAAGAACTATCTGAACAAACGGCTACAAACCTGCTCAGATTTATTAATAGCTCAAAATGGCTTGAAAATGTATAGGTTTTTCATATATTTGGCCAAAACCCCCCAGGGTATCACAATGGATCTACATTGATCTAAGTGTGATGGACACTACATAATCCAACAGCCCACTAACCTTATCCAGATGGACAGATAGACTTACTGACAGACAGACAGACATTTTTTGTAACTAACTTTTTTAGGCTTTTCTATGATCGTAATGTCATGGTTGATTGACAGAATTTTTTTTTTAAGAATGCATAACTTGCAATAAAGTCCCTATAATCGCAAGTAAGAATTGAGATTCACTTCCATGTGGGGCCCGCTGGATAGCCGTTAGGTAAACTACGAGCGAGCGTTGGATCTATGGGATCCAAGAGCTATGACACCTTAGTAACCTTCTCAGGAACTAGGAGCAAAATGTAAAATAAAAAAACGCTCTGAAGAACCAGCTCTCCAAGAAACCCAATAGCATCTGATCCTATAAAAGCGGCTGTATGAAAACCTTAAAAAGAAGAAGTAACTAAGCTATTTATGGTTAACAAACCAATGTTACAAAAATATGCAATGAGTAAAACAAATCGATATAATTCCCCAGGTGGCAATCCAGTTAAACTGGTAAATCCAGTCTCTTCGGAGATCGGTCCTATATAGGAAATAGAAGCAGTTCAAAACCACCAAGAACTCCTGCAAATATATTCTTCTTAAGGGTTATTTTATCGATAACCGCTACACAAAAATCAAATGACAAGGAAGTCGTTAACGAAATAGGAAGCAATATCTATGAAAGTTTCGAAAAAAAATATCAGCAGTGTTCCAAAGAAAATAACGAGATCCACCAAGGTGAATCCAAAAATTATTAGGAGGAATGGCAAAAAGAAGTTCTAGCCAGACAACAACTTGAAGTCCTAGTGGAAAGCCTTCATCAAGTTAAGAGACTGAAGAAAATGTCAGCTTGCTAGACGAGAAGACTTCAAGTGACATCAAGTAGAGTTCAAAAAACACATGTAGTGAAAAGCGCACAAGAAACTGCAGTTGAGTTTCAAACTAATTAGGAAGAGCTCCTTCTTGAAACTGATGGTTACAGAAACAATCGTAAAGAAACGAAAAGAAAAGGGTAGCCCAGAAACTGTTCAACAAAGTCAGCAGACAGCTTCAAAAGCAGAAATCACTACAACAATGAAAACATCCAATACACAAATATGTAACACGATGTACCTCAAAAGTCTTGGCAGTATTTGGCGACCTTAAGAGCATAGTTGAAAGATACTGTTGAAGATCTTTCACTGAAGAATGGAACGGAAGAAAAATTAAGTGGCACTCGTGTGAAAAATAAAGCTTAAAGGTCGATAAAAGTAGTTACAAAAGGCCTTTCGCTCTTCATGTGTTGCCAAAGAAATCGTAGAAGGACTTATTTAAAAAGGCTTTCAAGCTCTTGATCTTATCTTATTGAAAATGAGATAATCAAAGACTCAATTGGAATATCAACGACAAAATAGAGATATCTACCTTAATTTATGCTTAAAGAAAGTCTGGACAAGATTTACAGTATTAAATAAATTATGGGTATAGTTGTCAAAATTGAACAGCTGCGAAAGGCAAAGATTGTTCCACAATGTAAGCGCTCTCAAGCTTTTGGGCATATACAAAAATACTTCAATTCAGCGTTTGCTTTTATTATATGCTAAGGCAAGCATACAACTAAAAACTGTTCCATGGGCAAGGAAAAGAAAGCGAAATGTGTTAACTGTCAAAGCAATAATCTTGAAAGTTACAGAGGATGTCTAAGCGCTAAAAAATTCCAAGACACAAAAGGAAAAACTAAACAAAACCAAAAATTAACCGAAAAAAGCAATAAATCCTATTCAAAATTGTAAAAAAATGTACGGAAGAACGGATAATCATCTACAAAAGAAATATTGAAACTTATCCTAAAGAAGATAGACAAACAGGATTTAAACATAAAACAGCTAAGCGAAGAAGTCGCTCTCAAAAAACAATGATGGACAGAACACTTAACATCGCAACGTGGAATGCAAATGGCCTTTTACAATGTGCATCAGAACTAAACATCTTTTTAGATATAGAGCATATAGACAGTTGTTTGTTGTGGGAAACTCACCTCACTAAAGAATAAAGTCTTGAAAACACATTGCCAAACTATACACGTTATCACGCTCCGCACCCAACAAAAGGAGGATCAGCAATAATTTAAAAAAGGGCTTGAAACACTGTGAAGAACCTAAGTTTACTAAAAAAAACATGCAAGTAACAACAATTTGTATTGGTACAAAAAAGAAAGACTTTAAAAAAGCAGCTATATACTGCGAGCCGCTCTCTAACTGAAGAAGACGATGCAGAACTCCTAAATTTGTTAGTACATGACTTTATTGTTTGTCGCGACTTCAATGGTAAACACACCAACTGGGGATCTAGGCTTATAACAACAAAAGGAAAACGGCTATACCAAGCAGGTCGCAAATACAACTGTGAATTTTATTCCTCTGGTTCGCCAACACATTGGCTATCTGATACCAGACCTAATAGACTTTTTCATCGTTAAAGCTGTTAATCAAAATCATATAAGTGTCGAAGGTAATTACGATTTATCGTCACATAGTGATATTGAGCCAGTGCCGAAATGATCACAAATGTGGTTCTTCTAGGGATGCGTGCTTTTCTTCCTAACAGAGTAAAAAGCATCAAGCCTAAAGAAAAGTTCTGGTTTAAATCTGAGTGTAAATAAGTTATCAGGCTAAAAAAAGTAAGATTCCCATCTTACAAAGCCAATCCTACAGAGGAAAATCGGAAAAAGCACAAACAAGCAAGGAACTCATGCAACTCCGTTATTGAAAGAACCAAATGTTTGCATGACCAAAAATTACGGCAAAAAATTCTTCAATGTCCCAAATGCAGCAAAAATGTTTGGTCATTTTAAAAAAGATATTAAAAACTCCTCAACATCTTCGGTTCCAACGCTCATCGACAATAACAAACCATTTTTTTTATAATTAAAGGGGTTTTGGCTACCCATATAATGTTAATTTAACAAAGCGAGGGCTTTAGGAAAAAAGGAAGGATCAAAAAGAAGGTAACGATGCACATTTGTTTTAAAGTTCTGCCCTTCAAACAGGGAGGGAAAAACAGAGTCTGGCAAGGCATTCCACATTCGCGTGGTACGACTACAGAAAGAATCCCTGTACTTGACAGTACGTCTGAAGATGGGCTCAAGAGTATATTGATGGGCATTCCTGGCAGTATGAGTATTACGGTTGAATCGTTTCAGGGGAGGAATGCAACTGGCTATTTCGCTAGAGCATTGTTTATGGAAGTAGCGATAGAATAATGAAAGGCAGGAAACATTACGTCTGTGCTCCAGAGATATAAATGTTTCTGTTATTGTTTGATCGCCTATCATTTTTAAAGCTCTTTTTTGTATTCTATCTAGAAAACTCAAGTGGGTAACAGGAGCACCTGCCCAAATGTGGGAATTATACTCAAGCTTAGGGCGAATATATGCTTTATATACTGTAGCCAGATCAGGGGGGTGAAGAACGTCTTGCATCTTCGAAGGAAACCTAAACATCTCGCGGCATTTTTGGCAACTTCAAATATGTGGTCATTCCACAGAAGGTGGTCTGTAACGCACATACCGAGAACTGAGAGGTGATCGGTTTCCTCAATGCAAGTGCTACTCATGGATAGTGGCATTTGGGGTATATTTCACTTAAACGACAAAAGACAACATTGAGTTTTCGAATCATTAAATTCTATGCGGTTTCTTATTCCCCATTGTACAATGCTGTCAAGATCAGAATTTAATGAACTTATGATTCGCTGCTGTTGCAGTTCCACATCCGATGAACGAGGATCTGAATTGGGAAACTAATATGAAAAGCTGAAAAAACTGTCGTCAGCGAAACAATTGATAGGGTTAGTTGTTTCAGTTAATAAGTCGTTGATAAATATAAGGAAGAGAGTCGGAGACAAAACAGAGCCCTGGGGCACGCCAGCGTTTCTTTTGTGGGAATCAGACTTGAATCCGTCCAATACAACTTGTATTGACCGTTTCAAAAGGTAATAATCCAACGAAGAAGAGATTCGTCGAGTCCAAATGCACGCATTTTCGATAAAAGGGCTTGACGCCAAACTCTATCAAGTGCAATAATTTTGCTTTCACCAAAAAGATGGAGAGATTGGCACTTTTCGGTGAGATATACCATCAAATCACCAGTGGACCTGTTGCTATGAAAGCCGTACTGCCGGTCATTAAGAAGCTTTCGGTCTTCAAGCCAGCGTTGCAGAACACCTCCTCAGAATAATAGCGGGGATATTATCCGGGCCAGCGGATTTGCGTATGTTAAGATCTTTTAATACTCTTGCGACTGTACGAGTGCGAAAAAAGATTGGTCCCATGAAATCATTTACGCTCTCGAGTACAGAAGGAGTACTAACACCTGCTGGCAGCGTTGAGTTAGCAGCGAATTGGGCTTCAAGCAGATCTGCTTCTTCTTGTGAACTGACATCAGGAGTATCATTGAAAACAAGCGTAGGAACCCATGATGACGAGGAGTTCTTTAAGTTTTTAACAAATGACCAAAAAATGTAACTGCCTTTGGAACATTGCAGTATTTTTTGCCGGATTTTTTGTTCATGTAAAAATTTAGTCTTGTGAATGTGAATATTACAGGCCTTTCTAGCTTGCTGAAACTTTTTCCGGTTTTCCTCGGTTTTGTTGGCTTTATAACATCGGAAACTTACCTGTTTCAATCTGATAACCTCTTTACAGCTCGAATAAAACCATGAGTTATCGCTGAACATACCCACAATGCCATTGTCTGAATGGCACTTACATCGAAGAAACCGAAAAGCTCTCAGTACCCGGTATGTGTGTCAACGACGACCTTCGTTGGAACAACTATATATTTGAGATCGCCAAAAATGCTGCTAAGTGCCCCGATTCTTCTGAAGAGGTGTTCTTCGATACTGACAAAGCCACTGCTTAAGCTCTTCCATTGCTCTGATTCCCACAAAATAAATGCTGGTGTACCCCAGGGCTCTGTTCTGTGTTTTGTCGTTAAAGCTGAACATACCCCCAATGCCAGTGTCCATGAATGGCACTTACATCGAAGAAACCGAAAAGCTCTCAGTACTCGGTATGTGTGTCAACGACGACCTTTGTTGGAACGACTATATATTTGAGATCGCTAAAAATTCTGCTAAGTGATTAGGTTTTCTAAATCGGCGTAAGAAATATTTGTCCCCTTCTGATCTGGCTACAATTTATAAAGCGTTTATTCGCCCTAAACTCGAGTAAAACTCCCACCTCTGGGTAGGTGCTTGGCAAATATCGCTTCACCTGCTTGATAGAATACAAAATCGAGCGTTAAGATTGATAGGAAATAGACCTGCCACTGAAACAATTGCTCCTCTCGAAAACCGACGCAATGTTTCATGTCTTTACTTGTTTTATCGTTCCTTTTATAAAAAAATGTTTACTCGAACTGCATTCCTCCCCTTAAAAATTTCTCCCGTAATCTCCGTCTTGCAAGGAATGCAAATATCCTGTCAATTTAAGGGAGCTGATATTGAAAAAAAGAAGACCGCGAAGAAATTGGCAAGCTACGAGATTTCCAGATGATAAGGCAGTTTTTAACGTCTTAACAATCAACGAAAAAAAGAATCACTTAGTAAATTCTTGTAAAGTCTCACAGCGGATGCTTCTACCGAATACTCCTTATTGAAATACGCGAAGTGCCTAAAAAGATCCCGGACACAAAATCCGCCAATAAAATCTCAAGATGGTAAATGGATCTGAAACCCGAAACAAAAGGCTGATTTCTTTGCTAAACATCTCGCTAATGTCTTTAAGCCTTTTCCAGTGAACACAGCTTCAGATTAGATACAGTTTGTTGATAGAAACGATGAATGCGAAATTCGTATTTTCAGGCTCAGAGTAAGAAGCATGTGTTAACCTAAATTGTCCTACAAAAAATCACCAGGGCGCGATCTAATAACAAAAGTTTTCGAAAAACCGCTCCTGAAAAGGCTTAGCAAACTAATAGAAAAAAGACGACTAATTACGAGCCATCATTTTGGATTTAGAAATTAACATTGTTGTGGATGTTGTGGAAAAAGCACGGATGTTGTAGAAAGAAAAACAAGTATGTTCGGCTGTGTTCTTAGATGTTGCTCAAGCTTTTGACAAGGTTCGGCACTTGGGACTTGAGTGCAAACTGCATTAGGACCTTGCCAATCATTACTACGAAATACTGAATCCTACTGAAATCCTCCGTAAGTACGGTGCTGCAAAAAAATTACTAGAAACTTAAGAAAATTAAAGCCGGTATACCAGCCGGTGTTGTCCTAGGACCAACCCAGTATTTGTTATATACAAGGGACATTCCAGTGGGCAACAACGCTATCATGGCAACCTTTGCTGACATACTGCAGTATTGGTGCCAGATAAATCATTCTTTTCAAAAATTGCAAAATGCAGTCGATAAAGTTAATGATTGGAGACATAAATGGTGTATTAAATTAAATGAAACAAAATCGATACACATAAACTTTATAAACAACAACATAAGCAATGTTGCAATTTTTATAAACAGTTTAGCAATACCTTAGTCCAATACCGCCAAATACCTTGGAATGACTTTGCATGAAAAGGTTAAATGGAAAGAGCACATCAAAAGAAAGGAGAAGAACTGAACTTGAAACATAGAAAAAGGTACTGGTTACTAGGAAACAACTCCTATCTATCGAGAACAAACTAATGTTACATAAGCAAGTACTGAGACCCGTTTCGACTTTTATGGCATCCAACTCGTGAGATGTACAAAGAAAATAAATAATGAACCCATTCAAAAATTCCAAAGCAAGGTCCTTCGTGGAATAGTTAATGCCCCTTGGTATATAAGAAATAGCGATCTACATCGTGACATTTAAATTGAAATGGTTACAGAAGTGGTTCATAAAAACGCTGTATCACGCAATCAGCGACTGGAAATTCATACCAACTCTGAAATGGAGATCGTCTTTAATATACGGAACATTGTTCGGAGATTGTGAAGAATCTTTGTGAGCTGATGGTCTAAAAGCTATGGGAAAGTGTTATAACTGTAAACTTCTCCCAATGCGATTTAAATAAAAAATAAAAATAATTTGTCGATCCTTCTTAAATTGGTCCTAATTCACTGGTGGTTTTAGTGCTGCAAAATTTTCACACTACTCAGTACCGATTATTACAGAGTGTCTCTAGAAGATTTCAATTGGTCAAAAAAATATATATATTAACGGTACCTTACATATAATCGCTAAGTAAAAGCTTATTTTTCCCGAAAACGGCTACAACCCGATCACAACCAAAATTGATATTCAGGAAGGTAGCTTAAGTAATTTCAATTTAAAATATTTTCGAAAACTTATTATTTTTTATTTTTAATAATTAATTTTTTTTTTTAAATCGATGGTTTGAAAACGCGTGCATGAATTTTTTTAAGTTTTGTTTTTTTTTATGGTTTTGAACAAAAGTTGTTAAATAAAAACCGTTCCTAAGATTTTGAAAAAAAATCCACTGTTTTACATTTCTTATAGTAATAAAATGACGTTTAAATTTGTCCCCTGAAAACTCTTTTACGTACTTTTTTCAAAAATAAAAAATGACAAAAAATCGAATAAGAATTTTGTAATTATTCATGTAACTATCAAATTTTATTTGACGCTGTGGCCGCACATAAGAGCAAGTACATGCGTTTCAGTCGTGCCATTTATTTTTTAGGGAAGCGTACGGGTGGCCGACAAAAAAATGTCGACTGTTAAAATTCCGACTGAAGTTTGATCGACAGCAAAAAAGTCGACAGTCTAAAATCCAGATTATTTAAATGTCTATTAGAAAGTTGTCGGTTGTCGGAAAGCTTTTTTTAATATGTAAACGCAATTTTATTATTAATTCAATTTTTTTCTAAATTCTCTATACAAAACGTCATATTTGCTATTCGTGAAAATTATTTACATTACAATTTGTTTTTACTTTCAAATCAAAAATATTTTTAATCTTTTATAAATGATAAACAAACCCGTCAATTACTATTTTTATTCATTTATTTGACTTTATTTGACACTGCACTTCATTTTGTCTTCCTTTAAATGAACAATATTTACAGAATGTCGCAGTTGGATATGATTAAAATAAAACTGTTGATTTAAAAACTAACCGCTATCGGAGAGTGGCTTGTTGATCGATACAGCGACGCATGCAAGTAAACATCATTCACTTTGCCACTGTCGATATTTTCAAAATCGACTTTATAAGAATCGACATTTTGATCAGTCGGTATTTTTACCAGTCGACATTATGAAGGTCGATTTTTTTAAATCGACATTTTAAAAATCGGCAAATCGTCCTCCACCCTATTTATTAGTATTATAGAAAGTCTGCAGATATATTCGATTATATTTTGAAAAGTACAATAGAGAAAATATCAACTAATTTTGTTATGCCGATTTATTTTTATTTATTTACTATTTATTATTATTCATTTATTAATTATTTACTATTTATTTTAATTTCATTTAAAGTATTAAATTGGAAATTTCATTACAACAGCTAATTTCATGCCATAATTTAGTATTTTTTGCAGAAATATTTCCTATTCATGTTCCATAACGGAGTCGATATTTTACCTACTTCCAAAAATAGGCATCTCCGAATCTGTTTTTTATAAAATTCAATACACGCAACTACTAAGTTAAAAACAAATCCTTTAAGGGTAAACACAAGTTTGCTTTACTCACGCAAGCAAAATAGAAATGAAATCATCGGAAAATGGTTTCGCTCAGTTCGCGCTGTAAATTTTAACCACCGGAACTACAACATACAAATTTTAGGAACTTGCAAGTGAAATTCGCTTGCACGACAACCGCAGCCTAAACAATGTTAATGTACCTTAAAATAAAAAGTTTAATTAAAAAGTTTTTATACATACGCCATCTATTTTAGGGTAAAAGAACGCAACAACACAATGAATGGCGTGGATATAAAAAAAAACAATTGTACGTACATACATATATTTTGTCATTTTGCGTGAGGTGGCAAATTTTTTCTTTGACCTCTTTACAAAGTTTTAGTTATTTTAGTAAAGAAAAGGTGTCCTATGTTTCTCGAGCAAATATCCTCTAAATGAAAAAAAGATTTGTTCCAATTCGTTTTGGCGTTCTCGCGTGATGCGCGGCCAGGCCGAAACTGCTTTAAATTTATTATATAAAAAGTTCTGGTAAGTTATCCTTTGTGACCTTGTTCCAATACGATCTACATACTAAATATCTGGGCGCCAGTATTTTAAGAAGGCGATGAGACTATGAAAGTCCCTTCCTCGATCAATTAGAATGGTAAGCTCAGGGACGCTTTTCAAAATTATGTTGGGGCAGTATTTAGAAACGCTTTCATGATGATGATGTCATTAATTCTAAGCGTTGTGTTTTGTTTCATTTTTAAATAAATTGATAAATTAATAAGTAAATTAGATTAAATTAAATTCAATTGTACTTAACGCCACTTTTTTGGCAGACTTAAAGGCCGTAAAGAGCTATTTTGAATCATTAATTCAATAAAGTGCAAAATTAGTGCTGAGTCTTCTTTTATTTAAATTTTACTTGTCTTAAAAATTAGTATATAGCATTTGCATTAAAACCTACAATTCATTTAACCAAGTCTGGCCACGCACTAAACATCTTCCTTTCCAACTTAATGATTACACATTTAATTTTGTTGGATATAGTTTACACTAGGATTTAAGCCGTAAAAAGCTTTTTTGAATCAATAATTCAACAAACTTCAAAATTTGTGCTGAGTTCTCTACTAATCTAGTTTTAAAATTTAATTCTTCTTACAACTTAGTATAATTAATTTGTATTAAAACCTGCAATTTATTGTCCTTATTTCTTTTTTGAAAAGTTAACAAAATTATGTTTTTGTATTTAATTTTTTTTATTGGGTTTTACTTTTTTAGTAACAAATTATAATAACCGTTGACACTTACACAAATTAAAAAGACTATGTATCCTACTATAAATAAGAATTTAGAATAAAACTGAAGAGCAAACATGTGCTCCTACAGCACCACCTTTTGAGAATTTCCGAATTTTACTTTCCTCAAAGTAGAAGTAATCCTAAACAAAATAAATTGCACGACTGGATCGCACGTACTTGCTCTTATGGGCGGTCACAGCGTGAAATAAAATTTGATAACTATAAGAAGAACTTCTAAGTTTTTATTCGATTTTTGTGACTTTTGATTTTCGAAATTTGGACAAAATTAAAAAAAAATTAAATTACTAATGCTACCTACATCTTGCTAAATATCAATTTTGGTTGTAATCTTTTTACCAGTTCACGAGAAAGTCGAATAAAAAAACGGTCATATGGGAGGTACCGTTTTTAGCCCACCATCTCATTTTTTCACACCAAAACATAATGTTTACCAATAATAGCACACTGATTTATTCATAACAATTCTTGTAGCCGTTTTCGAGCAACATAAGCTTTTAAATCACCGTTTTATGACAGGTACCGTTAATATTTGAGCTAAAAAAAAATAAAAAAACCTCTCTGTAGGATGTGAAAATAACCTTGTGTTCAAAATTTTAAGACGATATTTTCCTTACCGTTCAGTCTGTAGTCCAAAATACATAAGTACAGATAAACAGACAGACAGACAGAATTTTGTCAGTAACTGAAATATGTTTCTCTGCACGAATACATAACTTGCATTGTATTACAGTACCTATAATCGCAAGTAGACAAGAGGAGCATAGTTAAATTTTAATAAAAGTCAAATAATAAGAATATAACAGAAAAATAATTCCTTTTTAAGCTCTATTTGATCGCAATTATGTCACGATTGGTAAGCTTGTACAAAAATATTCATGCAAATTTGTTTTAAAAATGTTAAATTAAACTATAATAAATAATTCATACTGTAAATATAATTTACAATATTAATATATTTTTTTTTAGCTGCCCCAAATCAATTGTTTTGCAGTGAAACAATCGAAGGACTTCAGCAAACTGTTCCAACTTCACCAATTATAAAAAGCGTTTCTACTCCCGCCAGTTTGCAAGCAGTAGTCCGTTTCCAAAATGGTGCATCGAATATGTCACTGCAGCATAGAGTGAGTATGGTTTTTTTTGTAATAAACACTCTTCTATGATGTTATTATTTTCAGATAATTAATCGCCGTAAAAGTTCAAACCCTTATGTAACAAATGGTCGACTACGGTTCCGACTATTTCAAATTCTTGTAAATGCTTTCGCATTGTTGGCTATAGCGGGTAGGTACATGTTAATAATTAATTAACCACTAACTCTTGGAAAATTTCGCCATTTTGTCGAGACGATTCTTTGAAAAAAAACTACTTTTGAATCCACTCAAGTTTCTTGATAGTTTTTGACATCCCAGTGCGACGAAGAACAGAGGTTTCTTCTTTCTTCATCGCACTGGTAGGTCGGCTCTCAAAAAATCCACGATTTATTTGGAAGTGTATGTGAGCTGCAACTTTTTTCCTCTTCCAAAGTCCAAAAGCACAAAATAATAATTACATTGACTATTACTCATTCCATGTGTAATACAAAATGATGAGGTTTGTTAAATAAGACTTCTTTCCTTTCTTAAGAAATACCAAAACATATACATAATGCCCCCGAGCCAATAGTCTCCGCAGCTAGGCTCTATAAACTTTTATATTACCCTGTTATTTTAATTTTTTACATTTCTAAGTTTCCACAAAATATACTTTAGTTTTAAAATGAGATTCTGTGCTTTTAATGTGCTGTTTATTTTTTTAATTTTTTTCGTTCAAAACCTAAAGTTGTAGCATAGTGGAGCATAAAGAAAATATTTTCTAATTTTAAACAAAACTTTTTATAATTTTATAGTACATCTTCATCTGAAATACAAATCCAACCTTGAATGTCTGAGAAGAGAAAAACCATCAGTATTGAATTCTTAATCTTAATCTATATTATTATAATAAAGCCGTGACAATTACATATGTTGTTTGTCACGCCGGATCTCAGAAAGTACTAGACTGATTTATTCGAAACAAATTTTGTAATATTCTTTATTATTATAAGATTTAAGGGCTACTTTTTTTGAATAATTTTTTTTTCTGAAATATGAATGTATTTTTTTTTAATTGCCCATTTTTGTATAGGATCTTTTACATAATCAATTATATCATTTTACCTGTTTGATATTTTAGAAAATTGTTTGATAAAATCAATACGATAGCTCAAATTGTAAGCTATAAATCATTTTTTAGTTTTCTATACAAGCTGATAAATAAATAAAAAACATGTTTTGAAAAATATCAGCTTTTAAATTAATTTTATCCAGAAATAAAACTTCATTGCAATCGCAAGGTAGCTGCTTTGTTTCATTTTATTATCATTCCAATTTTGTTTTCCTTTTTCCTTGTTTGTTTATTAATACGTTAAATGTTAATGTTAAACGTTATAAACTTAAATATCTAAATTCTAAGTTAATTGAATACAAAGTTTCAATGCCTTTGAAAAAAGAAATTATATTTAAAGCCTTCGGATTTAAAGTTGTCGTTTGAAGCAAAAAAGGTTAGAAAATCTATTAAACGTTTTAATTAATTGATTGAGAAGACTGTTCTCGCCATAATTTGATCTGCTGAATATTGTGTAAAGAGGCAAATTTCTTCTTAAACTTGTCCGACTCAAATTGAAATTTATTCGACTTAGAGCTGTTGATGATGAATTAGATCCATTAATTATTTTAGTTATAAAGCAGAACTGCAAATATTCTCTTGGAACAGCAAGAGATGGGAGGTTTATCAGTTGTAGTCTTTGAATATATGAAGGTAATTCTTTCAGACCAAGGAAGAAAACGAATAGAAAATCTGAAAAATCTTCGTTGGATACTTTCCATTCTATTAATATGAATAGAGTGGTATGGCGATCATACAACGCAACCATATATTCAAGGATTGGCCTTACAAATGAAACATAGAGGGTTTTGACAAAATATGGATCACGAAACTCACGAAAAAATCTTTTGACGAACCCAAGTGTTTTGTTTGCTTTTTTTTAGGATGTAGTTATAGTGATCAATAAAAGATAGTTGTGGGTCTAATAGGATTCCAAGATCAGAATAATTAGATAATTTACACAAAGTAGACGAATTCAACACATAGTTATAAATAAGTAAATTACGTTTGCGTGTGAAACACATTGTCTTACACTTTTCAATGTTTAAAAACAAACGATTATTATTGCACCATTCCCATAATTTAATTAAATCGTGCTGCAGTTGTTCACAGTCTGCGCTGTTGTCGATTGCTCGAAATATATTTACGTCATCGGCATAAATTAATATAATTGACTGTTTAAAATCAGAAGGGAGATCATTAATAAATAAAACAAATAACAGAGGTCCAAGATGACTCACCTGAGGGACACCAGAATTAACATTGAATTGATGTGAGCGGTTATTCTTAAATACAACGCTGTAGTACCTATCTTTGAGGTATGAAGCAATCCATAAGTATTTCATTACTCAATTTGTCAAAAGCTTTACTGTAGTTTGTTAAGATGAAAATTACTTGCAAGTGCTTTTCAAAAGCTGACTGTTGATTTCTTTTTTACAAAACCATGTTGGTTTTCACATATAACAGAAGATCAATTAAAAGATAGAACGTCACAGACCAACGATTCTAACAATTTAGGAATAGCGGATAATTTCGCTATAGGACGATAGTTTATAATTAAATTTTTAGGACCGTTTTTATGGATTGGCGTTTAAAAAGAGTATTTCCAGAGAGAAGGAAACTTGGAACGTTGAAGTGACTCATTGAAAAGAATAAATAGCGGATAAGATAGGTAAGACACTCATTTTTTAACATATATGACGGTACACCATCTGAACCGGGACTGAAACATTCATCAAGTTTTAAAATATTATCATGTATGGAAACTTCGGATATTGAAAAGTTTATGTAATTAGTTGTATTGTTGAATGTTAAAAGAAATAGGAGAAGAAGTTCTTTAGAAGAAAAGTCTTCAAAGGCACTTAATGATAATGGCTTTCACAATCCTGATAAATCATTTTAGCTGGATAACCGTCGCATTTCCACTTTTCATTAACGTATTTCCAAAATTTGTTCGGGTTTATTTTAAGCTCTCTTTCAGTTTTTGAAATAAACTCAGAATATAAGTTTTTTGAATAGTTGATAAAGTCAATTTGCAGTTCTTGATAAACTCTAAGTGTCTCTTCAGTCTTAGATAAATTAAACCTCAACCAGGCCTTGTTTCTTTTATTTTTTAAAGTCTTTATATGCAAATCAAGCCATGGCGGATTATTGTTAAAGCTTCTAAGTTTTTGTAATGGAATAGTTTCTAAGAAGCAATCAAATAAAATTTCATAAAAAACGCGAAATCTTTCCATCTAAACTTAAATTTGAAAATAAGATATCCCAATTTTGATCGATAAGTAAATTAAACAACTGATTGAAATTACATTTTTTTTAAATCAAATACAAGTTGATCTTTGATTCATTTAGATAATTGGAAACCCATAAATTCAACGAAATAGTTAAGGCAGGATGGTGGTGTTCTTCTTCAACAAATTTTGAATCGCTTGAGATAACAGCAGCATCGGTATTCACAAGATATAATATTCTTCCATTTCGGTTTTTACCCCATTTAGCTGATTTAAGCCAAATGAAATCATTCCATCATTAATACAAAATTAATTTACGTTCGATGCGTTAACAGGCAAAAAAATATCATTACTACTAGATGGTCCATTCCAAATTGGCAAAATTGAAGTCACCAATTGCAATTCCTTCGTCTTTCGGATCAATTTTGTAAAATATCGTTTCCAAAGTATTGCAAAATGTTCGCAATGGTCATACTCTTTGTCTAACAGCAAACTGCAAACCACCAACACTGAAATATATTTTTCGTTCTCCCTCTCGAAACACAAAGAGTTCCACTGCACCCTCAACACCAATTATACTTAAATTCAACAATATTCAGGAGAGAAACTCATTGCTGAGGTCTATTTCTGTGTTAAGAAAAAAGCAACAAAATGGTCAACTTTCACTGCGTGAGCTGGGTATAGAGTCCAATAATGCATGTTTTTTGAATGAAAGTTTAACTACAAATACACGCACTCTGTTACACCATGCCACCATGAGGAACAATCACCAACTGTTCAGTGCGTATACAATGCCTGGATCTGTTTTCGTTAAACCAACAGCCAATAGAGAAAGCCTTGCTGTAAACAGAGTTGAGTATTTAAGAGCCGCCGAAACGTCAAATTAATTTTTTTTTTTTTTTTTATAATTAACGCGCGCACAAGAGATTATGTGTTTCCCTTTTAATATAGAACACACTGCGCGGGCATTACGAAGATAGGGAGGGGAGAGATAGGAGGTGCCGATTAACATTGGTTTTGAATGTTTGTAGATCAAAATGGCAAGGGAAAATCCCGCCGGGTAAACTATTCCAAATTCGTGTCGTTCGGCTAAAAAAAGAATCCCTATATTTTACGGTACGTCCGAAATTAGGCTCAAGGGTGAACTAATGAGCATTCCTTTGCGAGACGAGTATTACGGGAGAAACTTTTAAGGGGAGGAATGCAACTGGCTACTTCGAGTGAACATTTTTTGTAAAAGAAACGATAAAATAAGGAAAGACATGAAACATTGCGTCGGTGTTCGAGTGGGGCAATTGTTTCAGCGGCAGTTCTATTTCCTATCAATCTTAACCCTCGATTTTGTATTCTATCAAGCAGGTGAAGCGATGTTTGCGAAGCACCTGCCCAGAGGTGGGAGTTATACTCGAGTTTAGGGCGTATTAACGCTTTATAAATTGTAGCCAGATCAGATGGGGAAAAATACTTCTTACACCGATACAGAAAACCTAAGCACTTTACAGCGTTCTTAGCGATCTCAAATATATGTTCTTTCCAACGGAGGTCATCGTTGACACACATACCGAGTACTGAGAGCTTTTCGGTTTCTTCGATGTAAGTGCCATTCATGGACAATGGCATTGGGGGAATGTTTAGCTTTAACGACAGAAGACAGCATTGAGTTTTCGAAGCATTAAACTCCACACGATTCCTATTACCCCATTTGACAATGCTGTATAAATCGGAGTTTAATGAGCTTGACATATGGTACCGTTGCCATTGTACGTCCGAAGGCGAAGGACGTGATTTATCGAACGAATATGAAAAGCTGAGGGTAGAGTCGTCAGCAAAACAGTTAAGTGGATTAGAAGTAACAGACAGAAGATCGTTTATAAAAATCAAGAAAAGAGTCGGAGACAGAACAGAGCCCTGGGGCACACCAGCATTTATTTTGTGCGAATCAGACTTGAATCCGTCCAAAACAACTTGTATTGAACGGTCCAGAAGATAGCTTCTAATCCAATGAACAAGTGTATCATCGATCCCAAAAGCACGCATTTTCGATAAAAGAGCTTCATGCCAAACTCTGTCAAATGCCTTGGAGATATCAAGAGCAATAATCTTACTTTCACCAAAGCGATGTAAAGATTTGTTCCACTGTTCGGTGAGATATGCCATCAGATCACCAGTGGAACGGTTGCTGCGGAAGCCATACTGACGGTCATGGAGAAGCTATCGATCTTCGAGATATTCCTTAATCTGACGGGTAATCAGTGTTTCCATGACCTTAGAAAGAAGGGATGTCAGTGCTATGGGTCGGTAGGAGGAGGGGGAGGATGGGTTACCTTTCTTAGGGACAAGCTAGACAAATGCTGTTTTCCATCTTCTAGGAAAGATTCCAGAAGAGTAGGAGCGATGGAAAAGCTTACGCAGTGGCTTTGCCAGTGTGGAAGAACACCTCTTCAGAAGAATCGGGGGTATACCATCCGGGCCAGCGGATTTGTGTATATCGAGATCTTTGAGAAATCTTGCTACTGTACGAGTGCGGAAAAAAATCTGTCCCATTGAAAAATTTACATTCTCAAGTACAGGAGGGGCAACGTTGCTTTGAGGCAACGTGGAGCTGGCAGCGAAATGGTCGGCGAGCAAGTTTGCCTTCTCTGAAGAGTAAACAATTGGTTTGTTATGTCGAGGAGTTTTTTATATTTTTTACAAATGACCAAAAATTTTTACTGCCTTTGGGACACTGCAGAATTTTTTGCCGTAATTTTTGGTCATGCAAAAACTTGGTTGCATGAGTTCCTTACTTGCTTGTGCTTTTTCCGATTTTCCTCTGTAGGGTTGGCTTTGTAAGATCGGAAACTTACTTCTTTGAGCCTGATAGCTTCTTTACACTCAGAATTAAATCAAGACTTTTCTTTAGGTTTGATGCTTTTTACTCTCTTAGGAATAAAAGCACGCATCCCTAGAAGAATCACATTTGTGATAATTTTAGCACTAAGCAGCACTAAGTGACCAGTTAAAGTTTCGGAAAAAGATATTCAGGCCGTCCCAGTTGGCTTTCTCGTATTGCCAAACGGTCCTGGTAGGAAGTTTTTCTTTAACTAGATGGGTGGGGGATGAGAAATTAGCTGAAATGATTCAATGGTCTGAAGTGCCAAATGGAGAAGTAACACTAATGGTATATTTATCAGGGTGAGAAGTAAGAAACAAGTCAAGAGTATGGGCGGCTTGCCCAGCAACATCCGGTATACGCGTTAGCACATCGATCAGTTGATGTGCTGTAAGCAATGATACACTGTAAAAAAATTAAATTATTTATATTTTGCAAATTTTTTATGCATGCCTTCTTTTTATAATTATTGTTTTGCTATTTTTATTTTTATTCTTTTTCTTTTTCACTAAGCTTTGTTTTGTAACGACGTTTTGCCAAGTATTTTACTTTTCATTCTTAGAGCATACAAAAATAACAATGCTTGTCTGTTTAACTTCTTATGCTTCTTATTCACTCTCAAGGTACTGCTACTTTCGTAGCTACATTATTTGTGAGTGCAGCTAATGATACCAGGGGGTTCACTGGCAGTCACATGAGTACGAGTTTATACAATATGATACGAATTTAACGAGCTCAACATAATGGATTAAGTGCCATTTAAACGCGCAAAGTCTGACAAGAAAATTAGGGGAACTCAGATATTTATTTGTGGATTCTAAGTCGATATTGTTTCTGTGTCTGAAACATGGTTTCATCCAAACATATTTGACGAAGCTTTTTCGAGCCGATCGTATGTCTCGGACTGGTGGTGGTTTTGCTTTGTATGTGCGTGATGGATTAAGCAGCAGGTTTGTTTGTAGATCGGACGACAGCTTTCCCCTAGAATATGTAATTGTAAGTATCAAATGTGACACCGAAAACGTTTTGGTTGGATCGGTCTATCGGTCGTACAACTATGTTAGCTTCACACAGTTGGAATGTTCATTGGAGTCGATTTCATGTTGTTATTCTCATACAATATTGTGTGGTGACTTTAATTGCAATTTATTGGAAAATCGCTTATCTTAAAATTTTGTAAGTTCCTTTGAAGCCCTCAATCTGAGTCCAATAAACCGCTCCTTACCAACCCACTTTACCGATTCGTCCAATACCTTATTAGATTTTTTCCTTACCAGCGATGTTGAAAAAGTTTTGCTATATAGTCAGCTTCAAGCTCCCGTTTTTCTAAGCACGATCTTATCTTTACTTGCTTAGATATGGTTTGTCAAATTGGTGAGCAAAGATTTCAATACCGTGATTTCAAAAACATAAACGTGTCTCACTTGTTGCGAGATTTCAACAACATAGACTGGAGTTCACTTTACCTTATGCCGAACATAAATGAGCAGATAAGTTTCTTTGGGCGTAATCTGAATTTTTTGTTTGACATGCATGTACCCGTACAAACTTGTATTGTGAAACATACGTCTCCGCCTTGGCTGCATGGCGACATTTGGGCTGTAATGTTACAGAGAGATGCCGTCTACAGTCAATGGAGACGATACAGGGTTGCAATGATAAGATCAGCAAAAATGCGTTATTATGAACAGAAACTTGGTAGCTCAATTTTTAGTAAGAACGTTTGGAAAAGGCTGAGAGAAATTGGTATCGGAAAACAATCTAAGCCCCTTCCTAGTGACAATGACTGCGATGTTCTCAATAATAAATTCACCTCCAAACCTCATTCCTCAAGAGAGGAAATTCCAAGCAGTTTTTTGAACGAAGATGAAACAAGTACTGTCAATAGCAATTTCAGTTTTGTTAGGCTACAGGAAGAGGACGTTGTTGAGGCAATATTATCAATTAGATGGAATGCCATCGGTCTCGATTTAATAAATCCTAAGTTTGTTAAGCTCCTTCTCCCATACTTACTGCATTTCATAATTCACATTTTCAACACTATTTTCACAACTTGTGAATATCCATTTGAATGGAAGAAAGCTAAAATTATTCTTATTCCTAAGAAAACCACAAGCACAGAGACAGAGTTTCGACCAATAGCTATTCTTCCTTTCCTTTCAAAAGTCTTCGAGAAAGCAGTCTTTAAGCAAGTACAAAGCTATATGTCCTCCAACAATCTGTTGAGTCCCTGCCACTCTGGGTTCCAGCCGCAACGGAGCTGCACATCAGCCTTACTTCTAGTTTCTGATGAAATAAGAACTGCGATGGATGGTGACCAAATATCATTTTTAACACCACTGGACTTCTCAAAGGCTTTCGACACTATCAACCATTCAATATTGTGCAAAAAGCTGCAAAATTTATATAGTTTCTCCATCGAGTCACGTAAGGTAATCCTTTCCTATCTCAGTGAGAGACAACAATGTGTTGTCGCAAACAATCGCTCTTCCAGTTTTATGAATGTTTTAACCGGTGTGTGCAACAGGGTTCTATACTTGGACCAATTATTTTCTCGCTATATATAAACAAACTCCCACTTGTTTCAAAAAACTGCAAAATCAACCTATATGCTGATGATGTGCAACTTCTGATCAGTCAACCTTTTCGGCGAAAAATGAAGCGGTTTCTTTAATCAACGAAGATTTGCTACTCATCTCACGTTGGTCCAAGAGAAAAGCCTTAATCTTAAATCCCGCCAAGTCGAAAGCTGTTCCCATATATCGAATCGACTTTAAGTCCTTTGAAGCTTGAGGACACACCCATTGATTAAGTAAACTCTGCTAGAAATCTCGGTATGGTTTTCAATCGCACTTTGACATGGAATGATAATCTGAATAGTGCGATATGAAAGGTTTATGGAAGAGTCCGTTTACTTCACGTTACAAAAAGTTTCATTCCTAACAAAAATAAGCTTCTACTTGCAAAAACTCTATTACTTCCCATATTACTGTATGGATGTGAAGTCTTCGGTGACTTAGACTACGTGACTACCCGTAAACTCAATGTTGTTTATAACAATATTGCCCGCTATGTATATAACCTACGCCGATATGACCATGTTTCTTCATTTTCGAAACAAATATGTGGCTGCAGCCTTGATAGTTTATTGAAATTTCGCTCACTAAGTTACCTGCATCTAATGATCCAATCCGAGCAACCGGATTATCTACACAGAAGGCTGAGTTTCCCTCATTCTTCCATGTTTCCGTCAGTACAATTACATCATGAGAAATATTATTTATATTTTTATAAACCTTGTTGGTTTTAGTCATTGTTGATATTTTGATATTATATTAGTAGTTGTTGTAGCTGCTTTGGCGGAGATTTCGCATTGTCGGAAGTTGTGGAAAATTCTTGTGTTGTTTTATTGTGCTCCTGTTTTCAAATTCATGCATAATAATACCAGTAGGCCAAAACGACGTTGAAAGTAATTTTTTTTTTTAAACTAAATTTATGTTACACTTAAGTATAGTGTAACATATGGTATAGACTATGCCATAGAAAAAAGAAACAAGAACGACAACTGAGAGGATCATTCTCTCTTCGCCTACAAACTGAGTTCTTTTTTCTTTTTTCTATGGACTATACACAATACTTTAAACTCAAAGTTGCTTGTTTTGACTTTTCTTAAATTTATTCAATTCCAGTGCAGTCCTTATATACAATGTGCACTCCAAGTAACTAATATATATTATGTATACCCAAATGATAAAGGAAGAAGACATTCCTATGATACGTGGTTTTATTTTTTACTCACTTGAGTGAGTTGTACTTGGACTCTTGCAATGGGCTTGAACAGAGTAATAAAAAAAACTCAATTATTTTGTGAATAGCTGGTCATCATAGAAAATGGGGAATTTTTCACGTTCACACTTTTTTATGTTCTGTTTCTATTGCAGAGGACGATACCCATTTTCTTCTAATTACTCAAGATCTGCACTTTGTGGGAACAAAGAAAGTCGGCCAATACGACGTGCTGCTCCAACACCAAAATTCGTAAATTCCAATATTTCCTTCGCCCAAATGGCGTGGGAGAGAGGAACTACGAGACAAGCTCCACCAACAGCAGCCCGACAGGCCCCGCGCCTAAGGCACCAGCGGTGGAGACCGACATTTGTGCCATGTTGCTGAGCATTCAAAGCCAGCTAACAGGACTGCAAAGTCAGATAAAGGAGCAAGGCGAAAGAGTAAACTATCTCTACTCTTTGTTGCCTGACCACTCGCAATTTAGACCATTATGGGCGCGCCGCCGGAAACGCGCCTCAAGATCCCAGCTGTGAATGTAAATTCACTGATAAGAATTGAACGAAGAGCCAATTTGTTCCAGTTGTTGCAAGAACTCAGTCCAGTTGTGTTTATGGCTAGCGAAACTAAACTTACCCAGAAACATAAATTGACTCACACAAATTACAATATCGTAAGAAGAGATCGACCCAAATCTACTCAAGGAGGTGGTGTCACCATCTTTTTACGAAAAGGCATTAATTATAAAATCATATGCAACAATGCAGTGCAAAAGCTTACGACCCTAGAAGTTTGCGTTATATGCACTCTCTCACTCAAGGGAAGCGGCTTATGCTTAAGCTCCTCAGCCCATCAACTTTGTGTCAGAACTCGAGGTTCTTTTTAAGGAACTAAAACTGAGGTTGGAAGAAAATTATTTTATTATGACTGGTGATTTGAACGCCAAACACCATGAATGGGGAAATCAAGTAAGTAATCCAAGAGGTAATCATCTTTTCAATTTGATGAATCGGCACAGCGTTGAATATGGGGTCGACTTACTGGCTACTGAAAGGCCTAAGGCTAAACTAATAAAAAGACAAAGTAGGTAATCACAGACATATAAGTGCTGCGCTGACCAGAGCCAGAGAAGCCTTCGCACAGACAAAACGACTGTTTTATAGTAGTCGTCTTGACAAAAGAGTAAAGGTAATTTGCTATATGGCCCTCATACGGCCGATGATCATTTCTGGTTGTCCTGTGTGATTCATCATTGCTCCATCTCAAATGCAAAAGAGGTCCTGTATAATGGGGCCCTTTGATATGTGCGAGCTTGTTACAGATAAACTGGCGGTTCCGCTTATCTACCACGTCAGACGAAGAACCGTAGACCGCGGCTTCTTAATGATCGGTACATCCTCGCACTAGGCGGAGGAGAGCGCCTTCGGTTTAGTAGGGCTATGTCCGAACGGGACAGAAAAGATCGGGTGAAGCAGGACAGTCAGTTTTGGTGGCTTCAATCTGCACGATAATAGCTAGTCGGGTGTTTATTTGAGCCTGGCCCGCCTAAATACCTGTTTGGTATTATTAGTCTTAGGTAACATAAGTACAGTGGCAAAAAAAAAATTTATACGTATATGTCATAAATATATATATGTATACACATAAGTTAATTTTTGTATATATTTATGTAATGGTTTTAGTTCCACAAAATAAAACATAAAACAATTAAAAAAAATGGGCACGACTGGGTCGCACGTACTTGCTCTTATATGCCTGATTACATTGGAAACCAAGATCTTTGACAGAAACAAGTAACATTTACGTTGAAAATAGCACAGTTTGAACTTATAAAAAGTATCAAAACCACAATACTTAACGGTTCTTAGTGAAAATGAAGTATGCCATCACACGTCTTAAGTAACAAAGTATTTATGAAAAAATTATTTTGAAAATTGTAGGACCGGTTTTGATAAAATCCTGTTTTTTATTTTTAGTTTTTTGAACTTTTTTTTTTGTTTAAATTTTGGTATGCAGTTTTTTAGAGTTTATTAAAATACATGTGGATATAAAATTTAAAATAATTTTTTTGATTAGTTTTAAAAATATTGATTTTTCAAAAAAAAAAATCAAAAATTTATTTTTATAAAAAAACAAAAAAGTTATTAAAAAATTTGATATGCAGAATTAATAAGGCTACTTAGGTCTTCTCAAATATAAAATTTGACAGAAATCCGAATAGCCGTTACCGAGAAAACCCAAAATTAAAAAAAAACCGTTATATAAAAGGTCCTGTTAATAGACTTTCCCGTATATGAAGTTCTTACCAAATGATAGCCAATACCATCAAAAAAAAAATTTAAAACATTTTCATCAACATCGTTGGAGCCGTTTTCGAGAAAAATAAGCTTTTCCTAAACCACCAATATTTTCAAAATGATATTGGGTATTTTTAAACGGTTACCATATTATTAAAAAATATTGTATTAGTAAAGAAAATTTCATTATTTTAAATATCCAATAAATAAAAATTTAACCGACTTTCAGACACGGATACATTTTCTGATAAACTAACAGTATTTCGAAAATAATATTATCATATTATTGAAAAATCCAGGACATGTCATCACTTTTAAATATCCGTTTTTAAAAAAAAAACATCAGGACAGTTTCTAGACACGGATACATTTTCTGATAAAAAGGCATACAAATACAATTGTCATATATTTTGGAAAATTTAAACATGAAAAGTTTAAAAGATAGAGTTTAACACGTTTTTTAAGGGCTTAAAACTTTTTTTATTTTATTTATAAAAAATAATGTTAACAAATTCCAACATAAATAAATAAATTAATAAATAAATGAAAAAGAAAGAGGTGCCCAAAATCAAGAAGTTTACAAAGAAACAAAAGGTTAAAAATACTTTAGATCATTGAATAATTACAAATGTAATTATTCAATGCTTTAGATGAAATAGTTATAGATGCCATAATTAAAGAAGTAAACGAAGAAATCGATGATTTTATTGCCGACCTTGAATGTTCTGAAGATTTAAAGAAAATTTCTAATCGTAATATTGATATAAATAAATTTAAATAAGAACTAAAACCTTTTATCAACAATTGAAAAATTATAGATATTTTAACTGATTCGATAGGTAAAATATGTAATTATATTACAATTGCATCAACTTTTAAATTTATATTCAAGTTTAGATTAAGAATCTGAAATAGAAACAGATTCAAATATAGAATAATATAAATTTTAAACAATTAAAATTCAGTTTTTTGTAATTCGTATTTATAAAATTTACATAAAACAGTTTCATTACTCAAATCTTTTATTGAATAAGTAATAGGATGAGTTAAATGAGTTTCATTAACTTACTCTAAAAACTTCGTGAGTCCAATTATTTTTGTATTTCTTTTTCAAACATCTTTTTAAATATTTGATTTTCTTTAGATTCTATAACTATAAACATTTTATTTCAAATTTCTTTTTTCATTATATTTATTCACTTCACATGGTCGCTTCCAATAGTTCTATGAATATTTTTATAATTATATTTATGTACAATTTTATAAATGACATCAATCCAGAATAAGTATTTTGTTTAATTGCAAAACAAATTTTTCATTGTTCATTAATTGTTCTATTAAATCTTTCTACTATTGAAGATTTCTTTTCACTAAAAGTTGGATACATACATACAATTCATACATACAGCTGTCCATAATTCATTTATTCCTTTAATAATTATTTTTCTTCGCTCAAAATTTGTTCCTTCTGATTTATGTAATTCTTTTGCTATTTCTAATTCCTTATTCACTGTAAAAATAAGTAAATTTATTTATAAATAAATGATGAATTATAAAGTTTCAGATAAAGATTTAAAAGCATATCTTAAAACTGCAATAGAATTAAAAAATAAATTAAAAGAACAAAATCTTAACAAAGTAATAATAAAACATGAAGAAGATTTTCAAGCAATCATTATCACCATTAAATCGATCTGCTGTAAATAGTTTACAAAACTTGAAAATTAGTTTAAATGAAGCATTACCACATACGAATAATTATTTAAGAGCTATTAAATAAAAACAAGATGCACAAAGTGATCAAGTAAAAAAACTATAAAATTTATTTTCAAAATTACTTCCAATAGAAAAACCAGACATTGTTTTACCCAGTCCTACAAGTATCGAAAGTAAAGAATAGTATTCTCCTTCATCTGTTACACCAAGTTTATTACCATCATCTTGTAAACCCATTTCAAAGAAAGGCATTAATTTTGATGATTCTTCATTAACTCCAATAGAATTTCTTGAAAAAGGATTTGGAAATATGGGCGCAAAATATTTACTTTGAATTCTTCCCAAACAAAAATCTGTGATAATAATTATGGATAATAATTACCATAACTGTGCCCAATTATGCACATCAAAAATATGAAATGTTCTGCTGTACCTAACGGTGATCATTTACAATAAACCAACGAGGGAGACTTTCAAATGGTTGCAGTTACACACTTTACATATTCATTATGTTCTCTTGCATGTACCAACTCTAACTCGAATCATCCGTTATCTCTATGATATGTACACAAATGCTTAAGCTTTTAAAATATAACAAATGACGCTGGATTCATTCTTGAGACAACTGTGAAAGCGACATGTAATAAATATTAAGAAAATCTAAAGTATGTATACAATAAAACAAAAGAAAAAAATAGTATAAAGAAAAACTTTACTTTTATTTATTTAAAGAAATAAAAATAATTAATTATACAGTTTTATGAATCATATGAAACTTATAATTGGCGCAGTCTACAAAAGAACCTACGTGAACTATCAAAAAAAAAAAATGTATTGTCAATTCAACCCAGTCCTATCCATCCAATCGTAAATCCACAAAGTGACACAACATTATACAATTTCCCGGAGAAAAAAAAACCATGCAAATATTTCATCCATTTAATATTACCCATTATATCAATCCCACATACACTTTAATTTGGTTAGTCCTAGTTCATATCCATCCTTTCCTTTTTCTATGCCACCTGTGAAAATAAAATAAATTGCGTTGTTCAAGTATTTTTTTTTTATATGTATCTTGTAAGGAAAGTGTGCCACGCGATTTAAATCATATCATCAAACGATATTCCATTTACGATACTGCTAAAGAAGAAAGCATTGACCTAAATAAAACAATGGCAAATAACGGTCCCACACTTTCAGTTGACGTTATAAATCTACTTAAGATACCCGACGCGGTTAAAGATTTGCCGAATTATGAAGGTAATCCTAGGTCATTGTATGACTTCTTAAGCAATGTCGAAGAAATCCTGGAGTGTATTCCAAAAACCAGTACAGGTTGCTATCCAAAGATAATACTTCGCGCTATTAGAAATAAAATTGTAGGTCCCGCTAATGACGTTTTAAATATGTACGGGACACATGTTGAATGGGCAGAGATAAGGCATAATTTAGTTGTGTTATTCAGACAAACGCAACGAGGCTAGTCTAATCCGGGATCTTCACCAAATTAGACAGGGTTACTGTACAGTTGAGAGTTTTTATTCGAAGATTATCGACATTTTGTTCTCTGTGACGAATCATGTGAAATTACATGAAAGTGATCCGAATGTCATTATAGCTAAAAAAAAACTCTTTACAATGAAATGTGCTTAAATGCTTTTCTGTCGGGCTTAAGAGAACCGTTGGGATTGACGATTAGGGCCATGAGACCACCAAAGCTGTCTGATGCTTTAAATTACTGTCTTCAGGAACAAAATTGCCATTATTTAAGAAATTCATATCTTCCGCAAAGAAACACGTTTTCAAGACCAACTTCAAAAAATTTTCAGAATTTTAACCTAGCAAGTTTACAATCTCAAACCTCTCCTTCGGCAAATAGTTTTAAACAATTCACTCCCAGAAATAATGATCGATCGTCCAATTTCCAAACCCGCTATTTAGGTAATAGTTATAACAAAGGGAATAATTACAGTCCAAATGTTCCAAGACAAAACTTTGCAAGCTCTCAAATCCAGAAAACTAATAAATCCAGCTTTTATAAGAAGAGAATTCCGCCTCAGGAAAAAAATGGAACCAGGGAGTGGTAATACTGGCATAAATAATAACAGCATTAGAAGCCAAAACAAAACTCTAATGAATAATATTGAAACATGTGCCGGTGATTATTTACAACGGCTAGATTATCATAAAAAATTGAGTGATCCTCAAACCTATAACGAGAAACCTGAAAAAATTCATTCTTTTGAAGAAACCAACCGTGTTATAGATGATGTAAATTTTCTAGCACTAGCCTGGGAGAATCAATAGGTTACCTTGATGTAAACAATTTTAACACAAATTTACTCCCATACATCATAATTGAAAACATTAATAAAAACAAACTTAAATTTCTTATAGATACTGGTACCAATAAATCATTCATTCGTACAGAAGTTGTAGATGCTAAATATGTTAAAATTATAGACCCATTAGGAATAAAACTGTTTTTACTACTAAATTCATAAATAAAGAAATTACTTTAAATGGTCTCGTTGAGTTAAAAACAAAAAAAAAACACTTCCATTTTTACTATTAAATTTTCACAACTATTTTGATGGTCTCATAGGTACGGAAATACTATAACAACTAGGATTTACAATAGACTTACAAAATTCTTTAATGGAAACAGAAAAAATAAAAATAGTGCTTCACTTTAAAGCGAATATTATGTCGAAGAAATATGTCGTCTCGGGTTTAAGTAAAATCATTTTTCGCCTTCCAATTGACGTAGAGTTTGGCAACATATATGTGAAACCATTGTTTGTAAAGCACGGTCTTCTTTTTTCTGAAGAGTTTTATCGTGCCGAAAATTGGTACGCATTAATAGAAGTCAGTAACTTGCTTAACTGTTCACAAACTTTTGTTGTAGAGCAACCTTTAAAGGTTCAGAAGGTTAGTTCACAAAATATTTTTGAAGTTCAAAACTTCACAGTAAATAGTCCTGAAAATATAGTAAGCCTCAAAATAGACGAACTTATACGATCTGAACATCTTAATTTGGAAGAAAAGGAGGAAATTGAGCGTTTATGCCTTAAATATAGGGACATTTTCTTTAAAGATGGTGAAACCTTGACATTCTCGAACGAGATCAAACACAACATAAATACCAAAAATGATAATCCTATTTATACAAGATCTTATCGGTACCCACATATCCATAAGGAAGAAATTAGGAATCAGATTTCCCAAATACTTTATCAAGGTATCATACGACCCAGTTATTCGCCCTGGTCTTCTCCTATTTGGATAATTCCAAAAAAGAAAGACAACAGTGGTAGAGAAAAATGGCGACTAGTCATCGATTATAGGAGACTAAATAATATAACTGAAGATGATAAGTATCCAATACCCAACATAACGGATATCTTGGACAAATTAGGGAAGTCATTATATTTTAGTACCTTAGATCTCGCATCTGGTTTCCACCAGATCCAGGTTAATGCCAAAGATATTCCAAAAATAGCTTTTTCCGTTGACAATGGGCATTTTGAATTCATTCGTATGCCGTTTGGCCTCAAAAATGCCCCGTCAACATTTCAACGAGTTATGGACAATGTTTTAAAGATTTGCAAGGAAAAATATGTTTAGTATACATGGATGACATCATCGTATACTCAACATCCTTGCAAGAGCATATTTGTAACTTAGAACAAGTTTTTCAAAAACTTAAAATTTGAACTCCAATTGAATAAATCAGAATTTATGCGAAAGGAAGTTGCGTTTTTAGGTCATTTAGTAACGTCAGATGGTGTGAAACCAAATCCCGATAAGATCGAAGCAATACAAAAGTTCCCCATACCTAAAACACCCAAGCAAATTAAGTCCTTTTTGGGTCTTCTTGGATACTACCGAAAATTTACTAGGGATTTTGCGAATATCACAAAACCTATGATGGAGTGCCTCCCTAAAGGAAACAAAATAGTTTTGAATTCCAAATACATCAATTGTTTTGAGACTTGTAAAAGTCTTTTATGCAATGATCCTATATTAAAGTACCCGGATTTCACAAAGCCATTCAACCTTATTACAGACTCGAGTAACGTTGCTATCGGCGCTGTCTTATCCCAAGGACCTAAAGGTTCAGACAAACCTGTTTGTTTTGCAAGCCGTACTTTGTCCAAAAATTAACAAAATTATAATACTATTGAGAAGGAACTCTTGGCCATAGTGTGGTCAGTTAAATATTTTTGGCCGTATCATTATGGTAGAAAGTTTCAAATTGTAACTGACCACAAACCATTAACTTGGATTTTCTCATTGAAGGAGCCAAATTCAAAATTGGTCCGATGGCGACTGAGGCTTGAAGAATTTGATTACAACATTATATAAAAAAAAGGTAATCTCAATTTAAATGCCGAAGCATTGTCCCGCATTGAAATTCATGCGAAGGAAAGTAACGACCACCAAACAGAAAACCTTGATTTAATTTCTATAGAAAATAACATTGATGAATGCGAAAGCATGAACACCATACATTCTGCTGAAGAAAATATTAATGACGGAATCCCAATACCTGAAAGGGCAATTAATGAATTTGCAAATCGGGTTATTCTCATAGAAAACAAAAGTAAGCTGCAGTTGAAGTCAACATTAAAAATCTTGTTCGAAAGGAAAAAGAGAACCACAATTGAATGCAAATACATAAATGATGAAAATAAAATTTTGGACATTCTTAATAATTACATAAACTGAAAAAAAACTAACGGCTATTCTACCTAACGATGAGACTTTCCAAATGATTCAGCTTATTTATTCTAAATACTTAAGCAATAGCAGCATGAAATTAGTTCGATGCACCACCCTTTTACAAGACATAACTGAAATAGATGACCAGGAAAAATTAGTAAGAACATATCAACAGAGTTCTAACCACAGAGGATCACAGGATATTATGCACATTTAAAAAGGAAATATTTTTTTCCAAATATGAAAAACCTCATATGTAAGTAAAATTATTAATAATTGTGATACATGTGCAAAATACAAATATGACAGACAAAACAAACCTCTTCAATTTAAACTGACAGAAACTCCAAAAGTACCTTTAGAAATATTACACCTAGACATTTATTTTATACATATTATTATTGAGCATATTTTTTTACCTCTTATACAGTAGGCTGAATGACGATACCATCGAACTTCACCTCCTTGAGCTTTTGATTTGGCTCAAAACCTTCAATTTCAAAATTCTGTACTGCTTCTGTCATAAATTCAGCTTCGTATGAGGCACTTGACAACATTTCCTTACTATATTGGACAAGTTTAGTAAATTTGCTAGTGTCTATTTGTTACCCTCTAGAAATACTTTATCTGTAAATAAATCCTTAAAAATTTTTTTCTCCCATCCAAAAAAAATTATAACGGACAACGGAAGCGAATTTTTATCAATAGTTTTTAAATATTTTCTGGCAGCTTATGAAATAAGTTTCCATATTATATGTGCAAAAAGTCCAACAGGCAATTCACCTGTTCAACGTTTTCACTCAACACTTACAGAGCTGATAATGATAGTTAAATCTGAAAATGAAAGGAAACCAATAGATGAAATAGTGGATGAAGCAGTCATTACATATAATTGCTCTGTTCACTCAACCACAAACATGGCCCCTTTCGAGATCTTAACGGGTCATATAAACAAAAGTGATTTTTTCCAACAAGCAAAAAACTTTAGCACAACACATAAGTATTTGAGCAACCATATACAAAACTATAAATTTTTATCTGATTTAGTTTACAAAAGAAGTTTGAATAGGAAAGAAAATAACATAAAACATCTAAATAAAAATCGAGAAAAACCTCCAGTATTTGAAAAAAATGAAAAAATATATGAACGGGACGATAGGCGAAATAAACTTGCTCCTCGTTTTATAGAACATACAGTTACTAATGACAATAATATTACTGTAAACACAAACAAGCGAAAAGTACATAAGCAAAAAATAAGAAAACAGAAACGGAAATATTGATGGTTTGGTTTAGAGCGCCTGGTATACGAAAAATTTAGTTAAGAATACAATTTCGATAAATATATATCAGTCCTCAAAAAGACAAAACAGCAATAAATTATTTCCTTTTAGAGCTGATTCATGTATCTAGAATGCATTGAATACATAGAGTTCAAATAAATATAAATGCTTCTTGTATATACAAGTAAAATTGTTCATACATTACACATATCAACATAAGTTATAAAAAAAATATTTAAACGCCTATGTAATATGTACATTTATTTACGAAACCAAGATTTAAATTCGAAAAGTAAGAAATCATTTTGTGTTCAAATTTTAGTCATATTGCTTTGGTAAACTTACATTATAAGTATATAAATATGTAAACACAATAAAAAAAAAAAAAAAAAAATTATTTTATAATTATATATTGTGTATACTATAACATAAATGAAACATCAATTAATCCAGCAGTTCTTAAGTAGTTTTACACACTCATCAATTAACTTAAAATAAAATAAAGCTCATACGCCCCAGTGTACGAATGGAGTATAACGTCAGTGGAGATTAAACAATCTTCGATTCCTGTTCTCCAAACTAGGGTGGGAGGAGTTACATGCAGAGACTGTTATGTATCTAACAACTTAAATGTTGTCTTATAAACTACACCACTGCATTCCAAAAAGTATCGCCGTCAAGTAAGATGTGACCAATTATGCACACCAAAAATGTGAAATGTTCTGCTGTACCTAACGGCAATCATTTACAATAAACCAACGAGGGAAGCTATCAAATGGTTGCAGTTACACACTTTACTTATTCATTATGTTCTCTTGCATGTACCAACTCTAACTCAAATCATCCGTTATCTCTATGATATGTACACAAGCAATCGTCATGATGCAAAAGCTAATATAATAAATGACGCTGGATTCATTCTTGAGACAACTGTTTAAGCGACATGTAATAAATATTAAGAAAATTTAAAGTATGTATACAATAAAACAAAAGAAAAAAATAGTATAAGGAAAAACTTTTCTTTTATTTATTTAAAGAAATAGAAATAATTAACTATACAGTTTTATGAATCATATGGAACTTATAATTCGCGTAAATCGAATGCTTGATTTAAATTATATGAATTATATAAAACCTGCATTAGAAAAAAAATAAAAAAAGAAAAAAAACCGTATCAGGAATGAAACAAAATTTTAAAATGTATACAAAATTACCAGTCGAGTATATTTACTGGAATAATATTAATGAATTAAAAGAGAGATTTTTATTAAGAATTGCTGAAAATAAAGCTGGTCCTGAAATACGAAATTATGAATACAATTGAAGTATTGAAAGAAGAGAAGATTATATATTTTTGTAATCAAATGGGAATTGATAAATTTGGAGGAAAAAATAATCAAACCAATAATTATAATACTTCTTCATTAAATAACAAAATAAAAATATTAGAAAGTGAATTTTAAATTTAAAAGCAGATATATGGATAGTCAAAATTCAAAACTAGAAACCCCTACAAAAAATTTAAAATCTGATATTAGCAAAGATATTTAATATTTAAAATCAAATATTCAAACTCGTGCAAATGATATTAATGTAAACCATTCAAAAAGTAAAAAAAGATATAAATGATATTATGATATATATAGTTTGTAATGTAATGTAAAAAAAAATAGGCAAGAACATAAAAATGCATTTAAATCTATCGAACAGAGATTACATTAACTCTAAGCAAATGAAAATAAGATATCTAAAATTCCATCATGAAATAACAAAATTATTTTTCTTTATAAAAGTCCATGCGCTAATCGTAAAATATCATTATTTTCATTTTTATACAAATAAAATGTATCCTAATACGGTGATAAACCAATTTTTTCTTCAGAATTAGTATATAACTTCATTTTAATAGATTTTATACCATGAAAACATTGACTAATCAAATTCATGGAACTCAGTATTTTCTACCCCATTATTGTCTTCTCCAACAGGGTAGCACGCCAACAAAGTTGCAAGTGGTCTTCGATGCTTCTGCAAAAACTACAGCCAATGTTTCTCTAAACGAAATGAAATGCGGGATCAATTAAATGCCTGGTTAAAAATCGCTGGTCTTACATTACGAAAATGGTGTGCCAATGATGAAGGACTGTTGAAAAACATTCCGGCTGTCGTTCCACTACAACTTGATCTCGATACAGATAACACAACAAAAATCAAAACTCTTGGTCAAGGATGGATTCCAACATCAGACACATTTGTGGTGCGGACTCAACCCAACAAAACCGAAAGGATCAGCAAACGAACTGCTCTATCTTACATATCCTAGTTGTACGACCCTCTTGGTTTCTTGGGATCAGTCATTATTACCGCAAAAACAAAAAATGTGGATATGTGGTTTCGACTGGAACAAAGCTCTTCCTAATGAGCTTGAATCAGAATGGACAAAATATCGAGCGAACTTAAATCATTTACGTGACGTGAAATGAGAGAAACCCCAATTCCGCCCAGGTTCACGCTATTGCTGATGCATCCGAAAAAATATATGAGGAGCCATATACCTAAGAGCAGTCAACAAAGACAAGACCATCACAGTCAGGCTGCTTTGCAAGGGAAAATCTCGCCTGGTAAACTATTCCAAATTCGTGTTGTTCGGCTAAAAAAAGAATTCTTATATTTCACGGTACGTCCGAAATTGGGCTCAAGGATAAACTGATGAGCATTCCTTGCGAGACGAGTATTACGGGCGAAACTTTTAAGGGGAGTAATGCAAGTGGCTACTTCGAGTCAACATTTTTTGTAAAAGAAACGATAAAATAAGGAAAGACCTGAAACATTGCGTCTGTATTCGAGAGGGGCAATTGATTCAGTAGCAGTTCTATTTCCTATCAATCTTAACGCTTGATTTTGTATTCTATCAAGTAGGTGGAGCGATGTTTGCGAGGTGGGAGTTTAGGGCGTATAAACGCTTTATAGATTGTAGCCAGATCAGATGGGGAAAAATACTTCTTACACCGATACAGAAAACCTAAGCACCTAGCAGCATTCTTAGCGATTTCAAATATATGGTCGTTCCAAAGGAGGTTGTCGTTGACACACATACCGAGTACTGAGAGCTTTTCGGTTTCTTCCATGTAAGTGCCATTCATGGACAAAGGCATTGGGGGTATGTTTATCTTTAAGGACAGAAGACAGCATTGAGTTTTCAAAGCATTAAACTCTACACGATTCCTATTACCTCATTTAACAATGCTGTATAAATCGGAGTTTAATGAGCTTGACATACGGCACCGTTGCAATTGTACGTCCGTAAAAGTAACATACAAACGATCATTTATAAAAAATGAGGAAAAGAGTCGGAGACAGAACAGAGCCCTGGGGCACACCAGCATTCATTTTGTGGGAATCAGACAACTTGTATTGAACGGTCCAGAAAATAGCTTCTAATCCAACGAACAAGAGTATTATCGATCCCAAAAGCACGCATTTTCGATAAGAGAGCTTCATGCCAAACTCTATCAAATGCCTTGGAGATATCAAGAGCAATAATCTTACTTTCACCAAAGCGATGTTAAGATTTGTTCCACTGTTCGGTGAGATATGCCATCAGATCACCAGTGGAACGGTTGCTGCGGAAGCCATACTGACGGTCATGGAGATATTCCTTAAGCTGATGGTTAATCAGTGTTTACATGACCTTAGAAAGAAGGGATGTCAGTGCTATGGGTCGGTAGGAGGAGGGGGAGGATGGGTTACCTTTCTTAGGGACGGGCTGGACAAATGCTGTTTTCAATTTTCTAGGAAAGATTAAAGAAGACTAGGAGCGAGGGAAATCTTACGCAGTGGCTTTGCCAGTGTGGAAGAACACCTCTTCAGAAGAATCGGGGGTATACCATCCGTACCAGCGGATTTATGTATATCGAGATCTTTGAGAACTCTTGCTTCTGTACGAGTGCGGCAAAAAATTTGTCCATGGAAAAATATACATTCTCAAGTACAGTAGGGTACAATATTGCTGCGAGACAGCGCGGAGCTGGCAACGAAATGGGCAGCGAGCAAGTTTTCCTTCTCTGAAGAGTAAACAATTGGTTTGTTATTGTCGATGAGCGTTGGAACCGAAGATGTTGAGGAGTTTTTAATATTTCATACAAATGACCAAACATTTTTACTGCCTTTGGGACACTGCAGAATTTTTTGCCGTAATTTTTGGTCATGCAAAAATTCGGTTCTTTCAATAACGGAGTTGCATGAGTTCCTTGCTTTTTTGTGCTTTTTCCGATTTTCCTCTGTAGGGTTGGCTTTGTAGGATCGGAAACTTACTTCTTTGAGACTGATAGCTTTTTTACACTAAGAATTAAACCAAGACATTTCGTTAGGCTTGATGCTTTTTACTCTGTTAGGAATAAAAGCTAGCATCCCTAAGAGAATCACATTTGTGATCATTTCAGCACTGGCATCAATGTCACTATCGAGGAAGCATAGTGACCAATTAAAGTTTCGGAAAAAAATATTCAGGCCGTCCCAGTTGCCTTTCTCGTATTGCCAAGCCGTCCTGGTGGGAAGTTTTTCTTTAACTGGATGGGTGGAGGATGACAAATTAGCTGAAATAACACAATGGTCTGAAGTGCCAAATGGAGAAGTTACACTAATGGTATATTTATCAGCGTGAGAAGTATGGGCGGCTTGCCCAGCAACATCCGGTATACGCGTTGGCACGTCGATCAGTTGGGTAAGGTGATGTAACCCGGAAAAGAGCTCGACATACCTTTCTTCGGATGTTTCCTGACCAGAATAGCGGAGCCAATTGCAATTGATTGAAATCGCCCGCAATAACGATTTCAGTGCAAAGACAAAGAGAAACAATTTTCGAGATGGAATCAGAATGCGCATCAAACTTGTTACAAGTCGAATTACTGTTGAGATTTGGACTCCTGTAAATAAAACAATAATGAATGACATGCTTGCGGACAGTAAATTTGAGCCATAAGAAGTTAAAGTCCGTGTTGGAACATTGCCCATATTGGGGAAGGCTCTGGCAAGCAATATCATTCCTAACATAGACAACGAGACCATGATTGGATAAGAGTAATGGCAACAAGCTATACCCATGTAGAGCAAACTCTGATAAATCAGTATTTACCCCAACCTGGGTTTCATTTAATGCCAAAACAGCTCCCCTGGATTAAACAGTGTAGACGTACACGTGAAACAAATTCTTTCTTTCAACTGCTCTTAATTTGTCATAGTTATCGGCCGAAATAGGTTTATTAATTTCGTTAATATTTATTGTATTTATAATATCAGTTATTTCGTTTTTTTTTCCTGGAATTGCGTGTTTATTTCAATCTGTGTGTTGTTAGCCCTAGTTAGTTCGTCTTCTTTAGTTTTTTGCAGTTCCATATCTGCATGATCAGGCGTACCAGCAATAAATTTAATTGCGGAGCCTAACAAATCTATTGATCGTCTCCTTCTCGTGGAAGGTCTTAGTAATGTTAACAAGCGTTCAATTTTCATTTATGTACTCACGCAGTATTTCTTTGCATCTTTTGTTTTTGATTTAATTTAGTATATTTCTATTTTCTGACATGATTGTATCAATATCCCAAAAATTTGTAATGTGTGTAAGGTAGAAATGGTTTCCGTAAATGGCAACTTCTCCTGCAGGAACAAAAATGAATAACGCTGAAGAGTACCCATATTTTCATAAATCTATAAAAAAGTTTTATCTTACATTATATTTCAATTACAACATCTGTGCCAAAATCAGTCTGAATTGCTTTTTGATTATAAAGTTTGGATAATTTATTTCCAATTCTCTTATTAGTTTTTACATAATTTTTCTCACCTGGGGTTAATTCTTTAGGCGTGATATTTTTATGGTGGAATTCAAGGTCTTTGTTCTGTTTAGTTTTTAATTTTGAGATTATTACATCTGTCGTTTTTTAGAGATATCGTGAAAAATTTCTGAGGGCTTATAACCTGTTACCGAGTGTATAGAATTGTTATATTTGTAGGTTGATAGTAGCATTAGTTCAACAATATCTATTGTACTATCCTTTGTACATCTAGCTATTTCAGCAAGAGTCGAATGGAATCTTTCTACAAATTGCCTTGACTGTGGAGTGCTGGTACAGAATGTGTAGAAATGTTAAATTCGTTTTTTAGTAATGCTTGCGTTGCAATCTATGTAAAAGCACCTTAATTATCTTTAACTATTATTTTGGTATTTCTAAATTGGGAAATTATTTCGATTAATGAATTTTTTATGTCAACAGAATTTCTGGATGCAATATGTTTTAAAATGACAAATTTAGAAAATTTGTCTATACATGTTATACAATATTTTGGACCAGTATTGTAAATATCTTAATGCAAAATCTCTCCTACATACGTGGGAATTGGTGTTGCACCGATTGGATGTTGCGCTGGTCTACGCTGATATTTATTTTCGTAAACGCGTATGTGTTACATATCTTCATAAGATTTAGAAAATAGTATTCTGGGATTATTTGTTTGAAGTTCTCTTTTGGTCCTCTATGTGCTCTGTTATGCTCGTTTATGATAAGTTCCTTTTGATCGTGTGTGTTAAACACATCTTGAACAAGTTTTTTTACATATTTAATTTTCACTTTGGGAAAAAAAATCATGAGGTCATTTTGTACTTTTCCTAAGGTTTCAATGTCACAATAGATTCCATTGACTAAATCCGTGTGAAGAACATCACTTATTATTTCGATAAGTTCTCTAATGGAACTGAATATTATTGTATGTCTAACCTGTTTTTGGAAAAGAATTTTAACTTTCTTGCTTTTATCAGAACCTTGACTGATAAAGATTTAATTTTTGAAACAATTTATGGGATTTTCTATTGAAGGTATTACTTTTGTTAAAGATTTCTCGCTATGAACAGTTTCTCCGGAGGTAAAGTGCGTGTTTATATTTTGCCGAGACAATGCATCTACTACCTTGTTTTCTTTACCAGGCTTATAATGAAAAGTTGGAAATTATTCTTAAAAAAATGCTCTTCAGTTTGGTATTAGGTTTTTTTTCGGAAATCGCAAACTTGAGCGGTTGGTGATCTGTATATAAATCTCCAGAAACAAGAAATCCTAAAAATTCAACCTCATGCCTAAGAAAATTACATTTTTCTTGAAAAGCTTAGAATATATTTTTCCTATGTCTTCTAGATGATCCCTTCTGTCTCCGAAAAAATGATTACGTCATCTACTACACATGACAACGTTTGCCTATATCGTCTCGCAATATGTTGTCTATTGTTCGCTGAAAGCCGAAAGGTAATCTACAGTACTCATATTTTGCATTATATATGGAGAAAACAGCTTTTTCCCGGCCCTTTTCTTCTAGCAGAATTCGATGGAAGCCGGATTTTAGATCTTTATAGAATCTGGCTTGTCCTAAATTTGATAAGATTGCTGAACTTTCTGGAATGGAATACCGATCTGGTATAGTGCGTTCATGTAACTTTCTATAGTCAAACACTAACCAAGATTTGGGAGTACCATCTTGTACTGGTTGAGCGAACACTTCTGAAAAATCCTTGTTTAATTCCTTGAATTCAGTTTTGACGGTATCATATCAATTTCTAAATTTCCTGTTCGCATTCTAAATTTTTGACGCCCATTTCCCCATTTTCATAAATTAACAGAGAACGTTTTGTATCAATTTGAACTCTTATCTGCACGAGAAAATCATACCCTATAATCGCATCGAAGGTTTCTAATTGGGGTAGGATAAAAAACTCTGTTGTTATACCACAAAATTGTATCTTACATTTGTGAGTTACTTTATTTTCACCGTGAAGGGACTTAACCTTAAAATTTGTACTGTTCGGAATTGCTTTTAATTGAGAAATTTGTTTGATATAGTTTTTGGTAGTACCAGTGTCTACTAGGATTCTCAATACAGATTTGTCATTGAGTTTTTTTTCAACAAATGGTAAAGCCGACTTAATTAAAAAAAAAAATGAATCTGATCTACATATTCCTCTTCGAGGTTTTCATAATCGTCTTCGTGTTCGTCTAAAAAATTTGTTCTCTGGGCTTTCGATAGTGGTGCCTTGCCGGACTTGAGTGAGCGATTCGATGCCGTGTTCTCAAAGGTTTGCGGCTGTTGCCTGGTAGTCTGTTTGTTATAACCTTCTGGCACCGCTGCTGGTCGAATTTGTGACCTTTTACTGCGTCGGTGTATTAACGAGTTATCAACGCTCGTATGGATCTGATTGATAGTTTTGTTTCTATAACGAAAATCGCTTCATTTCTTCTGTTAATATCCTTTCTGAAAAATGTTCTCTTAAATAATATCCCCTTAAGCACAATTGGTAATCTAATATACATATATAGTTAAGATACGCGACCTCCCACAAACCACGAATCATATAGCGAATTTCCCTTACTTACGGTGATAATTCTCAAAACTATTTTTTTTGTTACAATTTACTCGCGCGAAAAAGGTTTTTGTATACCCTTATTTGAACACCGTGCAAGCAGTAGGGAAATAAGGAGATACCATAACATAGCCTGGAAAAGTATTCCACATGTAGCTTAAAATAATTGGTTACATTTTCTGAATTTATAGTTAGAGATATAGGATTAATAATTTCCTTTACAACTATGATTGGGCAATGATAAATGAGATTATGATTTCATAAATAATGTTAGTTTTTTTTCAAGGGAAAGCTACAAGTAAAAACCCTTATATAACATTTATATCTAATATTGCAATAATCCCAGTAATATGTTTAATTATTTGATTTATTTATATATAAAACAATCATATATTCGTGTTTGTCTACAGCTTAATTTGATAATAATAAGTCTTTTATTAATTCATTTTCAGACCAATTACATTTATTAAAGAACTTTTCTGTAGATTTTTTTATAAGTATATCTAAAACGTTGATATTAACTAGTTAATGAAGCCGGCGAGTAGAAAAATGCCAAGGCAAGCATCATTTTTAAAATTTTTATTCGGCAAATTTGAAGCTTGTTTTTGTGCGTTTTCACAAAACCGTACCAAACAAGAGCACCGTAAAGCAGTATGGCTTGGAAAATTGATTTCTATAATATTAATTTGTTAGCTATGGACAGTTCAGAATTTTTATTTATAAGAGGATGTAAGATTCTTATATATTTGTAAGATTTTGAAAATTAATTTTTGTATCTATCATAATGCCAAGATATCTGCAGTGTTCGGACCAATCAACACTTAATCCGCCCATTTGTAGTAGAACATTATTTGGCAAGAAACACTCTTTACGTCGACGTGTAAAACAAATAGCTTGTCTTTTTGTAGGGTGAACTTTAATTTTCCATTTAAAAAAAGTATTTTTCTAACATAGTTAGAGAAGCTTGTAGTTTACGATGTACGTTCAAGTAATATATTCCCGATGTAAATAAGGCGGTATCATCAGCAAACATTGCGAGTTTAACGTCACGCCCAAGGTCTGGCAGATCAGAAACAAATATATTAAAGAGAATGGGGTCAAGTACAGTTCCTTGTGGAATTCCATATTCAATACTATGCATGGACGAATTTTCATTTTGGATGCTAACTATGAACTTTCTGTCTTTTGAATCATTTTAATAATTTCAACTGGAAAATTATATATTTTAAAAGCTTATGAAGTAGTGCGCCATGCCATACTGTGTCAAATGCTTTTTCTATATCAAGCAAAACGAAAGCAGTTGATTCTTTACATTGAAACTTATCCCAGATATGCTTTCTAATTCTAGAAACCAAACTGGTAATTAGGTAATATATTATTTACATTTAAATGACTTTCTACTTTTTCTTTTATAATTCTTTCGAGAATTTTTCCTATTATGTCTATGTTCAAGATATGTAAATGTTTCTGATATTTTCGGTCGTCTATCATTGTAAAAGTTCTTTTTTGAATCCTATCTAGAAAACTCAAGTGGGTTATGGAGGGCACCTGGCCAAATATGCGAATTGTACTCAAGTTTTGTACGAATATATGCTTTATATACTGTAGTCAGATCAGGCGGGGTGAAGAACTTCTTGCATCTTCGAAGGAAACCTGAACAGCATTATTGGCGACGTCAAATATGTGGTCATACCACAGAAGGTGGTTTGTA
>OZ020510.1:74834423-74836923 GCA_963971375.1 Platycheirus rosarum
TTTTATATTTTATATTTTATATTTTATATTTTATATTTTATATTTTATATTTTATATTTTATATTTTATATTTTATATTTTATATTTTATATTTTATATTTTATATTTTATATTTTATATTTTATATTTTATATTTTATATTTTATATTTTATATTTTATATTTTATATTTTATATTTTATATTTTATATTTTATATTTTATATTTTATATTTTATATTTTATATTTTATATTTTATATTTTATATTTTATATTTTATATTTTATATTTTATATTTCATATTTTATATTTTATATTTTATATTTTATATTTTATATTTAATATTTTATATTTTATATTTTATATTTTATATTTTATATTTTATGTTTGATATTTTATATTTTATATTTTATATTTTATATTTTATATTTTATATTTTATATTTTATATTTTATATTTTATATTTTATATTTTATATTTTATATTTTATATTTTATATTTTATATTTTATATTTTATATTTTATATTTTATATTTTATATTTTATATTTTATATTTTATATTTTATATTTTATATTTTATATTTTATATTTTATATTTTATATTTTATATTTTATATTTTATATTTTATATTTTATATTTTATATTTTATATTTTATATTTTATATTTTATATTTTATATTTTATATTTTATATTTTATATTTTATATTTTATATTTTATATTTTATATTTTATATTTTATATTTTATATTTTATATTTTATATTTTATATTTTATATTTTATATTTTATATTTTATATTTTATATTTTATATTTTATATTTTATATTTTATATTTTATATTTTATATTTTATATTTTATATTTTATATTTTATATTTTATATTTTATATTTTATATTTTATATTTTATATTTTATATTTTATATTTTATATTTTATATTTTATATTTTATATTTTATATTTTATATTTTGTATTTTATATTTTATTATTTATATTTTATATTTTATATTTATATTTTAATATTTTATATTTTATATTTTATATTTTATATTTTATGTTTTATATTTTATATTTTATATTTTATATTTTATATTTTATATTTTATATTTTATATTTTATATTTTATATTTTATATTTTATATTTTATATTTTATATTTTATATTTTATATTTTATATTTTATATTTTATATTTTATATTTTATATTTTATATTTTATATTTTATATTTTATATTTTATATTTTATATTTTATATTTTATATTTTATATTTCATATTTTATATTTTATATTTTATATTTTATATTTTATATTTTATATTTCATATTTAATATTTTTTGTTTTATATTTTATATTTTATATTTATATTTTATATTTTATATTTTATATTTTATATTTTATTCTTTATATATTATATTTTATATTTAATATTTTATATTTTATATTTTATATTTTATATTTTATATTTTTATATTTTATATTTCATATTTTATATATTATATTTTATATTTTATATTTTATATTTTATATTTTTATTTTATATTTTATATTTTATATTTTATAATTTATATTTTATATTTTATATTATATATTTCATATTTTATATTTTATATTTTATATTTTATATTTTATATTTTATATTTTATATTTTATATTTTATATTTTATATTTTATATCTTATATTTTATGTTTTATATTTTATATTTTTTATTTTATATTTTATATTTTATATTTTATATTTTATATTTTATATTTTATATTTTATATTTTATATTTTATATTTCAGATTTTATATTTTATATTTTGTATTTTATATTTTATATTTAATATTTTATATTTTATATTTTATATTTTATATTTTATATTTTATATTTTATTTTTTATATTTTGTATTTAATATTTTATATTTTATATTTTATATTTTATATCTTACATTTTATATTTTATATTTTATATTTTATATTTTGTATTTTATATTTTATATTTTATATCTTATATTTTATATTTTATATTTCGTATTTTATATTTTATATTTTATATTTTATATTTTATATTTTATATTTTATATTTTAAATTTTATATTTTATATTTTATATTTTATATTTTATATTTTATATTTTATATTTAATATTTTATATTTTATATTTTATATTTTATATTTTATATTTTATATTTTATATTTTATATTTCATATTTTATATATAATATTTTATATTTTATATTTTATATTTTATATTTTTTTATTTTATATTTTATATTTTATATTTTATATTTTATTATATTTTATATTTTATATTATATTTTCATATTTTATATTTTATATTTTATATTTTATATTTTATATTTATATTTTATATTTTATATTTTATATTTTATGTTTTATATTTTATATTTTATATTTTATATTTTATATTTATATTTTATATTTTATATTTTATATTTTATATTTCAGATTTTATATTTTATATTTTGTATTTTATATTTTATATTTAATATTTTATATTTTATATTTTATATTTTATAT
>OZ020510.1:74878328-74880828 GCA_963971375.1 Platycheirus rosarum
TATATTTTATATTTTATATTTTATATTTTATATTTTATATTTTATTATTTTATATTTTATATTTTATATTTTATATTTTATATTTTATATTTTATATTTTATATTATTTATATTTTATATTTTATATTTTATATTTTATATTTATATTTTATATTTTATATTTATATTTTTATATTTTATATTTTATATTTTATATTTTTATATTTTATATTTATATTTTATATTTTATATTTTATATTTATATTTTATATTTTATATTTTATATTTTATATTTTATATTTTATATTTTATATTTTATATTTTATATTTTATATTTTATATTTTATATTTTATATTTTATATTTATATTTTATATTTTTATATTTTATATTTTATATTTTATATTTTATATTTTATATTTTATATTTTATATTTTATATTTTATATTTTATATTTTATATTTTATATTTTATATTTATATGTTATATTTATATTTTATATTTTATATTTTATATTTTATATTTTATATTTTATATTTTATATTTTATATTTTATATTTTATATTTTTATATTTTATATTTTATATTTTATATTTTATATTTTATATTTTATATTTATATTTTATATTTTATATTTTATATTTTATATTTTATATTTTATATTTTATTTATATTTTATATTTTATATTTTATATTTTATATTTTATTTTATATTTTATATTTTATATTTTATATTTTATATTTTATATTTTATATTTTATATTTTATATTTTATATTTTATATTTTATATTTATATTTATATTTTATATTTTATATTTTATATTTTTATATTTTATATTTTAATTATTTTATATTTATATTTTATATTTTATATTTTATATTTTATATTTTATATTTTATATTTTATATTTTATATTTTATATTTATATTTTATATTTTATATTTTATATTTTATATTTTATATTTTATATTTTATATTTTATTATATTTTATATTTTATATTTATATTTTATTTATTTTATATTTTATATTTTATATTTTTTTATTTTATATTTTATATTTTATATTTTATATTTTATATTTTATATTTTATATTTTATTTTTATATTTTATATTTTATATTTTATATTTTATATTTTATATTTTATATTTTATATTTTATATTTTATATTTTATATTTTATATTTTATATTTTATATTTTATATTTTATATTTTTTATTTTATATTTTATATTTTATATTTATATTTTATATTTAATATTTTAATATTTTATATTTTACTATTTATATTTTATATTTTATATTTTATATTTTATATTTTATATTTTATATTTTATATTTTATATTTTATATTTTATATTTTATATTTTATATTTTATATTTTATATTTTTATATTTTATATTTAATATTTTATATTTATATTTTATATTTTATATTTTATATTTTATATTTTATATTTTATATTTTATATTTTATATTTTATATTTATTATTTTATATTTTATATTTTATATTTTATATTTTATATTATTTATATTTTATATTTTATATTTTATATTTTATTATGTTTATATTTTATATTTTATATTTTATATTTTATATTTTATATTTTTATATTCTATATTTTATATTTTTATTTATATTTTATATTTCATATTTTATATTTTATATTTTATATTTCATATTTTATATTTTATATTTTATATTTGATATTTTTTTAAATTTTTTTTATATTTTATATTTTATATTTTATATTATAAATTTTATATATTATATTTTATATTTTATATTTTATATTTTATATTTTATATTTTATACTTTATATATTATTTTTTTTATATTTTATTTATATTTTATATTTTATATTTTATATTTAAATTTTATATTTTATATATTATATATTATATTTTATATTTTATATTTTATATTTTATATATTATATTTTATATTTAATTTTATATTTTATATTTATATTTTATATTTTATATTTTATATTTTATATTTTATATTTTATATTTTATATTTTATATTTTATATTTTATATTTTATATTTTATATTTTATATTTTATACTTTATATTTTATATTTTATATTTTTTTAATATATTTTATATTTTATGTTTTATATTTAATATTTTATATTTTATATTTATATGTTATATTTTATATATTATATTTTATATTTTATTATTTATATTTTATATTTTATATTTTATATTTTATATTTTATATTTTATATTTTATATTTTATATTTTATATTTTATATTTTATATTTTATATTTTATATTTTATATTTTATATTTTATATTTTATATTTTATATTTTATATTTTATATTTTATATTTTATATTTTATATTTTATATTTTATATTTTATATTTTATATTTTATATTTTATATTTTATATTTTATATTTTATATTTTATATTTTATATTTTATATTTTATATTTTATATTTTATATTTTATATTTTATATTTTATATTTTATATTTTATATTTTATATTTTATATTGTATATTTT
>OZ020510.1:74885828-75190828 GCA_963971375.1 Platycheirus rosarum
ACAGAAATAAAAATAATAATAAAAAAGGTACATTGATATAAAGAAAAAGGAAGTTGCAATAAATGGATTTAATATATTTATATTACCAAGAAAATTTAGCTAATACTAAAATTAAGTTAATTAGTTAATTTAAAAAAGTCGCGAAGATTCTTCAGCTATCATTTGGGTTTATATTTTCTCCTTAGAAGAGTTTCTGCTCATTGTTATATCAAACAAACGAGTACGAGTTACAGTAGCAAGAGTTCTCAAAGATCTCGATATACACAAATCCGCTGGCCCGGATGGTATACCCCCGATTCTTTTGAAGAGGTGTTCTTACAAACTGGCAAAGACACTGCGTAAGCTTTTCTATCGCTCCTACTCTTCTGTAATCTTTCCTAGAAGATGGAAAATAACATTTGTCCAGCCTGTCCCTAAGAAAGGTGACCCATCTTCCCCCTCCACCTACCGACCCATAGCACTGACACCCCTTCTTTCTAAGGTCATGGAAACACTCATTAACCGTCAATTTAAGGAATATCTCGAAGATCGTAAGCTTCTCCATGACCGTCAGTATGGCTTCCGCTGCAACTGTTTCTCTGGTGATCTGATGGCATATCTCACCGAACAGTGGAACACTTCTTTACATCGATCGCTTTGGTGAAAGTAAGATTATTGCTCTTGATATCTCCAAAGCATTTAATAGAGTTTGGCATGAAGCTCTCATATTGAAAATGCGTGCTTTTGTGATCGATAATACTCTTGTTCGTTGGATTAGAAGCTATCTTCTGGACCGTTCAATACAAGTTGTATTGGACGAATTCAAGTCTGACTCCCACAAAATAAATGCTGGTGTGCCCCAGGGCTCTGTTCTGTCTCCGACTCTTTTCTTCATTTTTATAAAAGATCTTCTGTATGTTACTTCTAATCCACTTAACAGTTTTGCTGACGACTCTACATTCAGCTTTTCATATTCGTTCGATAATTCACGTCCTTTGCCTTCGGACGTACAATTGCAACGGTACCGTGTGTCAAGCTCATTAAACTCCGATTTATACAGCATTGTCAAATGGGGTAAAAGGAATCGTGTGGAGTTTAATGCTTCGAAAACTCAATGCTGTCTTCTGTCCTTAAAGATAAACATACCCCCAAAGCCATTGTCCATAAATGGCACTTGCATCGAAGAAACCGAAAACTTCTCAGTACTCGATATGTATGTCAGATATGACCGTTTCGTTGGAACGGTCATATATTTGAGATCGCTTAGAATGCTGCTAAGTGCTTAGGTTTTCTGTATCGATGTAAGAAGTATTTTTCCTCATCTGATCTGGCTACAATTTATAAAGCGTTTATACGCCCTAAACTCGAGTATAACTCTCACCTCTGGGTAGCTGCTTCGTGAACATCGCTTCATCTGCCTGATAGAATACAAAAAAGAGCGTTAAAATCAATAGGAGATAGAACTGCGCTGAAACAATTGCCCCTCTCGAACAACGACGCAATGTTTCATGTCTTTCCTTATTTTATCGTTTCTTTTATAATAAAAATTCACTCGAAGTAGCCAGCTGCATTCCCCCCCTTAAAAATTTCTTCCGTAATACTCGTCTCGCGAGGAATGCTCATCTGTTCACCCTTGAACCCAATTGCAGACGTACCGTGAAATATAGGGATTCGTTTCTTAGCCGAACGACACGAATTCGGAATAGTTTACCCGGCGTGATTTTAACTTGCCATTTTGATCTGCAAACATTCAAAACCAATGTTAATCGACACCTCCTATCTCTCCCCTCCCTATCTTCCTAATGCCCGCTCAGTGTGTTCTACATTAAAAGGGAAACAAATATTCCCTTATGCGCGAGTTAATTATTAAAAAAAAACAAGTCGTAATACTTATTAAAAGCTCTCGAACACCGATTAGAAGATTTTTGAGATGAATAATTAGGCCTTGAATTTCTTTCATTTAAAAAATTGGTATGCCCCAAGACTCGAACATTTTGGTTAACTGACACTTCGAATGACTCAATATTTTCTTTCCATAGATCAAACGCAAACAAAGCCTCAGCTAACTACGATTAGCAAGACTACACATATTGACAAGCTTCAGAAAGTGGGAATAACGAGGTAACACAAAAGAGTCTTTGTCCCATTCAAGACCTCTTAAAGCGAACTACAGAAATTTCTTTTGGATGGATTCAAGTTTTTTCACATTAAAATTATACAACGGAGACCAAATGGCACTGCAATATTCTAATAACAAAAAATAGATTACCTTTGTAATATAAGGGTTGTTAAATTCCTTTGACCTTCGTCTTACAAAACCAAGCATACGAAGACTTTTAGAATTTACTGTGTCGATGTGGTGTTTAAAAGTAAGCTTTATATCAATTATAACTCCTAAGTCTTTAACAGCGTCAATTCTAACAAGCTTTTGCATGTCAATAAAAAATTCAAATTTTTTGCACCTTTTTTCTTCAAAAATGAAATGAAATAATATTAAGAAACACTCATCGGTTTCATTATAAGATATTCGAGGCACGATTCATTGCAGCTTCATAAACTTCAGTGGGTTAGTTAGGATGGATGTAAGCACATCCCAAGTGAATATTTTTGCTGTCGGCATTAATTTTGCACCAAGCTTGTTGGTTTAAGTTATTGACATATGATGATGATGCGCATGTAATAACAGTGTCCACCTCCTTTGGGAGCAAGAAAGCAATCGCAACTAAATACTTGCCACGAAGAGGCGAACATTTCAGCATCAAGGTGATCCTCTTTTAGCCAACTTCAACAAGGACAATTACGTTATATTCACATGAAGTCGTGACTCGGCGAAGTTCAATTAAATCTCTTCTCATTCCTGACATGTTCTGGTAAAAAATTCTTAACTTCTTTCGGAACTGCGTCTGCTTATCAAGAAATTCTGTATGTGCTTGTCAGGCATGTGGTTTGAAAATTCACGAACTGATCATTGTTTTGGCGATTTATTAGAGTATAAAAGCTCACGAATGTTGTCTTCAGGAACGTTGACCTTAAAATTTAGATGTTGAAGCTCGGATCTTTTGTAATTCAAGTTTACTAGCATTTTTATTTGAGATTTCTTCCAAAAGATGTGGTTTTCTTAGATTTTGTATTTGTAACAAAAAATCTGCTTTGGATGTCTGGCAGCTTATACTCTTGTGAGCTTTGTCGGTTATGAATTCGTCATCCTTGTTTGATGGAATTTGGAGTTTCGTTTTTCCTCAGAAGACAAAGCGTCAATATTGTCCAGTTGTAAGAATTTCTCATATATAGTGTTGGTCTTTGTTTGATCCATTATGGAGGAAAAATTATTTGGGTTGTCAATTTTAGAACTGGCTAGCTAATTTCATCTATGGCGTCGTTTACAAGAGATTTAGTTGCACATACTTCGTCGGTAATACATATTAAGTTGTCATGGAATAAATCACTGCGGTCAATGTTTGCAATTGCAGAAGATACAAAATTACTTGTCTTGTTAGTATTTAATACTAAGGCGTCTAATTTAAGTGAGTTATTTTATGTGCATTTTCTTATTTCCTCGAGTTCAGCTATTTCCACATTGTCTTTGCGGCTGTTTAATTTTTCCATCAATGTTGATATTTGGTTGTTAACAATTTTTATTTCGTCAGAGCAGGTTTTTGCGTTCTCGGTCAACACAGTCGCAAGATCATCAATAGATTTTGTCAATTTGTCGTGTTTAACAATATTTAGATTTTCGAGACGAATTACCATACTTGAAAGTTCGTCAATACATTGCTTTTTTCTTATTTTGAGCATCTAACTCATCTTTCCAGGTGTTAAACAATTCACAAAATAAATTGAAGTCTGAGCAGAAATATTTTTTTTGACAAACTGCGCACAAAAAATAAAATTTGCTTAAATAGTCATTTAAATATTTTGAAGCTAATCTGGTCAGCACAATGCAACATGAGCGAAAGCTTTTAGTACACAATTTGCCATTGCATTTTATTTGTTCATTTTTGTTTGTGTATGAAAATGTGATTTCTAAGCAGCTATTGTGATCGCACTTAGCCATGGCACCATTCCAATTGTCAAAATAGTTGATTTATCGTGAATTCACCCAATTATAAACAAAGATGAATCAGCTGTTTCGTTGACAGGTGTCTTGCCTTCATCAGAATCCAGAAACAAGTAAACACACAAAAACAGACAAAATCCAATTCACCAGAAAATGTTTTTTGGCTTGAAAAAATTCCAGAGACGAAATGAACGAATTGACATCAGAACAAACCAAACGTTATTAAATACAACGACGTATAACAACCATTAAAACAGAGTACAGCCACAACCACTTACTACAACCACTTGGTTATGTAAATGAAAAAGGCGATGAAATTTGACATTTGAAATGAAAAAAAATTATCGATTTTCGATCATAGAGAACCCCGTTTTATCGCATTTTCCAGTTTCTCGATTCCGATGTGTTCCATGCGATAAAAGTATCGCCTGTCAAGGTTGAGGAACCTCGTGAGTTTACGACAAATTATTTCGATGCGAAAGTTACAGAACATATGTACTGAACAGGATCATTTTCTGTTAGTTTATTTTGCCCTTTTTTTCTTAATTTAATTTAAAATTCTCGCTCGGTTGGTCTCCTTTTTGTGTAAAAAAAAGAACATTCGCTTATAGTATGTGTGTTTCTGTCACACCAATTGCAAATCAATTCCATATGGAATACCAAATTTTCATGGTTTGTCCCTGTCCTGTTTTGGGAGTTTGAATTGTTATTTCTAAATGGGTAAGATCTCTTTGATCTTAATCTCTATGGGGTTGGAATGCATTTTGCATTGCCGCTTTAGGCACTCACTGTAGGTGTGGCCTTTAGTGTTGCAAAAACTGGAATTTATCCTTGCTTGTGCAAGTGAAGTTTTTGGAACACTCTTTTAATTGGATTTGACATGAAGTGTTCCATTGTAAGTGGCACCCCCTGATTGGGTGAAATAACATAACATGTGAGAGAGTGATATCATTTCTACTCTTTGAACGTGTTTTTCCTTACTAAAAACAGTTCTTATAAAATGATATAGGTATTCTTAGCCAATAGTAAACAAATATTGACCCAATTGCTTGTTTAAAACACCTGAGACAAGAGAGAATTTGGCGAAGTCTACCAATGGATTTTTCACAATTTTGAATTTTTACCGTATTTTAAATCTGCTGCCTCTCAACATTGAGTAAGGGCAGTACAAAAGAATTTAGGCTTTCAAACTGGTGATTAAAATTTTAATAGGTCATTAAAAACCTCATTGTCTCTGACGGTGATTCTAACTCCGACCCTGTGCTTATCGGTCCGACAAGCTAACCAGGGGCCTATTTCATAGATCATACACCACATACATTTCATACATCATACAGCAAATCAATTTTCACACATTACGATAAATTTTCTGTTTCACAAATTCTATTGGAAGTATTATATGATTTCATTGTGGGTTGTATGATGTAAATATATGCTACCAACCTCATCTGAAACCAAATGGTTGTACGGTTGTAGACCACCATTTTTTAAATTGCCACTATTCTCAGAAAAAAAATTTGTTTGCACCATCCTTCACAATAGCTGTAGATAATCGATTGCTCTACCTAATTAGTCTCCTTATTGTTCTTGTGCAGGACTGACGTAAAGTAAATATTTGGTGAAAGTCATTTGGCCACGCGTTAACTTGTGTATACAAAATTATTGCATTCATATTTGTAACTGTAAGTGAGAAATAATATAATTTTTAGCTATATTTGTTTTATAAGTAATAATTTAATATAGAGCATGGCTTCAACTAGCGTAGCAAGTAGTTTTTGGCATAAATGCGCTTTGTGTATGCAAAGCAAACAATCCCGAGAAGTTTATAAAACGCAGCAATTTAATAGAGAAATTTTCTTGGGATCTGATCCGGCCTCAAATAGAAGTAAGGTCAACAGTTCAACAATAGCCAAGGTAAATGCGTCAAAGAGCTTTGCGCATTTAGGTATTGACGAAATTATTCCACCTCCAATCCCTGCCACATCTGCAATTTACGTTGGACGTTGTGCAATTTGTCCACGCAAGAGAAACAAATCTTCTAGGTAAGATGCGCAAAATGCGGGAAATTTGCGTGTAAGGACCACAAGCCTTTGCACAGATTGTGATTTTGAAATTGTTTTTTTTTATTGTTTTCTAACTTATGAATTATTTTATTTTTTATGTTAATTTGAATTTTTGTTTGGTTTGTGAAAGAAAACAAAATGTGATTACCAAAAATATGGATTTTTGAACTCTTTTAACTTTTTATTTTGTGATGAAATGTTCCTGTTTTTTAAATAACCAGTAAATTTGTTTATTTTTTTAACGTAAACGGAGTTTTGTTTTTGTTGTAAACTTTTTTAAGTATTTTTTTTTTATAAAAAAATAGTTAAAAAAATATTTAGAAAGTTATTTATTTTTATTTACGATTTTTTTCAGTGTATCAATAACCCTTTAACTTTTAACTTAAGATGATAAATATGGAAAATAATATGTTCCTCTAAAACCTGATCCTGATTTGAATATAAAAAACTCAGTACCAAATACTTTGTTTGGCAAAATAAAATGGACCACGCGCCCGCTCGTGTTTAATTTAATCACTCGCCTACTGTAGGGTTAAGTAATTTATACAAAACGTGAAAACAAAATATTTCTAATCATTTTTGCTTATCAACCATTTTTCTGGATTTTTGACTTCGAAGCGGAGAGAATATAAGATGATACTTAAAGAAAAGACGATATTTCAAGAATATAGGAGGAATCAACTATAATCTGCAGTTGAGACTTCATTAAAATTAAAAGGAATATGTGAATAACATCATACCCAACGAATGTGAAATTATAATTGTGTCCCTCTTATTTCTTTGACAACATTTTCGGTTCATAGTGTTAATATAATGTAAATATTCTATGAAATGATAAGCAACATAAAATTGTAACAGATAGTAGTTCTAACCAATTTAGTCTTTTAAATATTTGTTTGTGTATAAATGGGAGCTAAAGTTGAAATATTTATTTTTTCTTAAATTGCTTTTTTTGCCAATTTTTGATTAATCGCGTCTTTCATTATAAATGATGAATCAACAATCAAGTAGCAATTTTAAGCTCCATACTAATTTTCGCTTAACAACATGTTTAATGTACCACTTAAATATGTCCTACATCAAATTATTTATGTAACGGGTGTTTTTTTTGAGGTTAGGATTTTCATGCATTAGTATTTGACAGATCACGCGGGATTTCAGACATGATGTCAAAAAGAAAGATGCTCAGTATGCTTTGACATTTCATCATGAATAGACTTACTAACGAGCAACGCTTGCAAATTATTGAATTTTATTACCAAAATCAGTGTTCGGTTCGAAATGTGTTTCGCGCTTTACGTCCGATTTATGGTCTACATAATCGACCAAGTGAGCAAACAATTAATGCGATTGTGACCAAGTTTCGCACTCAGTTTACTTTATTGGACATTAAACCAACCACACGAATGCGTACAGTGCGTACAGAAGAGAATATTGTGTCTGTTCCTGAGAGTGTTGCTGAAGACCGTGAAATGTCGATTCGTCGCCGTTCGCAGCAATTGGGTTTGTGTTATTCGACCACATGGAAGATTTTACGCAAAGATCTTGGTGTAAAACCGTATAAAATACAGCTCGTGAAAGAACTGAAGCCGAACGATCTGCCACAACGTCGAATTTTCAGTGAATGGGCCCTAGAAAGTTGGCAGAAAATCCGCTTTTTTATCGACAAATTTTGTTCAGCGATGAGGCTCATTTCTGGTTGAATGGCTACGTAAATAAGCAAAATTGCCGCATTTGGAGTGAACAGCAACCAGAAGCCGTTCAAGAACTGCCCATGCATCCCGAAAAATGCACTGTTTGGTGTGGTTTGTACGCTGGTGGAATCATTGGACCGTATTTTTTCAAAGATGCTGTTGGACGCAACGTTACGGTGAATGGCGATCGCTATCGTTCGATGCTAACAAACTTTTTGTTGCCAAAAATGGAAGAACTGAACTTGGTTGACATGTGGTTTCAACAAGATGGCGCTACATGCCACACAGCTCGCGATTCTATGGCCATTTTGAGGGAAAACTTCAGAGAACAATTCATCTCAAGAAATGGACCGGTAAGTTGGCCACCAAGATCATGCGATTTGACGCCTCTAGATTATTTTTTGTGGGGTTACGTCAAGTCTAAGGTCTACAGAAATAAGCCAGCAACTATTCCAGCTTTGGAAGACAACATTTCCGAAGAAATTATTCATACATTTGCAGGATGAGTTTTCGAGAAAATAAACTAAAGCAAAGTGTTACATATTAAATCAAAACTTTAATTTTAGTTTAGGTTCTTTTACGAAAAAAGTCAGAACAATATAAATATGGAAGGTTGGGATAATAAAATATTATGCGTAGTACGAGGGCAATATTGATTGTCGGGTGTCCGATCTCAACTTCGGCGACTTGCTGCTGCAGTTCGGCGAAAACTGCTCTCTGTATGTGTGTGTATGAAGGGGTTCATAAGTCGCCTTGACACATTGAAGTGAAACAATGTATGATACAATTTTGTGAAACATAATCGTACTGGAAGTATTCCAGTCCATTACACTGCTGTATGACAGCGATTATACAACAGTTCAGTGAAATAGAATAGATGCATGAAATGTGATAAATACTGTGAAGTTTTGGGTTCGACAAATAAAACTCAATCAGAATTCCAAAATAATACAACAAATCTCTTTATTTTATGAAACACAATGTCTTTCAGTTTAAAAAACAGCAAATTTAACATATTCCACTTATTCACAATTCAAATACGTTTTTATAATTCAACACTTTTTATTTAATCTCAATTCAATCACTTTTTACTAACGCTTCCTTTTGTTAACAATTCCACTTGCGAAAATAAACTTAACTTTCAATGCCATCTACTCTTGTATTTATACAAATTTACAAGCTTCTGGAAGCTTCCGTCTGGTTCTGGCACATTCTTAGCTTTCGGTACTATTTCGAGTCTCGTATTAGTACATCTAGTTCGATTAGTACTCAGTCAAAACATAGTGCAAATATGTAGCATACTTTTAGGGGCATGGTTGTTGTACACAATAAAGTTTGGTAGTTGTACACAATGAATCTCACAGATGTCGTTAATTTACAAACAAAATGAATCCGCCGAATATCTAATCATTTTGTTGCCACATCACATTGTCCCCCCTTAGTTTTGTTCGTCCCGAATAAGCACATCATCATTGTTTCCGTGGTAACGACGCAGGCGATCCACATAGACAAGTTTCATTTTTGCTCTTGGTCCTCATTGGATTCGAAAAACGATATCATTAATGCGCGTAACTACTTGGTAGGGACCTTCCCAGTCCTGCTGATGCTTGGGCGATTTTCCCTTTCTGCAATGTGGGTTGTAAAGCCATACCAGATCCCCTCGTTGAATTCAGGTGCTGTTGCTCTCGCATCGTATCTGGTCCTTATGCAATTTGTATATTGTTTCTTGTTCTGTGGTGAATGTCGTCGATCCTTTCCCTTAGATCCAGCACGTAGTCCTGTATACAATAGTCCAAATAGAATTTCGGATGGAGTGTATCCAGTTGTACTATGAACTGCATTCCGGTAGGCCATAAGAAATAAAGGATCGCCGATCCCAGTCCCGTTGGTTCTCGTTCACGACTTTGGACAGATGTTCCTTCAAGGTCTTGTTAAATCGTTCTACCACTCCATCAGACTGTGGATGAAGAGGTGTTTTTCTTGTTTTCTTTAACCCGAATGATGCGCATACTTCCTGGAATACCTTCGGGAACGGGCTTGTGATGTCAACGGCGATTCTTTCAAACGGGGCGCTCATGTTGTACTGGTGCATTTTACCTTGTGTTTTGCGCTAGCCGCGCATGTTGTGCACTTTCGACACCAGCTCTCTACATCGTTTCCTGTGCTTAGCCAATAAAAGCGTTCCCTTACCTTTTCTAGTGTTTTGTTGATTCCCAATTGCCCACCGGATACTCCATCATGCATTTCTCGTAGGATCTCCTCTACTTTCAATCGTGGAACCACAAGCTGCATCTAAAATGATCTTCCATCCGGCATTTCCCATTTTATCCGCAAAACACCATCTTCCACATGGAGAGAGTCCCACTGCACCCAGTACGCCTTTAAAGTAGGACTTCTGTCGGAGATGTCTCTTGCGTTTGTTTTCTCCATAGATTCCTTCTATTCAAGGATTGGCTCGATGTCAGGGTCTTCTTTTTGTGCATAACGAAGTTCTTCGGCACTCTAATTCTCTACAGGTTGGGCCCTTATTCTCTGAAGAGAAATACCTTCGTCCTTTTCCTCTTTTCGCGCACAATGTTTGCAACTGGGCTCAAATGGTCTGCGGGAAAGCGCGTCCGCATTGCAGTGCAGTCTTCCTTTGCGAAGTCATAATACTGCAATCATTCGATCCATCTTGCTTTTTTCCCCTCATGATTTTTGAACTGTAGCAACCATTTTAAAAAGGCGTGATCGTTACGCAGGATGAATCTCTGTCCATACAGGTATTTATGGAAATGTTTTATCGCCAGTATCAGAGCAAGGAGTTCCCGTCTGGTTACACAGTAATTTCTCTCGGGTCGCGACAGAACTTTGCTGAAATAGGCTAACACTTTCTCCTGCCCATCGTGTATCTGCGACAAAACTGCTCCAACACCCACGTTACTAGCATGCGCGTCCACAATAAATGTCTTGCCAGGGGTGTGGTAAGCTAGTATTGGTGCCTCACAAAGTCGCTGTTTTAGATGTTGAAATCTTCTTTTGCACTCACCTGACTATTAAAATTGTCTACCTTTCTCAGTTAGCTGGTGCAGACACTTTGCGATTTCGGAAAAATTCTTCACGAAACTCCTGTAATATGTTGCAAAACCGAGAAAGCTCCTCAGCTGGTGGTTGTCGCTGGATCTGGCCAATTTTTCACGGCTTCGATTTTCTCCGGGTCAGTTTTTACTCCATTTGAAAATATCAGATGTCTCAAATACTTCAGTTCAGCTTTGAACACAGCACACAGATTTTCCGCTATGGGTTTCTGCTCCTGATTCAGCTCACAATTTCCGAGGATAGCATTACATACCTCGGCCAATTTCGTTGCAGAAACAGGACTCGCAGATTGATTACCAGATGTTGTCGATATGGCTGCAATGGGTACGCATCCTCCAATCACCTCTCCTTGTCTGAGCTTCACGGAGTGTTTGTTCGGATTCATCAGCCTTACCGGAACCATGTTTTTCTTTGGTTCTACTAAAATTTTTCTAACAATATAGCTTGGAAAATGCTTTTTATCATCAGATAATTGTACAATCGTCTTCAAACCGATCGGACGTGTTTTCACCCAGCTCCCACCCGTGGACTTTTAAATAAATGAAATCAATTCATTTTTTTTCTCATCACTTTTTTTTTATTTTTTTTTGACGCGCTTAACTGAAAAGTGCAATATACAAACTTCTATTTCGCAAATAGATTACGTTCCGTTTCTCGTTGACCCATATTCAGCTATTATTCACGGTAAATCGATAGTGCCTACGCCAGCATTTTATTTCAAATAACAATAATAATTAAACTATTACTCGCTGACCTATATCTGCGTGCTTTTCTTTAAATTGTGCCTGCCCTAGTACTTCTCTCCCGTGACAGTTTTACTCGAACCATCTTCTTTTAAAATGTTTTCGAAGTGTGGTGCCCCCAATTGCTCCCTCTTCTCTGTTTCATCTACTCTTGTCGCCTGTAAGGGTATCTGCGATCTGCAGTTCCACTCCCTATGTATCGGCCTGAGTCGAAACGCCAAACAATTCTTAAATGAATTTGCAAACATCTTCACATACTATTGCAAGGACTGTGCATCTATCTCTCCCGCCCACATTATGCGCGCTATCAAACGCAACAACGATCTTGCCAGCTCGATTAATGACTCGATTTCAGATCTGAAATCTGAAATGCGTCATGGCCGTAAGTGTACGAGCGATCGATGAGAATTTGGACGCGATCAATGCTTTACTGGAGAAAATAAACATCAAAATTGAAGCCCCTTCCAAGAGAAACGATTCCATCTCCATGGACATCTCCAACAACTTGTTATCATTTGATGCTAAATTCAAGAGCATGAGGACTTCTTTCAAATCTAACCTTGACAATTATAAGGAGTTACTCTTTAAAGGCTCGTCAGCAATAGTATCAATTCAAAATACATTATACAGCTTTGACCGAAAGATACTGTCAATTTAATCTGACGCTGGGACAATAAAAAGTAACCAAGTTGATTTGACGGTGTCTTTTGATGACATTATTCAGGAACTAAGATACCTTAACACAAAGTTGGACAATGTTAAGCGCCTTCAAGCCAATGTTTCTCCACTTGATGAACTCCTCACCATTAATCCTGATCGACGCACCTGATCCTGCTCCCTCACCAGTTACTCCATCTTCACCTGATTGCAATAAAGTTCCTGATCTTACTCTTCCAACACCAGCCAATGTACCAACAACACCAACCGAAGAAAAGCTTGTACATACATTTGGGACCACGTGGACCTAATCTGAATGGACCAACCGACTAAGTAAGCTTAATTCTACCAACAAATCAGCATTCTTTATTGAAAATGCTCCCCGTAAATCTGATGAAACTTGGATAAGCTGTTATTTTTATCGCCAGTTTTCAATCCGCGGCGTCGAGTCTCATGTCATCTCCCCCAGACGTTTCAAAGTATTAAGGTATGATTGGATCTTTCAATCTTCGAAGCGTAAGCTTAAGATGGGTTCAATGACTTTGACTAAATGGATTGAAAAACATGATGTTAGAACTTCATCTAAGCCTACAGTGACTAGAATGCCGCAGAATCGACAACCACGTCCACAAGAGTAGTCATCAAAACGTAATGCATCTAGTCCCAATTAAAGTGATCAAACTTTCAATCCACCCCATAATAATTGGAGTTTTAAAACACACCTCTTTCCAAATTTTAAGCATGCTTCATCTGCTAAATTTAACCCAGTTCCACTGAAACCTCAACGCAAAGGAATGTCCGCAAATCCTCCCCCAACCACACAGTCTGTTTGTTCCACTGCCTCTCCATCAACGCAAGCCGATCCTTCTACGATTAACCCCACCTCTATACCTCATCTTCTTCAAAATCTTATTGGTGTCTCTCCTAATCCTACAAATAAACGAGTATCTTTTGCTATCCCAGAATCACAGAATCTCCCGCCTTCATGTTCTCCTAGAAATTCCCATGTCCCTTCCTCTAAACACTCGTCTCATAGTTCCTACTACCCAAACTTCATCCGTTCCCACGTTCTCAATCCTGAGCCTTCATCGTCTCCATCTACTTCCGACAACTATCTTTCAGAGAATCTTCCCACTGGACCCCGTCCCTTTTTAGACCCTTCACCCCTTTTATTCACAACTAATGAAAATCATCCTGAGTTTCTCACCACTGCTTCTCCTCCCTTTTTAGACCCTCTATCTTCACCAAAAGTCAAACTTACCAAACAATTTATCGACCAGAATAATGACGGCCGTTATGTTCTCTCTCGCCTCAGAGACCAACGAATATATTCTAATGTTCGACTTTATCTTGCCTATCTTCACGATAAACAAGACCACGTGTGTGTGAACGGTGTTACAAGAACAAACTTAATTTTTTCAATTCATCAAGAAGGTCTTCCTACGAACCCTGCTGAGCTTAGACAAATTTTTGTTCGATTTCATGAAACCTTAAACCTCACCCCTTCAGACGTCGCAAATGACCTTTCTGCTTTTGCTTCGTATGTTAATTCAAATAGAATCTCTCACTTGCAAAGAAGCAGATCCAATTTCAATAACTTTTTTCGATCCTAATTTCAGATGCTCACCTCGTCCTTGTCTCAATAAACCCTCCAAATTTGTTTCCTTGTACTATCAAAATGTACGAGGACTTCGCTCTTAAACCTCTACTGTATTTTTAAACTCTCAAAAGCTTCCTTATGACATCTTCGCGTTGACAGAAACAAACTTATCTCCCGATATAAATGATAGCGAGCTTTTCTCTTCTAACTTTAATATTTTTCGGGTAGATGGATCTATAAATGATGCTAACTCTACAGGCGCGGAGTCTTATTAGCAATACATAATCGATTCCACTCCCCACAGTTTAAAGCCTCCCAAACCAACTTTTTTGAGTTTGTGTGTGTCAAATCTGTTGCTACTTTAACTCAACCAATCCAATCCTACCAGCTAGCTGTCGATGCATTTGACTCCATTTTCGAAGCACTTGACCCTTCTGATATTGTTTTAATTGTTGGCGATTTCAATTTTCCTAATCTCCAATGTGTTCTTTCTGACAAAGAATCCTTTTATATCGCTGTCAACCAAACATCCGATAAAGAGATCCTTTTTACAGACTGTCTTTCCGACCTAGATTTGTACCAATCGAGTGGTGTCAAAAATTGTCTAGAACGCCAACTTGACTTAATTTTCTCTTCTGACGCAGATAACTGTGTTGTTTCAGCAAGTAATCATCTTTTATCTAAGCTAGGCTCGTACCACCCTCCCCTTTTCCTGAAATTATCTTACGACCACTCTCAAACTTCTAGTTTATCGGAAAGACAATCGACCTTCAATTTTCGCAAATCTAACTTTCCTAAACTAAATAAGTTGTTGAGATCTACCGATTTCAATGATATCGGAAATGCCCCTAATATTAACACTGCCCTTTCTAACTTTTACTCCAAAGTTTTTAACTGCATTATTCAATCTGTCCCTATTGTCCAACAGAAAAGTATTTCCTCCTCTCCTCCGTGGTACAATAATGAGTTAAAGTCTTTAAGAAGTAAAAGAAATAAACTATGGCGAAATTATCTCATATCGGTTTTGGACTCTGATCTTCGTAACAATCCGAACTCTAGCTCCCTGTTTTCACAACTTTGTGATTCTCTTTACGACCATAGTCTCCATCCTGCGATGCAAATATATCAGCAAACTCGCCAATGAGATTTTCGGCAATGGGTTTCTGCTCCTGATTTAGCTCACAATTTCCGAGGATAGCTTTACATACCTCGGCCAATTTCGTTGCAGAAACAGGACTCGCAGATTCATTACCAGATGATGTCGATATGGCTGCAATGGGTACGCATCCTCCAATCACCTCTCCTTGTCTGAGCTTCACGGAGTGTTTTTTCGGATTCATCAGCCTTACCGGAACCATGTTTTTCTTTGGTTCTACTAAAATTTTTCTAACAATATAGCTTGGAAAATGCTTTTTATCATCAGATAATTGTACAATCGTCTTCAAACCGATCAGACGTGTTTTCACCCAGCTCCCACCCGTGGACTTTTAAGGAAATGAAATCAATTCATTTTCATTCTCATCACTTTTTTTTTTATTTTTTTTGACGCGCTTAACTGAAAAGTGCAATATACCAACTTCTATTTCGTAAATCGATTACGTTCCGTTTCTCGTTGACCCATATTCAGCTATTATTCACGGTAAATCGATAGTGCCTACGCCAGCATTTTATTTCATATAACAATAATAATTAAACTGTTACTCGCTGACCTATATCTGCGTGCTTTTCTTTAAATTGTGCCTACCCTAGTACTTCTCTCCCGTGACAGTTTTACTCGAACCATCTTCTTTTAATATGTCTTCGAAGTGTGGTGCCCCCAATTGCTCCCTCTTCTCTGTTTCATCTACTCTTGTCGCCTGTAAGGGTATCTGCGATCTGCAGTTCCACTCCCTATGTATCGGCCTGAGTCGAAACGCCAAACAATTCTTAAATGAATTTGTAAACATCTTCACATACTATTGCAAGGACTGTGCATCTATCTCTCCCGCCCACATTATGCGCGCTATCAAATGCAACAACGATGTTGCCAGCTCGATTAATGACTCGATTTCAGATCTAAAATCTGAAATTCGTCATGGCCATAAGAACTGTGTACGAGCGATCGATGAGAATTTGGACGCGATCAATGCTTCACTGGAGAAAATAAACATCAAAATTGAAGCCCCTTCCAAGAGAAACGATTCCATCTCCATGGACATCTCCAACAACTTGTTATCATTTGATGCTAAATTCAAGAGCATGAGGACTTCTTTCAAATCTAACCTTGACAATTATAAGGAGTTACTCTTTAAAGGCTCGTCAGCAATAGTATCAATTCAAAATACATTATACAGCTTTGACCGAAAGATACTGTCAATTTAATCTGACGCTGGGACAATAAAAAGTAACCAAGTTGATTTGACGGTGTCTTTTGATGACATTATTCAGGAACTAAGATACCTTAACACAAAGTTGGACAATGTTAAGCGCCTTCAAGCCAATGTTTCTCCACTTGATGAACTCCTCACCATTAATCCTGATCGACGCACCTGATCCTGCTCCCTCACCAGTTACTCCATCTTCACCTGATTGCAATAAAGTTCCTGATCTTACTCTTCCAACACCAGCCAATATACCAACAACACCAACCGAAGAAAAGCTTGTACATACATTTGGGACCACGTGGACCTAATTTGAATGGACCAACCGACTAAGTAAGCTTAATTCTACCAACAAATCAGCATTCTTTCTTGAAAATGCTCCCCGTAAATCTGATGAAACTTGGATAAGCTGTTATTTTTATCGCCAGTTTTCAATCCGCGGCGTCGAGTCTCAGGTCATCTCCCCCAGATGTTTCAAAGTATTAAGGTATGATTGGATCTTTCAATCTTCGAAGCGTAAGCTTAAGATGGGTTCAATGACTTTGACTAAATGGATTGAAAAACGTGATGTTAGAACTTCATCTAAGCCTACAGTGACTAGAATGCCGCAGAATCGACAACCACGTCCACAAGAGTAGTCATCAAAACGTAATGCATCTAGTCCCAATTAAAGTGATCAAACTTTCAATCCACCCCATAATAATTGGAGTTTTAAAACACACCTCTTTCCAAGTTTTAAGCATCCTTCATCTGCTAAATTTAACCCAGTTCCACTGAAACCTCAACGGAAAGGAATGTCCGCAAATCCTCCCCCAACCATACAGTCTATCACAGGATTAACCCCACCTCTATACCTCATCTTCTTCAAAATCTTATTGGTGTCTCTCCTAATGCTACAAATAAACGAGTATCTTTTGCTATCCCAGAATCACAGAATCTCCTGCCTTCATGTTCTCCTAGAAATAATGACGGCCGTTATGTTCTCTCTCGCCTCAGAGACCAACGAATATATTCTAATGTTCGACTTTATCTTGCCTATCTTCACGATAAACAAGACCACGTGTGTGTGAACGGTGTTACAAGAACAAACTTAATTTTTTCAATTCATCAAGAAGGTTTTCCTACGAACCCTGCTGAGCTTAGACAAAGTTTTGTTCGATTTCATGAAACCTTAAACCTCACCCATTCAGACGTCGCAAATGACCTTTCTGCTTTTGCTTCGTATGTTAATTCAAATAGAATCTCTCACTTGCAAAGAAGCAGATCCAATTTCAATAACTTTTTTCGATCCTAATTTCAGATGCTCACCTCGTCCTTGTCTCAATAAACCCTCCAAATTTGTTTCCTTGTACTATCAAAATGTACGAGGACTTCGCTCTTAAACCTCTACTGTATTTTTAAACTCTCAAAAGCTTCCTTATGACATCTTCGCGTTGACAGAAACAAACTTATCTCCCGATATAAATGATAGCGAGCTTTGCCCTTCTAACTTTAACATTTTTCAGGTAGATGGATCTATAAATGATGCTAATTCTACAGGCCGCGGAGTCTTATTAGCAATACACAATCGATCCGACTCCTCGCTGTTTAAAGCCTTTTGAGTTTGTTTGTGTCAAATCTGTTGCTACATTAAACCAACTCAACCAATCCAATCCTACCAGCTAGCTGTCGATGCATTTGACTCCATTTTCGAAGCAGTTGACCCTTCTGATATTGTTTTAATTGTTGGCGATTTCAATTTTCCTAATTTCCAATGTGTTCTTTCTGACGAAGAATCCTTCTATACCGCTGTCAACCAAACAACCGATAAAGAGATCCTTTTTACAGACTGTCTTTCCGACCTAGATTTATACCAATCGAGTGGTGTCAAAAATTGTCTAGAACGCCAACTTGACTTAATTTTCTCTTCTGACGCAGATAACTGTGTTGTTTCATCAAGTAATCATCTTTTATCTAAGCTAGGCTCGTACCACCCTCCCCTTTTCCTGAAATTATCTTACGACCACTCTCAAACTTCTAGTTTATCGGAAAGACAATCGACCTTCAACTTTCGCAAATCTAACTTTCCTAAACTAAATAAGTTGTTGAGATCTACCGATTTTAATGATATCGGAAATGCCCCTAATATTAGCACTGCCCTTTCTAACTTTTACTCCAAAGTTTTTAACTGCATTATTCAATCTGTCCCTATTGTCCAACAGAAAAGTATTTCCTCCTCTCCTCCGTGGTACAATAATGAGTTAAGGTCTTTAAGAAATAAAAGAAATAAACTATAAACTATGGCGAAATTATCTCTGATCTCCGTAACTACCCGAACACTAGCTCCCTGTTTTCAGAACTTTGTGATTCTCTTTACCTCCAATACCTTAATCTAATGCAATCTAACATTATATCTGACCCAAAAAGCTTCTTTCACTTTATTAATGCCAAAAAAAATCTGACAGATATCCTTCAACTCTGACCTATCTGACTTCCAGTTCAGATAATCCACAAGTTATTGCTAATTTATTTGCTGAATTTTTTAGTCAGTCGTTTTCTAATAATACCTCCCATCCTGATTTTGAATACTTTTTCGTATTTGAAAAACTGCGCCCAAACTTCATTATCTTCCATTGTAATACCATTCGAAATTGTGGTAGAAAAAAATAATATATTAAAGGATGATTACTCAGCAGGTCCTGATGGATTACCAGCTATAATACTTAAAAATGCTTCGCTCACCTTGCCAGACCTTTGTCAATTCTTTTTCAACGTTCAATCTCACAAGGTGTTTTTTTCTTCTTTCTGGAATAACTCGTTCATCATCCCTATCCACAAAAAAGGCCCAAAAAAGGACATCTCTAACTACCGCCCTATTGCTAAGCTCTCCTGTATGCCTAAGCTTTTCGAGAGTATCGTTTATGACTCGATGATTTTCCATTGCAAACAAATTATCTCCCCAAACATGGTTTGCTTAAAGGTAGATTAACAACAACCAATTTAGTCAAATTCGTCTCTGGAACCCTATGCACTCTTGAGGATGGTAACGAAAATGATGATGGATTTCCTCCTCTGAGGACTCTAAACTCCTTCAAGATGATATTAACAAATTTTCCACCTGGTGCCTTAAAAATGTCCTTGAACTAAATATCAGAAGTGTGAATATATAACATACTCTCGTAAACGTAACTTACTCCCCTTCAGAAAATATCTTATTAACAACAAACATATAACCACTGTTGACTCATTACGTGATCTTGGAGTTATCTGCGATAAAGAACTAAATTTTCGTTTCCACATAGATACCTCTATCAAGAGAGCTAACTCTGCTCTCGGATTCGTTAAACGCTGGTCCAAGGAATTCTCTGATCCTTATGTCAAAAAATCCCTGTTTATAACCTTCGTCAGGCAACTCCTTGAATATGCTAGCCAAGTTTGGTCACCTCATTTCCTCTCGCAGTCCCATCGTATCGAAGCTGTCCAACGTAGATTCCTTCGTTTCGCCCTTCGCACACTTCCTTGCAATGATCGACCTAATATCCCACCCTATGAAGACCGTCTTCAATTGATTGATTTACAAACTCTCGAACAGAGACGTCAAGTAGCTGATATTGTCTTTATCCATCAGCTCTTGAACGGAAATATACACTGTCCTTTCCTTCTCCAAAAAATTTGTCTCCAAACTAATAACAATAATCTTCGATCGATCCCACTCTTTAAAATAAACTTCCATCGTACTAGCTATGGTGCCAACGAACCTATGTCCTGCATGCTTCGCTCAGTAAATAGCTTGCGAAACTCTTTCGACTTCCATTTAAACAAAGAAATCCTAAAAACCTTACTAAATAGACCCACAAATCTACAACAGTCCTTCCTCTTCAATACCTGCCTTAGTTTTAAGTTAGTTTAAGTGTTTAAGTAAGCTTTTAAGTGTTTGCTTGTATTAAGCTAATAAAGTTAAACAAATTCTTAGCGTAGGGAGGGGTTCCACCCCCTCTCTCTGCTGGTGTTTGTTGCTAAATAAAAAAAAATAATCCAATGAAATAGAATCGGTGGTTTCCAGGATCACCCTCCGCGTCCAAAGAACTGTCTCTAATTATGGTGGTAGGGCCCTCTGCTTATAACTGTCTGAAGATAAGGTTTACAGCGTTCTCGTTTCCGTATACCATAGGGATCTCAACGGTTCGATACCTTAACACTTGCATTCGAAGGTCTATGATTACCTCATGTAATTCTACCTTCAACCCAGCTGTTGTCAATTGTTCTATTTTGCGACCCATTTTATATAACCGAAACACAATTTTCGCGACAAAGTCAAATTTATTTAAGCCTCTCTTCTAGAACAATCTTTTTCAAAAACTAGTTTTATCAAAAATATCCGCTATTCACAATTTTATGCACAATAGTTTCTGGAAAATTCCACTTTCACAGTTATATGAGTCACCGGCACTGTTTTAGAGAATGTCACTATGGAATTTTCTAGCACCTTACTGAGTTTTATCCTCAATTTCTGACACCAATGTGAAGTCTTGGCCTGGGGTTCGACAAATAAAACTCAATCAAAATTCCAAAATAATACAACAAATCTCTTTATTTTTTGAAACACAATGTCTTTCAGTTTAAATAACAGCAAATTTAACTTATTCCACTTATTCACAATTCAAATACGTTTTTATAACTCAACACTTTTTATTTAATCTCAATTCAATCACGTTTTACTAACGCTTTCAGTTGTTAACAATTTCACTTTCGAAAATTAACTTAACTTTCAATGCCATCTTCTCTTGTATTTATACAAATTTACAAGCTTCTGGAAGCTTCCGTCTGGTTCTGGCACATTCTTAGCTTTCGGTACTAATTCGAGTCTCGAATTAGTACTTCAAATTCGATTTAGTACTCAGTCAAAACATATTGCAAATATGTAGCATACTTTTAGGGGCATGGTTGTTGTACACAATAAAGTTTGGTAGTTGTACACAATGAATCTCACAGATGTCGTTAATTTACAAATATGTAAATATTTTTTTGCCACATCACAATACATACAATTTGTACGTTTTATGATCTGTAAAATAGGCCCCAAAAGAGTGGAATTTATATGGACAACTTAAAAACCTTTTTTTTGGAAGGCCCACCCGAAATTACGGCAGACAACAAGTGGCAAGGAAATTTGTATACAAATTTTCCTATGGATGTTGGAAAAACTAACGGTTTCATTGCATTCAATTTGAATAGGAAATACAGCAATAATATTTGTTTAGTTTGAAATTTAAATGATTTTGACAGTTTCTTACAAGCTAAGTAAAGCGTTTTATTTTGGAGTTTCTCGTACCTAAAACATCGAGTGCAACTGCGAGTACGAGACAAAATACGACTTGAAGGATTAGGCGATAAGGGTGTTAATGACGTAGAAAGCTGGAAATTGGATGTAATGACGAATTTTTCGAAGGATGTGAAATAGAGTTTTAAATTGACTTTAAATTAACTGTCCATTCCATTCTTAATCAAACTTATAAAACTATACGACTTTTAATTTTTGTCTAATTCCAATGCATTTTCAACATTTAATGCATTGATTTCACATATTGTACGACTTCAAACATAAGAAAGTTAGTTTGCCGAAAGTACCCTCACCGGTGAAGGACTCTGGTGAATGGTCTACGGTGCTCAGGAAGTTTGTACGCTCTATATACCAGTGAATCTAATGAAAAGTAGATTTTGTAATTTTTATTTTATCAAAAACATACATAATAAAATCACCTGGGGCAGATCACATAAAACAAAGAAGACCAAACCATCACTTTTTTATGGCTAGACTCTATCTGATAGTCCCCAACAATATAGACAGATGTACACAGATGTTGCACACACAATTGAACGATTGTCGCAGCTCTAAAACTATCATAATCTTCCAAAGAAAACAAAACCTTTAATTTTATAAACTTTTCCTATGCAAAAAAGGCTGCTTACATTACTATTTGCAAAACTAACCGGGTGAAATTTTATGATTGGAGTTAGTAAGTGACATGTTTTTCAGTATAGGAAAATAAATTGCATGACTGGATCGCACGTACTTGCTCTTATGTGCGGTCACAGCTTGGAATAAAATTTGAACAATTCAAATTCAAAGATTATATTCGATTTTTCTGATTGTTTGAAAAAAGTACGTCAAATAGTTTTCTGCGGAAAAAATTAAAAGCCATTTTATTTCTTTAAAAAATGTGAAAAGTGTGATTTTTTTTCAAAGTCGTTAGAGCCGTTTTTAAATAAAACGGGTTTTTCTTAACAACTTTTTTTAAAAAATAAAAAAATAAATAATTGAAGAGTACAAACTTAAGCACAAAAATAACGTACATTTAAAAACAAAATTTAAAAAAAAATTCACTTACCCGTTTTCAAAATTTTGATTTTTCCAAAAAATTTTTTTTTTAAATTATTAGAAATACAAAAGAAAAGTTTTCGAAAAAAAATTTATGCAAAATTACTCAAGCTACTTACATCTTCTTGAATATCAATTTTTATTGTATTCAGATCACCAGTTTTCGAAAAATTCGAAGAAAAAAAACCGGTCCTATGGGAGGTACCGTTTTAGCCCACCATATTAAATTTTTTTTCACCAAAATATAATTCATACCTACAGTAGTACACTGATTTTATTTATTCTTTTATTCTTTATTCTTATAGCCGTTTTCGAGAAAAATAAGCTTTTACATAACGGTGATATGACCGGTACCGTTATTTTTTGAGCTAAACAACACATTGAAAAAAGTCCTCTGTAGAATGTCAAAAGAACCTTAAGTTCAAAATTTGAAGACGAATGGCCCAACCGTTTAGGCTGCAGTCCAAAATACATCCGTACAGACAGACAGACAGACTGACAGAATTTTGCCAGTAACTTAAATATGTTTCTCTATCATCATAATGTCATGTTTGATTGTTATCTAAATTTTTTTAATCTGCACAAATGCATAACTTGCATTTTAGTACCTATAATCGCAAGTTAAAATGGCGATGTTGTGCCTTAGCTGCCATTTTGAAAAAAAAACGCCTTTTATTCAATATCTTGATAACGACTGGTCATATAAAAATTAAGCGAAAAACTTAGGAAATATAATTGTCTTTTTTGTATGACTTATACTTCTAGTGGTAAAAGTACTAAATAAATTTTGTTTTTTTTTAACAATTCTCAATATAAAAAAAATATTAATATTATTGTAAAAAATATAATCTTCTATAAAATATAACTATAATATAAAATATAAATATAATATAAAATATAATATAATAAAAAATAAAATATAAGAAAAGTGTTTTTCTAGTGCGATGTATCTTTCGCAAGCTATGTGTTTCTAAAATCCAAGCATCCTTATATCTTATGGGAAGGTAAAGCTATTCGCCTTGTTTCTTATAATATCTTAATTAATCCAAAATTGTTTTTTTTTATAATTTTATCAAATTTTCTTTTTTCTCGAGGGTCTGGGTTTAGAAGGATCTACATCTTCTTTGGTCAATGTTTTTGTCTAGATATATTTGATTAATTTAAAAGTTATCGTCATAGCCGATGGGTTGAAGTCTACCAATGACAAAATGAATTACATTTTCGCAAGTCTGTCCACTGCAATTAAAAAAAATATTCGAACACTTTATTCCTGCTTTTCTGCAACCACACTCAGCTCCACATTTGCTTTTACCTTTGCGTGAAATAAGTTTCAAAAAAGCAGGTTGTGTGGTGTTTCTTATAGGTTCTTATATTTATTATTGGCTACTCCAACCTCATTCCTCAGCTTTAATAATTTTCCTAGTGTCTAGTTAGAACTTGGTGTTCCGTTCACAGACTATGCAAATAAGCTGCACATTTTTCTGGTGGCAGCGCTGATAGATTTGCTTTCGTTTTTGTTGCAGTCTTTCCAACATTTTTATACCGAAGAATGTTATTTGACGTATCATTTATAGGACCACCGAATTCCAAATTCTTTCAAAAGAGCGACGGATTGCAATAGATGCTCATTTTTATTTGTTGTAGTGATAAACTTTATTTCCCCATCAACAAGAAAATGTAGATCTTTCTGAACCCAAACCTTAAACAAAAGGAAAATTTGATTTAATTATAAGAAAACCAATCTGATTAGGCCTTAAGGGGACGCACCACATAAAAAATAAGATAAGATAAAAATCAAGGGAGATAGGGTAACCTTCGCATAAGATATAAGAATGCTTGGACTTTTAGAATTGCATTTTATAGAAAATTATATTATGTACAACTTTGTCGGTTTTATTTTTTTTATATTGAGCATTGTGACATGTTTTAATTTCTTATCTTTCATTTAGAAACTTTCTCATTATTAACATTAAAAAAAAAATAAACAAAATACTCTCATACTTTTTACATGATACAGGTGGACTTGCTGCTTATTTTAGTGCTTATCCAACAATCAAATTTGTGAATAAAACAATAATCAATACTATACGAGTTGAAGAAGTTTCTCAGTATGGTATGTCTATTATTTTTCGTAATCTATTTCTATCTCAATCAAACAAACACCATTAGGAACAAATCCAGCTCCTGGAACTTGCCTACCAATCATTGTAAAATTCTGTAGAGGACAATTAATCCCATATAACTATACAGTTTATCCCAATTACATTGGACATTTTGGACAGTTGGAAGCTCAAGTGGTGAGGTTAAAATTAAGTTTAAGCATCTAATGTCATAAATATAAATCCATGGGATAGGATCTAGATGCTTATGATGCACTTGTTGATGTACGATGCTATGAATTAGTTTCATTATTCTTGTGTACACTTTTCGTTCCAAAATGTGGTTCGACGGGATCCACAGTACCACCTTGCAGGACTCTTTGCACGGAAACTATAAGGCGATGCGGATTTTTCTTTGATGTGTTCGGGCTAAGTCTTCCGGAATATTTAAATTGCAATTTATTTAAGGATTTCGATAATTCTGATGAATGTGTTGGCTTACAACAAGTTAGGGACGTTATGATGGCAGCCCGAAGTCCAGGTTAAGAAAAATGGTATAGCACAAAAATGTTTTCCAAAGTTAAGTTTATTTTTTGTAGTTTGCAATGGGTTTTTATGTGATCAGACCAGATGCATCCCAAACGAGTACGTCTGCGACGGGCATTTAGATTGTATGGATCAGATGGACGAGTCGAAGTGCGAACGGTGTGATTCTGATTCTATCTATTGTGGAGAAAATCGTTGCATTAGTGCAAGCAAAATTTGTGACGGGATAATAGACTGTCCCTACGGTCAAGATGAGAGAAACTGCAGTAATTATCTTTTTTTGAAATTGATCTACACTTGTTATATAAACATACAATTTTTAGTTCGACTAAGCGAACGCAATGGTGACCTAGGTAAAGGCATACTTGAAGTATTCCATTCCAGTTCCCACAAATGGACTCCTGCTTGTGTAAAAAATTGGGATCGCTCTGTTTCACCGACTTCTGTGTGTTCAATGCTTGGATATAACTCTGTAAATGCAACAAGTGTAGTTACTCAAAAAACCCATCGGTCACTATTGACTGCGGTTAACGTTTCTACTGACATATGGAAAATGTACTCCAGAAAGAAATCAAACCTGATGAAAGAGTTTTTAAGTTGTACTCCAGAAGAGGATTACCCAATTGCAGAATTGACGTGCGGTAACTTTGGTATGGGTATTCAGGGTTTATGATAAATTAAATTAAATTTACAAGAAATTTTTTAGAATGTGGAAAAGTACGGCGCGGAAAATATAAACCTGCAAGACGTATTATTGGTGGGTCAGCAGCAAATCCTGGAGACTGGCCATTTCTGGCTGCAGTACTGGGTGGCCCCGAAAAAATATTTTACTGTGCAGGAGTACTAATTGCTGATCAATGGGTACTTACTGCTTCCCACTGTATTGGAAAGTAAGTAAAAATAATATTTTTAAACTTAATAGACTAGGATATTAAGATTTAAATTTTTATAACAAGTTTCTTTTTAATAAATTATGTATATGAGTATATGAGTATATTATGTGAAGAAACTCTTTATAACTTTCTTTTTTATTTATATAACATACCAACACCAATATCAACAGAAAACCTGAACTTTGCATATAAGTATTTGAAAGAATAATTGTTTAAAAATATATTGTAACAACAACAACTATTGCTAGTTGTTTGTTGTTGTTTATTTTTTGCGGAGTTTTGGTGAATAAAATTCTATTCAAAGGTTTAGTGTCCTTTGCTCCAATATGTGCGTTTCGCCCAATAATGAACGGTGAGCTCATCAGTTAGACCGTTCATACTCTTCTAAAACGCACAAAAAAGGTCGATGTTTACCGACTCTTAAAAAACCCATATATAATAATTATGTGTATGTTTATGCAAATTTTGACAAATCGTTAACACTTAACAATTTATTCCTCTCCATAAAAATTTCAACCGTAAAACTCGTCTCTTAATAAATGCTCATAAGTTCACGCCTGAGACAAACTTCGTACCATAAAGTATAGAGATTTTTTTGTAACTGAACAGCACGAATTTTGAATAGTTAACCCGGAGAGGTTTTCCCTTTTAATTTAAATTTTTAAGTATTCAAACCCAATGATAATCGATACCTTCTGTCCCTCCTTCTCTAAGACTGAAAACATACTGAAGCTGCGTGGATAGGGGTGATGCGAAGGTCAAGGATAGCGGCGAAAACAAACACATGCTTTATTATGAGAGATCGCATACTGAGGCATTCATCGTTTATTTATAACAAAGCTGTAATAAACGAGGTGAGCCGTTCAAACAAATTTGTTTTTTTCCCGCTTTTATCGACGTTACGATTTGGTGAAGAAAATGAAAAAAATTGGTTTCGTTAATTTCAATTTTCCCAAAAACTAGAATATGTACAGTTTCTCTAGTTTTCAAGGTTCAATCAAAAATTAATAGAAGTAACATATATTTAAAGCAAATGTTTTACGTAATATCTTATCTTTGAAAAAAATCAATATGAACAATTTTTTATTATTTTTTTTTAATTTTGAATTTGAAATCAGTTTTTCCAAAATTTTTATTTGAAGATAGCTACTTAATAATTTAAAAACTGCATAATAGGGCAGATTTTTGGCTTTAAAAAAGGCGTAGCATATTATTTTAAATGTAATCGATGTTTGCTGATAATTTTTTTTTATTTAGACACATAAAACTGGGGTGATAGACCCACCCACCCGTAGTAATTTTTTTTATATTCTGTCTTTGAATTATAATCCGTTATTATTCTGCCGCGCCAAAGTTATCGTACTCTAGCCAAGTTATTTAATGATATGGCTATCGGAATAAAGCCGAAAAGGTTAAAGTTGCAATTTGTCCAGTTCTTTATGAGCTTTTTTTGTATTTTCTTTAATATATAATTGTATGGAATATCTGAAAAACTTGTTCGGATTTTGTAGAAGCTCAACAGCTTTTTGGCCAACTGGTACTATTATGCATGAATTTGAAAACAGGTCCTCAAAAAACCAAATAAGAATTTTCTACAACATCCGACAATACGAAATCTCCGCCAAAGCAGCTACAACAACTACTCATATATTATCAGAATGTCAACGGACTAAGGACTAAAACCAACAAGGTTTATAAAAATACTAGCATCTACCCGTGACTTGGTCTAGATTCATTTGTATTATTCAAATCAAATCTCGCTTAAAACAATTATTCAGATTTCTCCCTGTGTATTATAGTGTATCCTCTCTTGTGTCTATCAAACTTCACAAATTTGTGCATTCGTTAAAGCATGAAAACATATCAAATAAACGTTCAGAAGTACACAGGAACCGTGCATTTTTCCTGGATAAAATTTCCCATAAATAAAAATTATCCATCTACCTAACAATTTGAATTAATCCATTAAGCCGTTTATTCGTAATTGGGAAACAAAGATACAAAGTTTAAAAACATAATATAAAATTGAAATACATACAAATAAATTCTACTTAATCTTACCGACGGCTTTGTATTCTTATATTGCAAATGTAAATTTGTATTTAAGTCGTTACGACTTTTTTTATTTAGATAGATAGTGAATATATGGTTCCGAATTGTAAATCACAAGCAATAATCTCCGAAAAAAAATAGCAAAAACCCGTTACAATGGAGAAAAACCGTAAGGACAACAAACATTAAGAAAAAAAAAATCTGCTGCTATGCAATAAAAAAAAAACAATAGGAAATCATAATCACTTCCAAAAATATTTCCGAAAATGTTTTTTTATAAGTACTCGTGCAATAATACCGCATTTTTCATTTTTTAATTTCTGTATTGCGGTCGACGACCTTGGCTTTGATAAGAAATTGATCGCTTCCTGATAGATCAGCGAAATCAAGCATCGGTGTCTATCTAAAACTTGCCAAAGCGGGTATGTGAGGTGCGCGCAAAAAATCACGAAAAATTAAAAATTGAGAAATAATTTGCGCATTGTAGTCAGGAATCTTCGAAAAAAATACGAGTCGCGTTGGTAAAAGAAAAAAAAATACCACTCGCGTGTACTGTGAAAATCCAAATAATACCCCCCGCGTTACTGGAAGCACTATCGTTGTGGAAGAAAAAGGTTCACACTCGCGTCGCAAATCCCGCCTCTTATCTGTCCTCAATACCTTTATGCTTAACTGCCTCTTCTTTATCTACTGCAGGATAAAATTTTTGCGGTAAATTAATAAGGGCATCTGAGTTTGTCTTATTGTGCTGAATGTTTAATTTGATTTTTTGTATACAAGCTGTCTTATAGGCATAACACTTAAGACAGTTTGTTTATTACAGAAATTAATTAGGACTTTCACTGCACAGTTCGAAATTGTCAGATTTGTGTTTTGAATGTAAGTATTTTTAAATGGTAAGTGATTTTTGTGTCGTCTATTCCAATGTTCGCGGCCTATGGAAGAATTTCTTCCACGTGTACATATACATTGTACAGCACAGGCCAGCTATTTTGGAACTAAGTGAGACTCAGGTTGGAGTTAATACTGATTTTACAGAATTTGCTCTAAATGGGCACAGCCTGGTGCCCCTTCTTTTTCCCATCATGGTCTCGTCGTTTATGTTAGGAATGATATTGCTTGCCAGAGCCTTCCCCAATACGGGCAATGTTCCAAGACGGACTTTAAGTTCTTGCGGATCAAATTCACTGTCCGCAAGCATTTCATTCATTATTGTTTTATTTACAGGAGTCCAAATCTCGACATTTATTTGACTTGTAACGAGTTTGATGCGCTGTGTGATTAAATTTCGGAAATTGTTTCCTTTTATCCTCACATTTAAATCGTTATTGTGGGCAATTTCAATGTGTACAATTCCAATTGGCTCCGCTATTCTGGTCAGATAACACCCGAAGGAAATTATGTCAAGCTCTTTGCTGGGTTACATAACCTTACCCAACTGATCGATGTGCCAACTCATATACCGGATATTACCGTGCCCAACTGGTACGGCCTGAATATTTTTTTCCGAAACTTTAACTGGGTGGTATGCTTCCTCGATAGTGACATTGATGCCAGTGCTGAAATGATCACAAATGTGATTCTTCTAGGGATGCGTGCTTTTATTCCTAACAGAGTAAAAAGCATCAAGCCTAAAAAAATTCCTGGTTTAAATCTGAGTGTAAAGAAGCTATCAGGCTCAAAAAAAGTAATATTCCGATCTTACAAAACCAATCCTACAGAGGAAAATTGGAAAAAGCACAAACAAGCAAGGAACTCATGCAACTCCGATATTGAAAGAAAATATTAAAAACTCCTCAACATGTTCTGTTCCAACGCTAACTGACAATAACAAACCAATTGTTTACTCTTCAGAGAAGACAAACTTGCTCGCAGCCGATTTCGCTGGCAGCTCCACGCTGCCTCACAGCTACGTTACCCCTTCTGGACTTAAGAATGTAAATGTTTCCATGGGACATATTTTTTCCGCACTCGTACAGTAGCAAGAGTTCTCAAAGATCTCAATATACACAAATCCACTAGTCCGGATGGTATAACCCCGATTCTTCTGAAGAGGTGTTCTTCCACACTGGCAAAGCCACTGCGTAATCTTTGTCATCGCTCCTACTCTTCAGAATTTTGTCCAGCCTGTCCATAAGAAGGTGACCAATCCCCCCTTTTCCTACCGATCATTAGCAATAACATCCTTCCTTTCTTTCTAAGGTCATGGCATGAAGCTCTCTTATCGAAAATGCGTGCTTTTGAGATCGATGAAACTTTTGTTCGTTGGATTAGAAGCTATCTTCTGGATCGTTCAATACAAGTTGTATTGGACGGATTCAAGTCTGATTCGCACAAAATAAATGCTGGTGTGCCCCAGGGCTCCTTTCTGTCTCCGAATCTCTTCCTCATTTTTGTAAATTATCTTCTATCTGTTACTTCTAATCCACTTAACTGTTTCGCTGACGACTCTACCCTCAGCTTTTCATTTTCGTTCGATAATTCTCGTCCTTCGCCTTCGGACGTACAATTGCAAGGTACCGTATGTCAAGCACATTTAACTCCGATTTATACAGCATTATCAAATGGGGTAATAGGAATCGTGTGGCGTTTAATGTTTCGAAAACTCAATGCTGTCTTCTGTCGTTAAAGCTAAACATACCCTCAATGCCATTTTCCATGAATGGCACTTACATCGAAGAAACGGAAAAGCTCTTAGTTCTCGGTATGTGTGTCAACGACCATATATTTGAGATTGAGTAAGAACCTTCTATATCATCAATTGCTGATGATTACTTGCAAACTGCACTTAAAGTGTTATGCGTAAAAATAGAAATGCTATATAATTAGATAAGATTATTAATTTTGTATTCAATTTCTACTTACATGCTAGTTACAATATTAATATGCCAAAAATAATAACTTCAAAAGATTAGGATATAAAATGTGAACAAAATAAAGCTTGACCATTCAGTAGCATAAAAAAGTTAGAGTTGAATAGCCATCAACAATTTTAGTCAACCAGAAGAAAAACTGATGTGGGGTACTTTCAGTTGTTCTTATGCTTTTTCAATTTGAATGTTATTAAGAAAGAAAGAAAAAACTATGGTTATTTAAGAAGCGATAACTAATTAGCGATAACTAATAATAACTAACATAATTACTAATTCTAAAGGGGACAAAATCAAAGTTCTTATATGAAAATAAACGAAACTATAAAAAAGCAAAAAAAAGGTAATAATACTAATCTTTTTGCATTTCAAGTTCTTATAAACCAATTCAATTTCAATTAAATTTTTAGTGAAGATGAATGAAAATTGGAGATTATTAAAAAATATTTTGGCAAGAGTACGATAACTTATACCTACCTCACTGGTAAAAATTGTGCAGAGATTTTACTTGATTTAAAAATTTTCAAGTAGAACGGAGTATTGGCTTTAAAAAAAAAGTATAAAACTTACCTGTAAGTATTACCGTTATTTTTGTATAATTTTTTTATTCTTTAAGTACTTTTTTTTTATGAAAATGCCCCTACTGACCAAACGGGGGGAGATAGACCCCCCCTCCCATAGAAAAAAATTCTTGTATTGAACTGTTCTACTAAAAACCGTTATCATTTCTTGGCGCCTAAGTTATCGTACTCTCCCCAATATTTTTCGATGTCATTAAATAAAAAAATATTATAATAAGTTTTGTGTAGAATAGGAATATCAACAAATGACACGTAAACTATATACTGAAAAGTTTCTTGATGAATTTTTTTTTAATTTAAAAACATAAAGATACCGCAAGGGTGGTATTTCCAATTCAGAAAACACGTGACAGCTTTCATTTCGTCGAGTTTTATTACAAATTATACGATTTATATGCTTTTGTGCAATCAAAAGTGATCTTAGAGTGTTCATATACATAAGTACCTCCCCAAGATACTATACCATACTGCAACTTCGGCTGAGTTAATCCGTAGTAGGTCATTGTTGAAACTTCCTTTGAACAGAAAGGCTTCAGTAATTACATCGTTCGAGTTATAATGTTCATGCAAGCTATTCCCAGAGCATTGTTTTTTTTTTTACAAACATTTTTCTACCACATATATGAAGAGGTAAAGTGAACTTTTCACAGTCATATGCATGGAAAAATACCTCAAATTCTATAGGAAGTACTCTAAATATTTTAAAACTCATAATCTTAGTTTTTTGACTTATAATCAATCTTTGATATGCGAACAAAGATCTAAGCAATTGTAAATCTTTACCAAAGTTAATGCATTCAAAGTATGAAGATTCGGTATGAATAAAGAATATATCATCTGCAAAAGCTCTTTGATTTGCAGAAATGTTCTGCTGAAACAGTGAACCCTGAGGGTGCAGAACTCTGGAATTTTAAAATATCACTCAATATTCCATTTACTAAGACTCTTTGTTCTCTTTCGACCAGATACGATTTCAGCTACTGATACAAAAATCGCCTAAGACCAGCGTTTTAAAGATTCCCCAAAGGAATTTCATGATCTACTAAGTCAAACGGCTTTGTCATGTAAATGAACAATGCCATCGTGGTTTGACTTTCGTCAACATACTTTGAGGACGCATCTTCTGTTGATCTATCTGATCTGAAACCAAATTAGTAATCAGAAAAAAGTTCATCCTTTCAAGGAATGCAAGCATTCTTCTTTTGATTAATTTGTCAAAAATTAAAAAAAAGGAGGAAGCAACGAGATATGCCTATAACCAGGAACATTTTTTCGGCTACGTTTTTTGACAAGTGTTTTTTTTGAAAAAGTTTTCGAAAAAATATTTTAAATTTTTTTCTAGTATGTCATTATAAGGAAATCTGAAGTTTTCATCTGATAAAATTATTTTAAAAAAAAATTAAATCAACCCGTTTTCAAAATATTTCGAAAACCAATTTTTTTTTTATAAAATTCTAAGAAATCGAAAAAAAAAAGTTTTTGAAAATTTTGAAATGCAATATTAATTGAATTATAAATGAATTTCTGTGTGCGAAATTTTATTGAAATCGGGATTAAAGTTTACGATAAAACCGCATTTGAAAAAACCGGTTATATGAGAGGTACCGTTACACGTAGAACAAATTTCGAAAAACTCATTCCAATTGAAAGATGTACTGTTGTAAGAAAATAGCACCCTGAAAGTTTTATCAAAATCGTTAGAGCCATTTTCGAGAAAATCAAAATTTTTGTTATAGATTGTATGGCAGGTACCGTTATTTTTCGACCTAGAGCAAAAATGAAAAACACCTTCCGAGATACTACCAAATAAATATTAAATATTAAGCTTGAAGCAAATCGGCCGATTCGTTTAGGCTGTAGAGGTGCGAACAGAGAGACAAAAATTGACAGACGGACGGAATTTCCGGACCCACTTTTTTCGACTTCCATATCATCGTAATGTCATGTTTGATTGTTAGAAAACTTTTTTTTTGCACGAATCCATTATAGTACCTATAATCACAAGTAAAAATCGGTATCACTTTCATCTAAACATGTTAATCTTTTAAAATGCAGTTTTATTCATCTTTATCGTTAAGTGCATGCTTCGTATACATACAATAAATTTATATAATTCGATGTCAAATGCTTTGTAATACATGGAATCCTTGATGTTCAATATACTTTTATTATACGTTCATTGATTATCTTCAGATTTAAGAATCCAAGTCGTAAGATAATTAAAAAATATTATATGTATATGAGATATACAATATTCCACCGATATGTAGAAAAAACACGTTCAATATATGTACGTATATAAATACGACATGTAGACAGCAATGCAGTTGGATTCATCTTTATCGTTTAGTAAATATTACGTATACATATAATTACTGTATATAATTCGATGTCAAATGCTTTGTAATATATAATGTATGTCTCGGACTCCAAGAAGGTGATGAAGACTGAGGTTTTATTTCCTGAATTAATACCTGTGTCTCCAAATAAAATCCACCAACCAAGATATGTATTTTGAAGCAAGAGTCCATCATTTTTCTCCAGTTTTATTCCTTGAACTTATATATATACAAGTCCTCCTAATGAAAGCAGTTTGTAAGTGGGCTTATTGAATTGAGGATCCGCAAGTGGCTTGTCGAATGGGGTCTTCCAGGCAATATGACTAGGCATACTGGAAAGAGATCCTATAACGCGTTTAACAACCAGAGCCTTTATATTAACGAATGGTAGGTCCGGATTACCAAGCTTGAGTTTGATGATGGCAATAGAACGTTCCGTTCCATTCACTGGCTGTGGATGCATTCCCATAATATGAGGGTCTGGCAAATTTCACATTTTCGAAAATGTTTAGATCTGCACAGAGAGCGAGAGTAAAAATGATGCGCATATGCAGATTTTGTAGTCTAGTGGTAAGGTTCCCGATTTTAAAAGCTTGGAAATTGTGGACAAACTATCACATAATGTTGTTCCCTGCAGATGAAGCATTTTTTTTATCTGTTGTGGCTGGATTGTTGCAGGGATTCTGGTGTGCGGAATCCAAGACCCTTTTGCACCTGGGGTTTTTGGCTGCATTGATTTGTGAACAAAGTTTTGAGTTAAATAATGCTGATATTCTCGCAGGATCTTCGGTTCCATCCCAGAATATAGACGCAGTCGCCTTAGGTAGCGCGCTCAAGTGGAGGACGACCTCAACCAACTTGGAGGAGAGGCATGTAGGTTGAGGCCCAGGTTCATCCCGAACTGTAGCGCCTCCTAAGTAAGTGAGTAAGGAAGATATTCTCTAAACATGAAGTCTTCAATTTGGGATATGTGTTTTTTGAAATGATAAGCCTATAAGGACAAGAATAGCTTATATCTATTCCATATTAACCTGGTTTTTTTAGATTTGATATCCTTCCAGTAATATAGTGCATATAGGTTATGATGGGATCCCCACTACCAAGAATAGTTGGTGGTCGTAAGGGAAGAGCCAATAGAGCCAATTCCACTTTGGCTAAGTGACTTGAATTATCAAATGTTCGGTCTAAAATATCCCAGGGTACAGCATAATTGTCTCCAGTAAAATCTAGACCACTTAATGCTTCCAGTGCCACTTAGCTTGAAGTTCAGAAATGCAAAACGACCGATGCTCGATGTATGGCTTCTACGCACCAGGGAATCGAACTGTTCCTTAAATTCGCGATACTAGCTTATGTTTCCACTAAAAGCGTTGATGTGAGTTACCGAGATTTTGACACCAACATGTTCGCTATGAGAACTTTTAAGTTAGACTCACGTTCCATAGTGAGTTTTGCTATGGAGTTCAAAAGCACATTATTTGTTTGAACATTTTAATTGATTAATGATTACAATTGGTCTTTCGGGTAGAGTCGCTGTCTTCGCATTAAGATCAACTTTTTATATTCGCTCGATAATTTACGTCCTTCGCCTTCGGACGTACAATTGCAACGGTTTTAAAGGTCAAGCTCATTAAACTCTAATTTATATAGCATTGTCAAATAGGGCAATAGGAATAGTGTGGAATTTAATGCTTCGAAAACTCAATGCTGTCCTCAGTCGTTAAAGCTAAACCCCAATGCCATTGTCCATGAATGGCACTTGCATCGATGAAACCGAAAAGCTCTCAGTTCTCGGTATGTGTGTCAACCACGACCTCCGTTGGAACGACCATATATTTGTAATCGCTAAAAATGCTGCTAAGTGCTTAGGTTTCCTTTATCGGTGTAAGAAGTATTTTCCCCTTCTGATTTGGCTACAATTTATAAAGCGTTTATACGCCATAAACTCGAGTATAATTTCCACTTTTAAGCAGGTCATTCGCAAACATTGCTTTACCTGCTTGATATAATACAAAATCTAGCGTTAAGATTAATAGGAAATAGAACTGCCGCTAAAACAATTGCCCCTCTCGAACACCGACGCAATGTTTAATGTCTTTCCTTATTTTATCGGTTCTTTTATAAAAAATGTTCACACGAAGTAGCCAGCTGCGCTCCTCCCCTTAAAAATGCTCATCAATGTACCTATGAGCCCAATTTGGGATGTACCGTGAAATACAGGGATTCTTTTTTTAGCCGAACAAAACGAATTTGAAATAGTTTACCCGGCGATATTTTCTCTAGCCATTTTTATTTGCAACTATTCAAAACCAATGTTAATCGACACCTTCTGTTTTTTCCCTCTCTATTGTCCTTATGCTCGAGCAGTGTACTTACATACATAAAGTGAAACAAATAGTCCCTTGTGCGCGTTTTAATTATAAGAACAACTGTGCCTCGGCAGCCTGTTTTTTTTCCAGATGTCTCCTTGGTATTTTTTTACAATCCCTTTGTTCTTCTTTAAAACTTCAGGGTGATTTTTTCCTTTCTTTAATTTGTAAGAATATTTTTTTGATGTTTTGTATTTAGGCAAAAATTCACCAACGACGTTTTAATTTTTATCTATCAAAAAGTCGTTATTTGCCTCGATGGAATCCCAAAGGCTCTTTGCCTTCTTGTACTGCATTGAGAGCTTTCCCGGGGTAGGCTTACTCTTACCTCTTCCAGCTGGACGATGAAATCTTGAAGGTTATCTATAACCCTTTGAATTTGGAAAATTATTTTTTTTACTTAACCAAGTGGTTATGATATAATATTTGATTTGAAATGACTTTATAACTTTGGAAAGTTTGGAAGGACTCGAAAAACCACTTGGTTTTATATGTCTTAAAGGTTAATTGTAAGCCTTTGAATTTAAAATTATGTTTATTAAAACACACAAGTTCTTTATTTTAATTCAAATAACCACTCATTGAAATATTGCAAGTAAATTAATTGCAAAATATGTAGTCTATTTATTAAAAAGCTGTTGACGAAAAAGTGCTGACTTTTGTATATATAATTATTATTTCTATTTGGCTTTCTTTGGTAAGTAGGTTATTTGAAATTGCAGTCAGCAGTTTGCAGCGCATTGATGAGTTGTTATGTGGAAATATTAATTTGGATTTGTATACACTACTCCTACATTAATTTATAATATGGACACTACAGCTGTGCAGCTTTAGCCTTTTACTTGCGGTTATGGCTTCAAGAATTTTTATGAAAAAAAACTTTACTTTCGTAGTTGTGGATTATTGTTTGATGAATAAAAAATAAGTCCCATAGGACTGTTTTTTGGACTTTGTATTCCTAAATTATTTTTGGTTTAATTTTTTAAAAGAGTTTTTTTTAACGTGCTTTTTCACATATTCCAAATAAATAAAATAACGTTTACATTTTTCATTAATAAATTTATTAACTTGCGATTACAGATTATTAGTCAAGGCAAAATAAACAAAAAAAAATTGATGTAAGTAATTCCAATTTTCTTAGGAATGTGCAAGGGGATTCCCCTGTACTCACAACAAAGATCCTTGACGATCAGAGTTCCGCGCGGGGTCGAGGGGTGCTTGGGAGACAGCTCCCCACGGTTCCGCCTGCATATCTCAAAGAAGGTGAGTCGTAGAATAAATTTTGTGCACTTTATTTGAAAAAAAAAAGAATTTTTTTGATATATCCTCTGTGGAAAATAGGAATTTTTTTCGAAAAAAAAAATAAAATTTTGTTCGCCAAACTTGTTGTGCTAACTCCTTCTAACATTAAAGTTAAAGGGAATCTTATTCCCTTCCAGAATATATGCACAAGTCTTAACTTATATTCAACTGGGATACTATGGGTGTTTTAGAACTGCATCTATATCAAACCTCGAAAAAAAGGGTTGAAATACATCTCTAAATGATAAATTCGGTTTTCAAAAATGCCCTCTTGCCCCCCTTGAAGCAAGAGTTCACCACTTCTTTGATAGCATTCAATCAGCCTCTGTATTTTAAATCTAGAGAAATTTCTGCTCCAATGGTACTTCGCTGATCAAAGTTGTACTGTTCTTAGAGGGTATCACATTGGGATCGAAGGCAGGAACAAATGCTTAATGGTTCCAGTATTTCTCTATGGCCATCCTTATAAAACACTTTATTGCAGCTCAATGTACAGGAGATTGAGCAGGTCACTTGTTACATGCACAACAGATGATTCATTCTTTTTCAACGAGTGGGTATTTTAACTACGCTTAATGCACACATCTACATTCAGGACGTGCTAAGTAAGATAGGGCGATTCGATTGTCCAATCATCTCACTCGGATCTCAAGAATCCATTGCGGTCCCAAGAAGTAAAAGGAACAAGGTGCGGAGAAACGTGGGGAATTTGGGGCGGAATAGTAATGAGGTATCTCGTTAAACCATCCTGAGATTTTGATGAATTTCAGAATGTTTTTAAGTGGTTTTTTGAAACTTCCCCCAGTTCGTCCAAGAAGTATACTCCGAGGGCTGTTTTCCTGGTTTGATCAAGGCTGAGACATTCACAAAGAAGGTGATATGTGCCCTCTTCTGCATTAACGTCTTGACATCCTCTGTATAAGTCTGATGTGGTAATGCACATTCTACTCTTGTGGGCCCTCATTGAAATGTGGCCCATAACGACACCAACCAAGAGAAGAACTCGTTTGTCGCTTTGGGGAAATTCTCGTGAATTCTTGTTTTCTTATTTTCCAGTGGCTTAAGCACCCAGGATACGTTTTGGCTGGGTTTCATGGATGAACCGTTTTTGGCCATTTCCACCGCCCTTTTATTTCCGTCTATGTCACCGTGTCCGGGGACCAATCGGAGTGTAACAAAGTTTGTTCCACTGATTATCCGGAGATCATTGCGTTATCGATTTATCAGTTTGAAATTGAAGACTATTGATGATATGGCCTTGATTGCAACCTGGCTATCTATGAAAATATCAATATTTTTGCTCTCCCGGTTACAAGATAAAAGGTGTTTTGCGGATTCGCCTACTGCGAGCACTGAAAAACAGTACAAAAGTTTGTCAGCTTTATTAGAGAAGATACCAGACCATACCCCTACTTCTGTTTGTTGTAACACTAGAAACGACGTGCTTTCTTTATTTCGAAAGAGAAGAGCAGAATAGCGGGAAGCTTCTTCAGTTTTAAAAGACGTTTGTTTTTAGTTGTAAGTTTCTTTTATTTTTATTGGTATATAAACAAAGGTCCGCCTTCCTGAGCGTCCTGCAACCTTGCCAATACAATAGTCTGAATATTATTTCCATTATTCTTTCCTCATCGACGCCTATTTATACTAATTTCTACCAGTGATTCTGCTTACCATACACTTTTCCTCTCCAACATTACCATTTTCTTCTTTGACAGTGGATTCGATGAGTAATGAATTGATCTGTGCTGGACAGAGTATAACAAATAAATGGTTGGAGTCAAATATCCATGGCACGATTTGTGTGTTTTTAGAATATTATATTGTGGGATTATGGTGTCGTTTGATATTGGTATTTCGTTGGAAGTGACGTTCGGTATGTGGACTTGGTATGCGAATGACTTAGCAAAGCAGGGAATGGGTAGGAGGAACGTTGTGGTCACACATCCCACCCTTCTTAGAAAAATACAATTCTGGCCTTGAAGAGGTATGGAATTTTCGCTAGGCCAGCATTGATTTGAGAAGAACAATTTACATATTTACATATTATATATAAAAATATTTTGGTATTTGGCACTTACAGAATATCTATTCACTTATTTTGTAAATTAAAATTGCTTATGTAATCTATTCAAAACATTTAACTTTATAGTTTTAATCAATTTGCTTAATGTTATTAAAAGGAATTTGAGGAAAAAATTGTGTTTTTTTAATGGCTATTTATAATTGCTTATGCAATTTAATACAAGTTGTGTATAAGCTTAGAATAAGAAATTACTTACATACATATGTATATCAAATCAAATTATCTACGTATATTGAATTAATTAGTAATGTTTCTTTTTTTATATAAACTATTTATGTTACTATATGTGTTTCATGTTATTTATTATAAACATATTCTCTTATACCAGTTGTTAAGACTAACTTAGGTTCTGGGATTGGGAGTGGTTCATATTTTAATTTGTATTTGAAATGTAGATGGGGAATTTTCTAAAGGTTTTGGAAGTTCGATAATTTTGGCTATATTATTTTTCTTTTTAAGAGGTTTGAGAAGGCGGCGTAAGCAGAATGCAAGGAGTAACTGAAGTATATCATAGGTAACTGTATAGTGATGAACGTCATGGGAGCTTATAGGCTAAAGTGAAATGTTTTCTTCGTATTTTATTTTATAAATTTGTTTTGATATACGTTTCAGTCCGTCTTGGCTTGAATATTTTATAAAGGCAATTTAATTACTTATACTGATTTCCGGATGTGAGACATTGTTTAAGTATGACTATATATTTATGGGTGGTATATATAAATTGTGCGAGATTGTGTCTATCTCATTATATAAGTGAATGATAAAATCTTTGGATTTGGTGTAGCAACTGCCTAATATTTCTATGATAGCTGTTTCATGAAGGGTGTATGTCGTTAACTCATCTTTGCAAATAACCACTTGTTGTGAGAAGATAATTGTAACCAAATGGTTAAAAAGTTTGCTTTTTTTTATTTCGCATGATGGTGGTAGAGATTTTGCTCTACATAGCAATTCTACTTCGCAAGTGGCAATCTCTGAATTTGAATTAAAGAGAGGGTGTGAAATTGGACATACAAATGTTTTATCTTGATGTTTACAATTTGCCAAGTCGTTAGAGTTTATGGTGCTATAATATTCCTTGTTGAAATCTGTTAGGAAAAAATAAAGACACGAAAATTCAATTAAAATTCAAATAAAATAATACCCACTCACGTCGTTGTAGGAAAGAAAAAGATGCCCATTCGGGCTGTGGAAAAATAAATAAATAAAACGCATTCGCATACAATTTTTCCTCTTATCTGTCCCAAGACCTTTGTGCTTAACTGCCTCTTTTTTATCTACTGTAGGCATCGTATGACCATGTAATGCTTGCGGTAAATAGATAAGGGCATCTGAGTTTGTCTTATTGTGCTGAATATTTAAATTGATTTTTTGTATGCAAGCTGTCTTATGGGCATAACATATTCTAATGTTCGCGGCCTAAGAAAAAATTTCTTTCACGTGTACGTCACTGTTCAATACAGGCCAGCTGTTTTGGCATTAAGTGAAACCCAGGTTGGAGTAAATACTGATTTATCAGAATTTGCTCTACATGGGTATAGCTCGGTGCCATTACTCTTTTCCCATTATGGTCTCGTGGCCTATGTTAGGAATGATATTGCTTTCCAGAGACTTCCCCAATATGGGCAATGTTCCAACACGGACTTTAACTCCTTATGGCTCAAATTCACTGTCCACAAGCATGTCATTCATTATTGTTTTATTTACAGGAGTCTAAATCCTGACAGTAATTCGACTTGTAACGAGTTTGATGCACTGTCTGATTCCATCTCGAAAATTGTTTCCCTTTGTCCTCGCACTGAAATCGTTATTGCGGGCGATTTCAATGTACACAATTCCAATTGGCTCCGCTATTCTGGTCAGACAGCACCCAAAGGAAGGTCTGTCGAGCTCTTTGCCGGGTTTCATCACTTTACTCAACTGATCGATGTGCCAGCGCGTATACCGAATGTTGCTGGGCAAGCCGCCTATACTCTTGACTTGTTTCTTACTTCTCCCTGTTAAATATACCATTAGTTTAACTTCTCCATTTGGCACTTCAGACCATTGTGTCATTTCATCTAATTTCTCATCCTCCACCCATCCAGTTAAAGAAACACTTTCCACCAGGACCTCGATAGTGACATTGGTGCCAGTGCTGAAATGATCACAAATGTGATTCTTCTAGGGATGCGTGCTTTTATTCCTAACAGAGTAAAAAGCATCAAGCCTAAAGAAAAGTCCTGGTTTAATTCTGAGTGTAAAGAAGCAATCAGGCTCAAAGAAGTAAGTTTCCGATCCTACAAAGCCAACCCTACAGAGGAAAATCGGAAAAAGCACAAAAAAGCAAGGAACTCATGCAACTCCGTTATTGAAAGAAACAAATTTTTGCATGACCAAAAATTACGGCAAAAATTCTGCAGTGTCCCAAAGGTAGTAAAAATGTTTTGTCATTTGTAAAAAATATTAAAAACTCCTCAACATGTTCTGTTCCCACGCTCATCGACAATAACAAACCACTTGTTTACTCTTCAGAGAAGGCAAACTTGCTCGTCGCCAATTTCGCTGCCAGCTCCACGCTGCCGCATAGTAACGTTGCCCCTCCTGTACTTGAGAATGTAATTTTTTCCATGGGACAGATGTTTTTCCGCACTCGTACAGTAGCAAGAGTTCTCAAAGATCTCGATGTTTACAAATCCGCTGGCCCGGATGGTATACCCCCGATTCTTCTGAAGAGGTGAAGCCACTGCGTAAGCTTTTCCATCGCTCCTACTCTTCTGGAATCTTTCCTAGAAGATGGAAAACGGCATATGTCCAGCCTGTACAAAAGAAAGGTGACCCATCTTCCCCCTCCTCCTAACGACCCATAGCACTGACATCCCTTCTTTCTAAGGTCATGAAAACACTGATTAACTGTCAGCTGAAGGAATATCTCGAAGATCGAAAGCTTCTCCATGACCGTCAGTATGGCTTCCGCAGCAACCGTTCCACTGGTGATCTGATGGCATATCTCACCGAACAGTGGAACAAATCTTTACATCGCTTTGGTGAAAGTAAGATTTTTGCTCTTGATATCTCCAAGGCATTTGATAGAGTTTGGCATTAAGCTCTCTTATCGAAAATGCGTGCTTTTGGGATCGATAATACTCTTGTTCGTAGGATTAGAAGCTATCTTCTGGACCGTTCAATACAAGTTGTATTGGACGGATTCAAGTCTGATTCGCACAAAATAAATGCTGGCGTGCCCCAGGGCTCTGTTCTGTCTCCGACTCTTTTCCTCATTTTTATAAATGATCTTCTGTCTGTTACTTCTAATCCACAACTGTTTTGCTGACGACTCTACCCTCAGCTTTTCATATTCGTTCAATAATGCACGTCCTTCGCCTTCGGACGTACAATTGCAACGGTGCCGTATGTCAAGCTCATTAAACTCCGATTTATACAGCATTGCCAATGGGATAGGAATCGTGTGGAGTTTAATGCTTCGAAAACTCAATGCTGTCTTCTGTCGTTAAAACTAAACATACCCCCAATGCCATTTTCCATGAATGGCACTTACATCGAAGAAACCGAAAAGCTCTCAGTACTCGGTATGTGTGTCAACGACGACCTCCGTTGGAACGACCATATATTTGGGATCGCTAAGAATGCTGCTAGGTGCTTAGGTTTTCTGTATCGGTATAAGAAGTATTTTTCCCCATCTGATCTGGCTACAATCTATAAAGCGTTTATACGCCCTAAACTTGTGTATAACTCCCACCTCTGGGCAGGTGTTTCGCAAACATCACTATACCTGCTTGATAGAATACAAAATCTAGCGTTAAGTTTGATAGGAAATAGAACTGCCGCTGAAACAATTGCACCTCTCGAACACCGACGCAATGCTTCATGCCTTTCCTTATTTTATCGTTTCTTTTACAAAAAATGTTCACTCTAAGTAGCCAGCTCTAGCTGCATTCCTTCTCTTAAAAGTTTCTCCAGTAATACTCGACTCGCAAAGAATGCTCATCAGTTCACCCTTTTATTTTTTAGCCGAACAACACGAATTTGGAATAGTTTACCCGGCGAGATTTTCCCTTGCCATTTTGATCTGCAAGCATTCAAAAGCAATGTTAATCGACACCACCTATCCTTCCCCTCCTTATCTTCCCACTGCCCGCGCATTGTGCTCTATATTAAAAGGGAAACAAAAAGTCCCTTGTGCAATTATAAAAAAAAAATTGCACTTATTATTTTTTTCCCAGTGTAACATAATAATATGTCACTAATGTCGCTATACTATACCTACATGACTTAACCATGTGGGTCAGTTGGAGTGTGACTTAATTCAGTGTGTGCTACTTCTAAATTCAAATACCTTGACTGCAGGAAGCTTTATTGTCTACGATAGCGATTATTATAGTAAGGCGGAAGGTCTTTTGTTTTTACTGCTGTATCGTGAATCAATGAATTTGTGATGTGCTTGCTTTATTGTATGATATTACTCTACATTTGTAATTTTCATCAAATCGGCCCAGAAATAAAATTTCAATTGTTTTCTAGTTTTAAAAATCCAAATAAACCTCGATAAGTTTGTGTGTATGTATAGATATGTTGAAGATTTTTTTTTAATGGCTATGATTTCTTATTTATTTGATCATTTATAATTCAAATTGTTTATTATGTATAAAGTTTTATTTTCAAGTTTTATTAGCTCGAAAATTATTTAATTTTTTTTGTTATTTAGTTATTAATTGCCGACCACAGCTTCGGATGGACGATTATGCGCACCGTAAACTTGACGAAGTGCTCTATAAGTCTGGAGAACAAAGCAAAATTTTGTAAATAAATTTCAATGATTTGTAAATGTTCTAAGTCTTTGCATGATGATTTGCCATAGTATTGAAAAAAAGTCAAACACACTTCATAAGTATGACAGCTAGTTTGACAGTTATCCCTAGACGAAGGTCTACACCTCTAAAAAAAACACCCTTTTATTTTCAAAATAAGGGCTTGATTTTCGACTTTTGAAACTTTTTTTAAACGTGTTAATGTAGTTTTATATGAAAAATTATTTTGATGTTGAAATTTCCAAATCGAATTAAAGAAGGGAACAAATTTTGTACAAAAAGAGACTAAAAAGAGAACATATAAAAAAGGAGGACAAAAAAAGAATTTTATTCTATGTCATTATGCAGACTTCCTCTGCGTTGCATTGACACAGCTGTTTAACCAATCTTTAGCAAGTGGTATTTTCTTAGATGAGTGCAAAGTGTCTGTTATCGCCCCTTTATTCAAGTCTGGTAAAAAAATAACATATCAAACTATAGGCCTATAACAAAAGTCTCAATTATTCCAAAGATGTTGGATTGTCTTGTTAAAGATATATTTACTGATTTAATTTAGGGTCATGTTAGTAGATTTCAGCATGGTTTTTGGAAGGGCAGTTCTACGGTCTCGAATTTGGTCGACTTTACGAATTTTTGCATTAACTCATTAAAGAAGAATTACCAAATTCATAGTATATACAGACCTTACAAAAGCTTTTAGCAGAGTTTACTTAAAAATCCTTTTGAGAAAGCTTGAGTCTTACGGAATTCACGGTGCTTTACTGCAATGGTTCAGATCCTATTTATATTGTCGGAAACAAATAGTTGTTGTTGTCGACATACGATCCAATGAAATATTTGTAACCTCAGGTGTCCCTGAGGGAAGCCACCTCGGTCCACCGATTTTCTTGCTGCACGTAAATGATATGCCCAATATATTGAAATTCTGTAAATGTCTTATATTTGCTGATGATATTAAATTCTTCGCAATTGTTTTAAATATTTCTGACTGTTTGCACTTTCAAAATGACTTAGATGCATTCTCGTTATGGTGCAATTCAAATGATCTGAAACTCAGCACAAACAAATGTACCTGTGTGTCGTATTATTGATCTTTATATCAGATCGTTCCATCGTATGCATTAGATAATATTAAGCTTCACGAAGTAAGACCCCATGGCGTAATTTTCGATGAAAAGCTCACGTTTCGACTTCATATTAATTCTATTATTTCTAAATCTAGCTCAATGTTAGGATACTTAAAAAGAAATTCATCCGAGTTCATAGATCCTTATACTTTAGAATCTTTGTATTGTAGTATTGTTAGACTCTCGTTAGAATATGCTTGTGAGATTTGGAACCCTACCTCCAAATTTAACATTTCCAGAATGGAAAGAGTTGAACTTTTTTTTTGCGATTAGCATTAAGACATTTTTAAAAAAAAGTTTATATTTGTTTATAAAAATGCTTATTGTTGTTTAGATATTTGTTTAGAAATAAATGTATTTAAAAGTTTATTGTTTGCATTCTTAACAGACAAATGTATTTGTAGTTATTAGGAAATATGTATGTAAATTCAAATCTGTAGATTATTATAAATCGTAGATGAATAAATAAACAAATAAATAAATAAAATCGGTTGAAATTAAATGAACTCGCCGAATTTAGGCATTCTTTTCCTACGGACTTCAGAGAGTTTGCCACTTTCAAATTGTTCATTGCCTTCGTCTATTAAGATTTCGCTGTGGTGGCAATTTCACCTTGCCACTTGCGCAACACAATTCTGGCGATTTGTTTTTATTTAACTGCATTGCAATGCTGAAAAACGACAGACATCGGACTAAAGTGTTCACGGGACGAATTTATTGTTATCGGTGTTGTCGTTCAATAATCACGTGCGGTAATCTCGCTTCATCACATTGCCGAAAACGAACATCTTTTCTTCTCAATCGTAATGGCATATTATAAGTTTCGTATATCTCTTCTGACTGTCGCGCAATATATTCAATCATTATGATTCGAGCTGATTTCTTTTCAATAAAACGCTTCTCTCCCGTTCGACGTACTGCGACATTAAGGTGTTGCTTTGCATTCTGAGAAGGCTGACTGACCTTACCATGAACTCTTCTTGTCATAGTACATACTTCAAATAGCAAAATTGAGGAGATGAAGAAAAAAGTTGCAATTGAGAAGTTTAAAATAATATGAAAAACAAAACAAATCTAGAACCGATCAATTCCAATGAAAATGGGGTTTTGTTTTCGCGGACAAACAAAAACAATGAAAAGTTATAAAAATGACATACAAAATAGCAAACAATATACTTTTTGTAATGTATCTATAGTTGGTTCTAAAGGTTCTGTATAAAGCGCAACTTGCTATTAATCAAATTGCAAATAAGCCTCGGTTTTAATAAGACTCTCAAATTTTCATTGAGAATAAACTTATATATACTACTTATGTCTCAATGTCAATGTCTTAAATTATTAAATGCAATATAGTTCATCCCCTTCTGATATGGCCACAGTTAACAAAGCGTTTATACGCCCAAAACTCGGGTATATCGCACACCTCTGGGCAGGTGCTTCGCAAACGTCAATACACCTGCTCGATAGAATACAAAAAAGCGTTAAGATTAACAGGTAATAGAAATGTTTTTGAAACGATTGTTCACTCGAAGTAGCCAGATGCATTCCTCCTTTTAAAAGTTTTTCCCGTAATAATCTCATCAGTTTACCCTTGAGCCCAATTTCGGAACTACCGTGAAATACAGGGATTCTTTTTTAGCCGCACAACACGAATTTGGAATAGTTTCTCCGATGAGATTTTCACTTGCCATTTTGATCCGCAAGCATTCAAAACCAATAGTCCCATGTGCAATTATAAAAAAAAAATGCACTTCTAATTATTTTGTCAAGGTAACAGAATAATATGTCAATAATAAATATGTCGCTATACTATACCTACATGACTCAACCATGTGGATCAGTTGGAGTGTGACTTAATTCAGTGTGTGCTATTTCCAAATTCAAATGCCTTGATTGCATGAAGCTTTATTGTTTAGGATAGCGATGATTATAGCAAGGCGGAAGGTCTTTTGTTTTTACTGCTCTATCGTGAATCAATGAACTTGTGATGTGCTTCCTTTATTGAATGATATTACTCTACATTTTTTTGTGATTTTCAGTCAAATCGGCCCAGAAATAAAAGTTCAATTGTTTTCTAGTTTTAAAAATCCAAATAAACCTCGATTAGTTTGTGTGTATGTATAGATATGTTGAAGATTTTTTTTAACGGCTATGATTTCTTATTTATTTGATCATTTATAATTCAAACTCCTTAATATATATATAGTTTTATTTTCAAGTTTTATTAGCTTGAAAATTATTTAATTATTTTTATTTATTTATTTATTTTTTTTTTATTTATTTAGTTATTAATTGGTTTCAGGTTCTATATATAATACATAGAATCATTTATTCAAAAAAAAAATTAATTCGGAAAAATTTGTTAAATATAAATAAAATTCGTTCACAAATAATTTATTATTTAAATGTTATTATGTATAATATATATAACTACTATTAAATAATGTTGATCCCCGGGTGTCTTAGGGGTCCAAGATTTTAGGACTGTGGCTTTCTTTATTACATTTTGGTCTTTTTATGCGGCTTATTAAGTTGTTTTTTTATTACTGTTTCCTTTGCACTATGCAATTGTCTTTAGTAGCTTGGTTGTCTTCTATCACTTATCATGCACGCGCACTATTTAAAAGTTATGGTTATTCATTTAATGTTAACTCTATTTCATTTAAGTGTTTTGATTATTCCTTTAATTACTCTATATTTAACAAAAAAAAATGACAGACCTGTTCGCTTAATATCTCGAGAAAATTTTCGAACCCTTTGACGGTGAGAAATTTTTTAATGAACCCGGTGATAATCCCTTTTGAAAACTTCCCAGTTTGAAATGTCACATTTTCAGGACTTTTAGACGCTATAAGAAAGCAAACAAAAATAAAAAGGCTCCCGGTTATAATTTGATATATACACGCATTTTCAAATAGTTGCCGAGAAAAGCAATCATTAAAATCCAACATCTGATTAATGCTACGATTAGGCTTGCATACGTCCCATGTCAATGGAAAGTTATAATGGTCTAAAAACCAGGGAAAACTCTTAGTGAAAAAAAAATTTAAAGAACAATATCGTTATTACTAATAATCTCTAAGAACTTCGAGAAATTATTGTTGCAGTAAATTTTACCCTTCGATCGTTCTTTTCCTCTTTTTTTTCGTTGTGGCTGCAAAATCTTAGCCAAGTTGAGGGTAACCATGGTTTCATCAATCATTGATGTAACTAGCCATTGATTTGCAAAACCAACAAACGCAGCTGTTCAAGTTCCAGCACGACATTTTTGAAGAGAAAAAAGCCTTAAAAGTAACGAGTCAGGTGGACTCTTACCTACATCTATCAATCAAATTTAAAGAAACGTAATTTAAACATTAATTTAAAACGACGTAAATTTATTAATCTACAAAATGTTCTTTTAACGCGAGTAAGGTAAGGTTTTATAGAAGTTGAAAATGATTTTAAAGTAACGATCCTCTCTGTATCTCCAAAAATAGTTTTGGTAAAGTAATTCACGCTTCGAATCCCGCGCGATAGTAGTAGATTTGTAGGAAAAAGCCTAGTTGAGACTTCTTCTCGATCTTATTTCTTTTTCAATTTTTCTCGAAAATAGATATTTGGTAAGGGTTCTGATCTCGCCCATTATGTTACGGCAAGTTTTGGAAACACATCAAAAACTTGTGGAAACCGTGTTTGTGTGTGATCGAGAGTAAAGAATCGTTAGATTTCACAACGGTGGCTCTCTTGGTTAGCGTCAATCTTCCAGGAAGACAGAATGCCGCGTCGATGATCTCGAAAATGAATGGTTGTGTCGTATGTATGAGTGAATGACTAAAATGGAAGAGGGATGAAGGTGGTACTTAGAAATAAGCTTATAGAGTACTCTTTTGAGAGCCTTAGAAGCGGGAATAGAATTTTTAAAAGAAAATCGAGGAATTTTGGTAAATAAATCGAGAAGAAATTTGTTTGATTATTGAATTATGGATCGAGGATTTGTCAGACTGAAATCAGGATGCGGGACGTGAAAGGAGAAAAGGAGCTTGGAAACAAAATCATTACGAAAAGATAAGTAGTTTGTGTTCCATTTTGAATATAAATATAAATATATACATAATTTGTTATTCCAAAATGTGTTTATATTTATACTCAAACTATCCGTGTACGAGATTCGCACATAATTTTCTGGATGCATTTTAATTGTTTTAAAGACCCATTTTTTTATTGCTTTTATTTTTATCTAATTTCATTCCATTTCCCTTTAAAATTCCCTTGGATTCAAATGGCGATATGAAATTGTACATTCCATTTCTTAGAAAATATATTTCGGTTTTAGTCCATGGGTCTTCTATCCCACGGTTTCCCCAAAATAAAATAACTATTCAGACTAAACTTTCTTTCTTTTATTTTAAATACCGGTTCTTTATATTCTATATTAAGTTTTGGTTTCTAATTTAGTTTAAGAAAAAAATTCTTGCCGCCCATTTTTTCTGCTGTACAAGAATATTATGTTCTTTTTTTTATATAAATTATTTTGATTTGATAAATCAATCAAGTTTATCAAAAGAAATCCAAAATTCTTCCACAGAATCCATCCCAGCTGACCATTCGTGGTACAGCCATTTTAATCAAGCTGTTGTTGCACTTTTTGTTCGCATTCTCTTATCATTATTTGTTCGTGGTTGAACGAGAATATCTAGCGTTCAAAATAGTATTCGATCATTCTTTATTAAATGTCTACCTTTTAAACCCACAAATCAATATTAAAGTGCTGACTTTGCGTACGGGCGCAGTTGACACCTGGTATCAATCCGGTAATTTTAATCATCGTTTGTTGGTAGTTAATGTCGTGAGAAATATGCTGAATGCTGAACTTGCGTTATTTATTTTATTATGTGTAATGTATGTACTCGTACAGGGGGAATATAAAAAAAGAACAACTAAGCGGCTAAAAAGTTGATAAGGTTAAGTACCTTGTTATACTTTTGCTACGGTACGTTCGGGTTTCCAAGGATTTGTGCAGGTTGCAAAGGGATGTCCTGCGCAAGGAAGCTGGAGAGGAAGTGGACTATGACCTCGAGCCGGTGACCGAATCTCAGTGTGAAGTCTCAGACTTCGACGAGCATGATGGACCAGCTGGCACACCAACTTATAAACGTCGCAAATTGAAGAAACTTTGATTTGAATGCTTTGCAACTTTTATTGAGAATTTTTTTTTAATCGTTGATTAGTATAGAACACACAAGCGAAAAACCACAAACATACCCCTTTGGGACTACATTTTTCAAAATCTATATTTTATAGAAAAGGTTGTACCCGCGCTTTGCTGCCTTGTTTACGTATTTGTATATGTTAATGCTCTTCCCAACACATTTTCTAATAGGACATATGCGCCAGATACGATAAAAGTTTATTGTACTAAGTACATATATAAGCCTCAGATTTACCAAGAAACAAATAATTTGTGCATTTTTTTTATTGCACTTACATAATTTAAATGCTTAGGCGGGCCTAACGTACTCCGTTCGATCATTTATTTGGCAAAAGAAGAATATAATCAGTAGTTAATTTCATTGAAATCTAACAAAATAAGGGTAGAAAAATGATTTCATTCAACTTAAAGCTACATGATACACACAATTTTAAGTTTTCTATATGTTGATAATGGTGACCTTTTTAATTATAGATCTATTCTATTCTAAGTATTTTTTACTGTCATTATGGTATTCAAAGTTGACTTAGAACATCATAAAAATAATAAAATAACAAAATCGGAAATATACTACAGAACAATGCATTCCCACATAAAATAATAAATACATTTATAATTCAAGATGGGAAACAAAAATAACATACGCCAGAAGAAGAAAACTAAAACCAATATAAAAATCCTTCACCTACAAAATAGACATAACTGAAAAGTTTTTAAAATGCACAATTTTTTGACAAAGAGAAGTACGAAATTGCGATGAAATCAAATTACACAACTGGACAATTAAACGCCTACCAAAAAACAATAATCGATAAAATGGAACATTCTGATCTAATTTACAAAATCAATGAAAACGGCAACGCTGACAAAGAATGTTACCAAATTCACATCGGAAGGACAAAACAAAAATTAAATTGATTACACGACTGGATCGCAAGTACTTGCTCTTATGTGCGGTCACAGCTTGGAATAAAATTTGAAAAAAATGCCATTTTATTTCTTTAAAAAATGTGAAAAAGTGTGATTTTTTTTTCAAAATCGTTAGAGCCGTTTTTAAATAAAACAATTTTTTTTTAAAAAATTAAAAAAAAATAATTGAAGAATACAAACTTAAGCACAAAAATAACGCACATTTAAAAACAAAATTTAAAAAAAAAATCACTTACCTGTTTCAAAATATTGATTTTTCAAAAAAAAAAATAAAAAAAAAATATTAAAAATACAAAAAAAAAGTTTTCGAAAAAAATTAATGCAAAATAACTCAAGCTAATTTTAATTTTGATTGTAATCGGATCACCAGTTTTCGAAAAAGTCGAAGAAAAAAAAGGTCCTATGGGAGGTACCGTTTTTAGCCCACCATATTAATTTTTTTTTCAACCAAAATATAATGCATACCTACAGTAGTACACTGATTTTTTTTTATAAAAATTCTTGGAGCCGTTTTCGAGAAGAATAAGCTTTTACATAACGGTTATATGACAGGTACCGTTAATTTTTGAGATAAAAAAAAAAAATTGAAGAAAGTCCTCTGTAGAATGTCAAAAGAAAAGAAAGTACAAAATTTGAAGACGAATTCCCCAAGCGTTTAGGCTGCAGTCCAAAATACATCCGTACAGACAGCCAGACAGACAGACAGACGGACAGATTTTTGCCAGTAACTCAAATATGTTTCTCTATCATCGTAATGTCATGTTTGATCGTTATCTCAAATTTTTTAATCTGCATTATAGTATCTATAATCGCAAGTAAAAATTGCACGACTGGATTGCACGTACTTGCTCTTATGTGCGGTCACAGCTTGGAATAAAATTTGAAAAATATTAAGGGAACTTCAAGATTATAATCGATTTTTCTGACTTTTGATTTTTTGAAAATAGTACGTCAAATAGTTTTCAGCGGAAAATTTAAACGCCATTTTATTTCTTTAAAAAATGTGAAAAAGTGTGAACTTTTTTTTCAAAATCGTTAGAGCCGTTTTTAAATAAAACGGTTTTTTTAACAACTTTTTTTAAAAAATTAAAAAAAAATAGTTGAAGAATACAAATTTAAGCACAAAAATAACGCTCATTTAAAAACAAAATTTAAAAAAAAATCACTTACCCGTTTTCAAAATATTGATTTTTTTCAAAAAAAAAATTATAAAAAAATATTAAAAATATAAAAAAAAAGTTTTCGAAAAAAATAATGCAAAATTACTCAAGCTACCTACATCTTCTTGAATATCAATTTTGATTGTAATCGGATCACCAGTTTTCGAAAAAGTCGAAGAAAAAAACAGGTCCTATGGGAGGTACCGTTTTTAGCCCACCATATTAAAGTTTTTTTTTCACCAAAATATAATGCATACCTACAGTAGTACACTGATATTTTTTTATGAAAATTCTTGGAGTCGTCGAGAAAAATAAGCTTTTACATAATGGTTATATGACAGGTACCGTTAATTTTTGAGCTAAAAAAAAAATTGAAAAAAACCTCTGTAGAATGTCAAAAGAACCTTAAGTTCAAAATTTGAAGACGAATGTCCCAACCGCTTAGGCTGCAGTCCAAAATAAATCCGAACATAAAGTCAGACAGACAGACGGAATTTTGCCAGTAACTCAAATATGTTTCTCTATCATCGTAATGTCATGTTTGACTGTTATCTCAAAATTTTTAATCTGCACGAATGCATAACTTGCATTATAGTACCTATAATCGCAAGTAAAAATAGACTGGCAGGACATAAATCTGACATAAAAAGTAACGCAACGTAGAAGAAAACACTGGTATCACACTGTGCATTGCAAAATCACTCTCCCAATTTTGAAAGTGTCCAAGTATTGTAAGGAGAGGAGCATCAGAACAAAAGAATGACAAATGAAATTCTACACATTTATCAATGCTGACCAAATCATGAACTAACGAATTGATATCAAGAAAATCAGGACGCAATATTAACACCTTTTTGAGGGGAATGGATTAAAAGGCTCTTAATAAATGTATGATCTTTTCTTTCTTATTTATACATATTGCTTCTCAATTTAACGTTGTATAGTGGATTCTGGCTTTGCAGCTCATTTTATTGTTCTTTATAATTTTTTTTAATTTACTATATAAATGTAACAAGTGAAAGTAATTATTGTTGTTAAATGTAAATTATCTGTAACCAACTATCAATTTTGAAATGCAGATTCATTGACATTTGATGGTTTTCATAGACATAAACGAAAAGCCGTGAATTTTTTTTTGTTTCATTGACTTAATAAGTCCGATTAATTCACACCCAGCTGAAAATTGGTAGGATTGTTCACAAAATAAAAATAAATTTATTGGCGCGACAGCTCCGTAAGGCCTAGTGACTTATACTCTCAACCATTTATGTGTGTGTGTTGTTAATCTGCAAGAATGGAAGGGACCTACAGTTTACCGCCGAGTCCGAACGGCTACATGAGATGCACTTTTTCGAGAAAAAATTTACTCTTGGAGGTTTTGTCAGTTCCTCGCAAGAGGCAGTACCCCAGAAAAAAAGGTGGCTATGAGCTGGATTTGAACCCAGGTTCTTTCGCTTAGCAGTCCGACACACTAACCACTAAGCCACGGGGATTGTTCACAACACCATCATAAATAAAATCTAAAAACTCCTCATCGATCCGACAACTGCATAAAAATTACGTGGGGTTAAAGGTCACAAAAACGGGGTTTTCGCGATTTTGAGAAAAACGGTAAGTTTAATCATAAAATATGCTGAGACAAAATTGTAGATCAGATAATTATCTATAAAGAATGTTGTTATACCTTTTTCCTACGACTCACCGTTTGCGATATATAACGATTCAAAAAGTTGAAAGAGTTGTAATTGTCATAATATGCACTGCACATGCACATGCACGTGCACACGTTTCCACACCACCTTTGAGTTAGTGTACTTAGCGCGTTTTTTTAATGTGGTTTCCCCGGTAAGTACACTTACTCAAAGGAGGCGTGGAAACGTGTGCACATGCATGTGCATGTGCAGTGCATATTATAACAATTACAACTCTTTTAACTTTTTGAATCGTTATATCTCGAAAACGGTGAGTCTTTGGAAAAAAGGTATAACAACATTTTTTATATATAATTATCTGATCTACAATTTTGTCTCAGCATATTTTATGATAAAATTTACCGTTTTTCTCAAAATCGTGAAAACCCGCGTAATTTTTTTTGCAGGTGTCGGATCGATGAGGACTTTTTAGATTTTATTTATAATGGTGAACTAGAACTTTAAATCCAACCTAACTTAACTTAAACTTAAAAAAAAGAGCAAGAACTTCTCCCTGAACGGAGGTGTATTCTTAAGTCTCCTTTATTTTCCTTAGCAGTGCGGTAAATGTAATCTAAATATTAATGGGGATTTTGTGGTGTGTGGCGGTATAAGTCGTATGGAGTTTTATGACAGATGTGCTGCTTCGTCTGAAAATTCATAATTTTTTTTAAAATCTACAAACAATTTCTATTGGAAATGTTATGCTAGTGCTAGTGTGCCAAAGCTTGGTTTCGTCTTCAAAGTAGCTGAACTTGCTAAAACTCTTCAATCATTAAATGACTATTTAACACAACCAAAACTAATTGCCGATATACAGAGTGCTTTATCAATATTAGTTAGCCTCTCTGATATGTAAAATGAACTTGTTTCCCTTAAATCTAACTTCAATGAGCTCTAAGAATGTGCTCGCGGCCCGAAAATTTATTAGAATTAAATAAATACTAATGTAAAACAGAGTTCACAGCAAACGCAAACACAAGCTTCCTCCACCCGTCTCCCCCGCGACGGAAATGTAATTAATCCAGACGCAAACAATATTGTGAATCCAATGTCTCATTCACTTAAAAGTGTATTAAATACATTTCATATAGGAGATAAACATAGTTTTAACGATTTTCGGTTGCGTATGGAGGGCCCTGATACCTCCTTGCCCACAAATATGAAAAGTAGTGAAACAAATAACTCAACAATATGGAAAACTTAAATAAATTGCACGAAAGAATCCCTAAACATAGCAAAATAACTGTAGGAGCTGACCCACTACCAAAGTGATATTTGTGTTATATCGGCGACTAAATGGTTACATTTGTCTTAGTTTGCAAATACTATCACTGAATATTCTATACTGAAGTATGTTGCAAATAAATTGAAAATTACCGAAGATCAGAAGTGTTTCAAATTAATAAAAAAAATATAGGTATATCTTGTTTAAAATATATAACGTTCAAGGTTGGCATTCCGACTGATAAACTTGATTTGGCTCTTAATGCTGAAAATTGGCCGTCGGGTGTTTATGTTACTAATTTCATTAATCGGTAAAAAAACTTTCGAGGTTCCCCAATGATAACCACCAATATTTAAACATAAACATAAACACAAACACAACATCAACATCATTTTCACAAGCTCGAGCTTCACATAAAATTACCATTCCGCAATCTCTGTCCCGAACTGATAAGAATGACTTTTCTCTATATATCCAAAATATGGGTGGATTTTCGTCTAGGCTAAGAAATCTTGCTCTTTCAATCGATGCTAGCGAATGTGACGTATTAGCATTCAGCGAAACATGGCTTCACGATCACATGACTGAAGAGTTTCTCGATCTAACATTTTTCTCTGTCTTCCGTCTTGATCGTTTCGACGTCAGCAAGAAGCGTGGAGGTGGTGTATTTATTGCAGTCCGTTGCTCAATCCGCTGTTTAGTTTAATGTTAGGTTGGAGGAAAACTGCTGTAACATTAAACAATTATATGTGAAACTGTCTTGTGCTGATACTGTTGCTTATCTTCTCGTTTTCTTAAGCTATATTCCCTCTGGAAGTGCAACACTTGTTTATAAAAAAACATTTGGAGAATATTAACAAATTTGCCTCCTTGCCTGAATATGAAAACTCGTTTATTTGTGTAATAGGTGATTTTAATTTGAATAATTTAAGTTAGTCAAAAACAGATGATATTAAATAAGTGCCATTATTAAAAAAAATATTTAAAAATCCTCTGTAGAATGTCACAAGAAAATAAAGTTCAAAATTTGAAGACGAATTGCCCAACCGTTTAGGCTGCAGTCCAAAATACATCCTTACAGACAGCCAGACAGACAGACAGACGGACAGATTTTTGCAAGTAACTCAAATATGTTTCTCTATCATCGTAATGTCATGTTTGACTGTTATCTCAAAATTTTTAATCTGCACGAATGCATAACTTGCATTATAGTACCTATAATCGCAAGTAAAAATAGACTGGCAGGACATAAATCTGACATAAAAAGTAACGCAACGTAGAAGAAAACACTGGTATCACACTGTGCATTGCAAAATCACTCTCCCAATTTTGAAAGTGTCCAAGTATTGTAAGGAGAGGAGCATCAGAACAAAAGAATGACAAATGAAATTCTACACATTTATCAATGCTGACCAAATCATGAACTAACGAATTGATATCAAGAAAATCAGGACGCAATATTAACACCTTTTTGAGGGGAATGGATTAAAAAGCTCTTAATAAATGTATGATCTTTTCTTTCTTATTTATACATATTGCTTCTCAATTTAACGTTGTATAGTGGATTCTGGCTTTGCAGCTCATTTTATTGTTCTTTATAATTTTTTTTATTTACTATATAAATGTAACAAATGAAAGTAATTATTGTTGTTAAATGTAAATTATCTGTAACCAACTATCAATGTTGAAATGCAGATTCATTGACATTTGATGGTTTTCATAGACATAAACGAAAAGCCGTGAAAATTTTTTTTTGTTTCATTGACTTAATAGTCCGGTCAATTTAGACATCCCAGGTTACATAAATTCACACCCAGCTGAAAATTAGTAGGATTGTTCACAAAATAAAAATAAATTTATTGGCGCGACAAGCTCCGTAAGGCCTAGTGACTTATACTCTCAACCATTCCTGTGTGTGTGTTAATCTGCAAGAATGGAAGGGACCTACAGTTTACCGCCGATTCCGAACGGCTACATGAGATGCACTTTTTCGAGAAAAAATTTACTCTTGGAGGTTTTGTCAGTTCCTCGCAAGAGGCAGTACCCCAGAAAAAAAGGTGGCTATGAGCTGGATTTGAACCCAGGTTCTTTCGCTTTGCAGTCCGACACACTACTTTTTTTACTTTTAAATGATTTTTATTTTACTTTTACTTATATCTACTTAAATGCTAGACAAAAATCTTAAAACCAGCTAAAACTATCATCTTAATTAACTTACTGGCCCTATGCGGGCGCTCTAAATTAATCTTTAACTTAATTTAATTGCCTTTCGGCCTAAAAGTAACTTAAAATTATCTTATCTATTACGGGTTTTATTTTTTACCCAGAAAAATAAAAAACTAGGTAATCTTTATCGCTATTGCTTTCTTAATCTATCTTAACTACTTAAAAACTAACTTAAAATAAACTAAATATAAACTTAAAATTACTTAAAATAAACCTTAAATACTTAAATCTAGAACAGCCACAGCAAGTTTTTTTTTTTTTTTTTTTTTTTTTTTTTTTTTTTTTTTGGTGCTGCCGCAACTGCCCTACCTAACTTAGATGCTATTGATATATGTAAGTCGGCCATAGGCGATATTTCGTCTATGTCGACTGAAAATGGTCGGGTTTTAGCTAAGCCACCAAAATTGGTGGACCTGATCTAGGACTTCCTTCCGATCCCGGTCGGGCACGGCCCTACTGAAACGGAGGCGCTCTGCTTCGCTCCCAGCGACTATGTCTCGGTCGTAGAGGAGCCGCCTATCGACTGTTCTGCGGCCGACGTGGTAGATCAACGGAATCGCCGATCTATCCTGAATCAGCCCTCGACTATCAAGGTATAGGAAAGCCTCGGGCGGGATAAAACCACTCGAACGTGTGCTTTCAAAATATTCATCTTGGGGGTAGAAAGCCCCGAAGATTGGTCCATTAGTTGAGGTCATCGCCCTTGCAATGTGTCCGCGAATGAGCTTAATTAAAAAGTTATCTATCCTGTTTATATTGGCCCCGTTGTTTAGGACCTCGTTGGAATAATGGTGTTTGTACTCCGACTCTGGTGTTCTATAAAGACCGAGACAAGCGCGAAGGCACTGTCTCTCGAACACCCGAATCTTTTCCATTAGAGATGGTGCAACGTTGAACCACACAGGGCATCCATAGGCAATCATCGGCCTGATTAGGGCCATGTAGCAAATCACTTTCACCCTGCTATCAAGGCGGCTGCTATAAAACAACCGTCTTGTCAGGGCAAAAGCTCCCCTAGCCCTGGTCAGAGCAGCCTCTACATGTCGATTGAAATATAGATACTGATCCAACCAGATGCCAAGGTACTTTACTACACTTTTACTCGCCAGTGGATGTCCATGTGGCCCAGCGATCACTAGCTTGCGCCAGTTCTTTCTCGTATCCCTAGAGGCCCCAGACAAAGGGGTTCTAAACAGGATAGTTTCACATTTCTGGAAGTTGATTTTGAGCTTCCAATCATTGCAATATTGTTGAATTTTATCGAAATCACGTTGCAAGAGAATTCTGATGACTTCAACTTTTGGACCTGTTCTGTACGCAACTAAATCATCGGCATACGCAATTGCATGAGGTAGACTCCCAATGAGATCGCTGGTGTAAATACTAAAGAGAATCGGCGAGTTCACCGCTCCCTGTTGCAGACCGTTTTTAATATCAAACGTTGTGGTAGATGTTACATTGCCACTCTTGACAACAAACTTTCTACCATTAAGCATGTCATAAAGCATATATAGCAGTGGTTTACTTATGTCCCATCTGGCTAGCTTCAGATACAGACCCTCTAACCATACGGTGTCGAAAGCCTTCTCCAAATCAACCAGACAGGCACCCGTGCATTGATTCTTAGCATTGTTCCATTGGACAGCAGATACTAGCTTTGACGCGGCATGAATTGTGTCATGTCCCGCCTTAAAGCCGAACTGGGTGTCTGGAATTATATTTTTGTCCTCGGCCCACTTGGACAGAGCTCTATTGATAACTTTTTCGAATACCTTGCTGATACTCGGAAGAAGACTTATCGACCGGAGATTTGCCGGATTGGAATTGTCCTTTCCCTTTTTGGGGAGAGGATGTACTACAGCTGTCTTCCAACTCACTGGATAATATGCATTATTCAGCGCGTTGTTGAACAGTGTTGTGTATATGTTAATTGCATCCTCAGGGAGATGTCGTAGTACAACATTGGGTATACCATCGACTCCTGCTGACTTCTTTTTTCTTTAATGATGCGAAGATCATTTGTAGTTCGACCTTCGAGATGAGCAGGGAACTTGGCCCATTTCGCTCGGCGACGGTGGCATTTGCCAGATTGTCTTCATTGAATCCGGTAAAACCAAGATTCTCAGATCGCCATTGCGTGATGCTATTTCGAAGGTAGAAGTGATTCAGCAGAGCTCTGTTCTCCAGGTCGTGATTTGGATGAATGGACTCATTCACCTTATACACTTGCTGAAAAGCAGAACCCACTGTCTCAACCTTCTCCAATGGATCTTTGATCACAAAGAATTCGTCGTCCAAGACGGCGTTCCCCAGATCTACTCCTGCGGTCAGGAGTATGTTTTCGTTGTCTGTCGTTCTTTGGAGCTTAAGACACGGAAGATCATTTTGAGTGTTCTTTCTAAAGATTTAATTAATCTCGGGAAACATACTCGGGTCGTTAGAATTAACGGCTCGAATTCTGTTATCCCAGTAAGAGTTAATAGACAATCTATAGTTTTGTTTAATGAGCGATTTGACATTTTTGATTGAAGACTTCAGTGTCCTAATCTCCAGATCGTTTCTGTCAGTAAACCGCCTGTACAAGAGTTTTAATCTTGTCAGAAGGCCACTTTTTTGTCTATGTAGTGCGTCTATTGTCGCGTTCTTGTACATTTCAGTTGCGTTATGTTCTTTGTATCGTGGGATCGTTCTGTCCATCGTTTGTTTTATGACACCATCCATCTGAAGCAGGTATCCATCGATCTCTACGTTCGATAGATTCCTGTCGTTTGGAGGCACAATGTCGTTAGAGAGGAGTTCTCTTGTCAAAGTGTTGGAGAAACGTGGCCAGCGTGCCTTACTAAAATTGTAAGAGCGCGCAGGCACAAATTCATCCAACACCACAAGTTCATTTGGTAGCAGTATGACGGCGGAAAGTCCGCAGTGGTCACTGTCGTATTCTACCGTCTGTAAACAGTTTCTTGTCTGTTGACCCACAGAGTCAGTTACTGTCAGTCTTGAGTCTAACAGTAGTAGATCTAGAAAAGCACCGCTCCTTGGGAACGATGGTCTATCTGTAGCAAGAAGGTCGATTTTATACTCAACATGGTGTCGACCCATCCAATTAAAAAGATGGTATCCCCTTGGATTTTGGATTTGATTTCCCCAATCTTCATGTTTGGCATTCAAATCTCCGGCGATAATGTAGTAGTTTTCATCCGAGTACAGACTAAGACACTCGAAAAGTTTTTCGAGCTCTGCAATAAAGTTTGCAGGTTGAGGTGCTTCTTGCGCGTACACTGCGATCACATACATTCGCTTCCCATGTTGGAGAGGAATGCATACGATGCAAGCTTCTAACAACTCGAATCTTCGCACTTCACTATTATATATGACCTTATGATCAATACCTTTTCGTAAAAAGATAGCGACCCCGCCCCCACGAGTGGAGTTGGGCCGGTCCCTTCTTACGATGTTGTAATTATTATGAGTCAGTTTGTGTTTCTGGTTTAGCTTGGTTTCGCTAGCCAAAAAGACATCTGGACTGTGATCATGCAACAATTGAAACAAATTTGCTCTACGTTCGGTCCTGATTAGTGAATTTACATTCACAGCCAGGATTTTAAAGGGGTTCTCGTACAGCGCGCCCATTATGGTTTAAATTGCCCTAAGCTGGGAAGGTAAGCATAGACACGGTCTAGTCTTTCCTCCTGCTTTCCGAGCTGTTGTTGTAGGCTGGTTAACTGGGCCTGCATGGCCAGCAACACAGTCATTATATCGGCCTGTCCCGCAGGTGCCGTAGGCACGGGGGCCTGTTTGGCAACCTTTGGTTGTACCGCAGTTCGCCGCGGCATGCCCGAACCTTTGGCAGCGCATGCATTGAAGCATGTCGCCGCGTCTCTTTAATTTGTCCCAGGTTACAACCTGGTAGTCTACGTTGGTAATTTTCCGTAGACTATCCAGTTTGCTTTTGGGCGACAGCTGAACCAGGAAGAACGGTAATTTCCGTTGCTCCCGTCTGGCTCTGACAGTCGTGAAAGGCTTGACCACCACGAACTCGAGATCGTTCGTCGCTACTCGACGGAGTTCGTTTAAAAGCGCCACCGTGTCAGTGGAGCTATCAAGGCCCTTTAAGAGGACCGTTTGGATTTTTTCCTCTTTCGGCGTGAAACTGTAGTGTTCAGTGGCCGTTTTTTGGAGGATATTTTTAACTGTTTTGTGCTGATCCACTGAAAAGCAGTGGATAGCATGCCTATTATTACCTAATCTCTTTATCAAAAAGTTATCCCCTATGGCGTCTCTACATATATCAATAATTTCTTTAATGTCCATCTTAAAGGTATTAATTGGCGGCACTTTACCTGTTTTTTGTTTTTGCTGCGGTGGCTGCTGCTGTTGGTCCTGCTTCTGTTGACTCTGCTGCTGTTGTCTCAGCTGCTGTTGTCTCGGCTGCTGTTGGCTTTGCTGCTGCTGCTGTTGGTTTTGCTGCTTCTGTTGGTTCTGCTGCTGCTGTTGGTTCTGCTGCTGCTGTTGTGCCTTTTTAGAGGTCGATGGTTGATCCATCTCTATTTGCTGTTGTTGCTGTTGTTGTTTAGCAGGCTGTTGTTTTTGCTGCTGTTGTGGTTGTTGTTTCTGCAGCTGTGCTTGCTGCTGTTGTTGTAGTTGCTGCTTCTGCTGCTCAGCCGTCTGGAGGGCCTTAAGCTTGGCTGCCTCCTTTTGCTCTTTGGCGAGCCTTTCCGCCTTCCTTCTATTTTCCTGTTTGGTTCTGACCGCCAGGATTTTGCGCTCAAACTCGCTAATTACTTCTTCCTCATCATCTGACTCTGATGAGGAAGGCATTTTTTTTGTATTGGTGTTGTTGTTGTTGTTGCCTTCGGCAACTGTTGTGTCGTCAGGGGTGCTTGTGTAGTGCCCCTCTCCTTCGTCGGACACATACGACACAGATATGTCCGACGTCACGCCAGCAACTTCCAGCTGCTGACGTATCTTTTCTGCGGCACTGGACTTGGCTGGCCGCTCTTTTTCCAACTCCCCTACGGTTGTTACTATGGCCGGAGTTGCCCTGGTTTGCCTTTTTACCAGATTAGGCTTAAATTGTTTTTTTCGCCTTTTTACTGACGTCATTGGGACATCAGCCGATTTTTCTGGCTCATCATCCGATGGCGCCATACTCTTGTTTTGCGGTAATTTGCCGCCTTCTAGACTTTTTCTGCTGTCTAACACTTTTTCCCAAAAAAAGTTAGTGAAGTCACCCAGGCCGGATTCGAACCTGGGTTCATCTGCGCCGCGATCGGCCACTCTACCACTGAGCTAGACTCGTTTTTTTTTTTTACTTTTAATTGATTTTTATTTTTACTTTTACTTATATCTACTTAAATGCTAGACAAAAATCTTAAAACTAGCTAAAAATATCATCTTAATTAAATTACTGGCCCTATGCGGGCGCTCTAAATTAATCTCTAACTTAATTTTAGTTGCCTTTCGGCCTAAAAATAACTTAAATTTATCTTATCTGTATCGGGTTTTATTTTTTCCCAGAAAATTAAAAAGAAAACTGGTTAATCTTTATCAACTTAACTTAATCTAACTTAAACTACTTAAAATAAACTAAAAATAAACTTAAAATTACTTAAAATAAACCTAAAATACTTAAATCTAGAACAGCCACAGCAGACTTTTTTGAAATTTTTATTATTATTATTATTTTTTTTTTTTTTTTTTTTTTTTTTTTTTTTGGTGCCGCCGCAACTGCCCTACCTAACTTAGATACTAAAGATATATGTAAGTCGACCATAGGCGATATTTCGTCTATGTCGACTGAAAATGGTCGGGTTTTAGCTAAGCCACCAAAATTGGTGGACCTGATCTAGGACTTCCTTCCGATCCCGGTCGGGCACGGCCCTACTGAAACGGAGGCGCTCTGCTTCGCTCCCAGCGACTATGTCTCGGTCGTAGAGGAGCCGCCTATCGACTGTTCTGCGGCCGACGTGGTAGATCAACGGAATCGCCGATCTATCCTGAATCAGCCCTCGACTATCAAGGTATAGGAAAGCCTCGGGCGGGATAAAACCACTCGAACGTGTGCTTTCAAAATATTCATCTTGGGGGTAGTAAGCCCCGAAGATTTGTCCATTAGTTGAGGTCATCGCCCTTGCAATGTGTCCGCGAATGAGCTTAATTAAAAAGTTATCTATCCTGTTTATATTGGCCCCGTTGTATAGGACCTCGTTGGAATAATAGTGTTTGTACTCTGACTCTGGTGTTCTATAAAGACCGAGACAAGTGCGAAGGCACTGTCTCTCGAACACCCGAATCTTTTCCATTAGAGATGGTGCAACGTTGAACCACACAGGGCATCCATAGGCAATCATCGGCCTGATTAGGGCCATGTAGCAAATCACTTTCACCCTGCTATCAAGGCGGCTGCTATAAAACAACCGTCTTGTCAGGGCAAAAGCTCCCCTAGCCCTGGTCAGAGCAGCCTCTACATGTCGATTGAAATATAGATATTGATCCAACCAGATGCCAAGGTACTTTACTACACTTTTACTCGCCAGTGGATGTCCATGTGGCCCAGCGATCACTAGCTTGCGCCAGTTCTTTCTCGTATCCCTAGAGGCCCCAGACAAAGGGGTTCTAAACAGGATAGTTTCACATTTCTGGAAGTTAATTTTCAGCTTCCAATCATTACAGTACTTTTGAATTTTATCGAAATCACGTTGCAAGAGAATTCTGATGACTTCAACTTTTGGACCTGTTCTGTACGCAACTAAATCATCGGCATACGCAATTGCATGAGGTAGACTCCCAATGAGATCGCTGGTGTAAATACTAAAGAGAATCGGCGAGTTCTCCGCTCCCTGTTGCAGACCGTTTTTAATATCAAACGTTGTGGTAGATGTTACATTGCCACTCTTGACAACAAACTTTCTACCATTAAGCATGTCATAGAGCATATATAGCAGTGGTTTACTTATGTCCCATCTGGTTAGCTTCAGATACAGACCCTCTAACCATACGGTGTCGAAAGCCTTCTCCAAATCAACCAGACAGGCACCCGTGCATTGATTTTTAGCATTGTTCCATTGGACAGCAGATACTAGCTTTGATGCGGCATGAATTGTGTCATGTCCCGCCTTAAAGCCGAACTGGGTGTCTGGAATTATATTTTTGTCCTCGGCCCACTTGGACAGAGCTCTATTGATAACTTTTTCGAATACCTTGCTGATACTCGGAAGAAGACTTATCGACCGGAGATTTGCCGGATTGGAATTGTCCTTTCCCTTTTTGGGGAGAGGATGTACTACAGCTGTCTTCCAACTCACTGGATAATATGCATTATTCAGCGCGTTGTTGAACAGTGTTGTGTATATGTTAATTGCATCCTCAGGGAGATGTCGTAGTACAACATTGGGTATACCATCGACTCCTGCTGACTTCTTTTTCTTTAATGATGCGAAGATAATTTGTAGTTCGACCTTCGAGATGAGCAGGGAACTTGGCCCATTTCGCTCGGCGACGGTGGCATTTGCCAGATTGTCTTCATTGAATCCGGTAAAACCAAGATTCTCAGATCGCCATTGCGTGATGCTATTTCGAAGGTAGAAGTGATTCAGCAGAGCTCTGTTCTCCAGGTCATGATTTGGATGAATGGACTCATTCACCTTATACACTTGCTGAAAAGCAGAACCCACTGTCTCAACCTTCTCCAATGGATCTTCGATCACAAAGAATTCGTCGTCCAAGACGGCGTCCCCCAGATCTACTCCTGCGGTCAGAAGTATGTTTTCGTTGTCTGTCGTTCTTTGGAGCTTAAGACACGGAAGATCATTTTGAGTATTCTTTCTAAAGATTTTATTAATCTCGGGAAACATACTCGGGTCGCTAGAATTAACGGCTCGAATTCTGTTATCCCAGTACGAGTTAACAGACAATCGATAGTTTTCTTTGATGAGCGAGTTGACATTTTTGATTGAAGACTTCAGTGTCCTAATCTCCAGATCGTTTCTGTCAGTAAACCGCCTGTACAAGAGTTTTAATCTTGTCAGGAGGCCACTTTTTTGTCTATATAGTGCGTCTATTGTCGCGTTCTTGTACATTTCAGTTGCGTTATGTTCTTTGTATCGTGGGATTGTTTTGTCCATCGTTTGTTTTATGACACCATCCATCTGAAGCAGGTATCCGTCGATCTCTACGTTCGATAGATTCCTATCGTTTGGAGGCACAATGTCGTTAGAGAGGAGTTCTCTGGTCAGGATGTTGGAGAAACGTGGCCAGCGTGCCTTACTAAAATTGTAAGAGCGCGCAGGCACAAATTCATCCAACACCACAAGTTCATTTGGTAGCTGTATGACGGCGGAAAGTCCGCAGTGGTCACTGTCGTATTCTACCGTTTGTAAACAGTTTCTTGTCTGTTGGCCCACAGAGTCAGTTACTGTCAGTCTTGAGTCTAACAGTAGTAGATCTAGAGAGCTAGACTCGTATATATAAAGGAATGGTTTTTTGGTGTAGATATAGCTTTGGGCTGGCTTGCCCAAAGATCTACAAATGTTGAGCTTTTAAAAAAGCTTTTTTTTTATTGGAAAATTAAATCCAATTTATTTGTTGCTTTATTAAAAGCAAACAAAACACATAAATTGAATTAATTTGCCTTTTGGCAAAAAACAAACTCACTTTTTACTGTAATTACTTTATCATAAAAATAATCACTTGAAAAAATACTTCTTCACTGCGAAAGTCGTCAGGTGTGTTGTAACCTTCACAGTATCTGAACGACTGACGAGTCCGACACACTAACCACTAAGCCACGGGGATTGTTCACAACACCATCATAAATAAAATCTAAAAAGTCCTCATCGATCCGACACCTGCATAAAAATTACGTGGGGTTAAAGGTCACAAAAACGGGGTTTTCGCGATTTTGAGAAAAACGGTAAGTTTAATCATAAAATATGCTGAGACAAAATTGTAGATCAGATAATTATATAAATAATAAAATAGGACTCACCGTTTGCGATATATAACGATTCAAAAAGTTAAAAGAGTTGTAATTGTCATAATACGCACTGCACATGCACATGCACGTGCACACGTTTCCACAACACCTTTGAGTTAGTGTACTTAGCGCGTTTTTTTAATGTGGTTTCCCCGGTAAGTACACTAACTCAAAGGAGGCGTGGAAACGTGTGCACATGCATGTGCATGTGCAGTGCGTATTATGACAATTACAACTCTTTTAACTTTTTGAATCGTTATATCTCGAAAACGGTGAGTCTTTGTAAAAAAGGTATAACAACATTTTTTATATATAATTATCTGATCTACAATTTTGTCTCAGCATATTTAATGATAAAATTTACCGTTTTTCTCAAAATCGTGAAAACCCGCGTAATTTTTTTTGCAGGTGTCGGATCGATGAGGACTTTTTAGATTTTATTTATAATGGTAAACTAGAACTTTAAATCCAACCTAACTTAACTTAAACTTAAAAAAAAGAGCAAGAACTTCTCCCTGAACGGAGGTGTATTCTTAAGTCTCCTTTATTTTCTTTAGCAGTGCGGTAAATGTAATCTAAATATTAATGGGGATTTTGTGGTGTGTGGCGGTATAAGTGGTATGGAGTTTTATGACAGATGTGCTGTTTCGTCTGAAAATTCATAAATTTTTTTAAAATCTACAATCAATTTTTATTGGAAATGTTATGCTAGTGCTAGTGTGCCAAAGCTTGGTTTCGTCTTCAAAGTAGCTGAACTTGCTAAAACTCTTCAATCATTAAATGACTATTTAACACAACCAAAACTAATTGCCGATATACAGAGTGCTTTATCAATATTAGTTAGCCTCTCTGATATGTAAAATCAACTTGTTTCCCTTAAATCTAACTTCAATGAGCTCTAAGAATGTGCTCGCGGCCCGAAAATTTATTAGAATTAAATAAATACTAATGTAAAACAGAGTTCACAGCAAACGCAAACACAAGCTTCCTCCACCCGTCTCCCCCGCGACGGAAATGTAATTAATCCAGACGCAAACAATATTGTGAATCCAATGTCTCATTCACTTAAAAGTGTATTAAATACATTTCATATAGGAGATAAACATAGTTTTAACGATTTTCGGTTGCGTATGGAGGGCCCTGATACCTCCTTGCCCACAAATATGAAAAGTAGTGAAACAAATAACTCAACAAATATGGAAAACTTAAATAAATTGCACGAAAGAATCCCTAAACATAGCAAAAAACTGTAGGAGCTGACCCACTACCAAAGTGATATTTGTGTTATATCGGCGACTAAATGGTTACATTTGTCTTAGTTTGCAAATACTACCACTGAATATTCTATACTGAAGTATGTTGCAAATAAATTGAAAATTACAGATGATCAAAAGTGTTTCAAATTAATAAAAAAAATATAGGTATATCTTGTTTAAAATATATAACGTTCAAGGTTGGCATTCCGACTGATAAACTTGATTTGGCTCTTAATGCTGAAAATTGGCCGTCGGGTGTTTATGTTACTAATTTCATTAATCGGTAAAAAAACTTTCGAGGTTCCCCAATGATAACCACCAATATTTAAACATAAACATAAACACAAACACAACATCAACATCATTTTCACAAGCTCGAGCTTCACATAAAATTACCATTCCGCAATCTCTGTCCCGAACTGATAAGAATGACTTTTCTCTATATATCCAAAATATGGATGAATCTTGCTCTTTCAATCGATGCTAGCGAATGTGACGTATTAGCATTCAGCGAAACATGGCTTCACGATCACATGACTGAAGAGTTTCTCGATCTAACATTTTTCTCTGTCTTCCGTCTTGATTGTTTCGACGTCAGCAAGAAGCGTGGAGGTGGTGTACTTATTGCAGTCCGTTGCTCAATCCGCTGTTTAGTTTAATGTTAGGTTGGAGGAAAACTGCTATAACATTAAACAATTATATGTGAAACTGTCTTGTGCTGATACTGTTGCTTATCTTCTCGTTTTCTTAAGCTATATTCCCCCTGGAAGTGCAACACTTGTTTATAAAAAAACATTTGGAGAATATTGACAAATTTGCCTCCTTGCCTGAATATGAAAACTCGTTTATTTGTGTAATAGGTGATTTTAATTTGAATAATTTAAGTTAGTCAAAAACAGATGATATTAAATAAGTGCCATTATTAAAAAAAAAATTTAAAAATCCTCTGTAGAATGTCACAAGAAAATAAAGTTCAAAATTTGAAGACGAATTGCCCAACCATTTAGGCTGCAGTCCAAAATACATCCTAACAGACAGCCTGACAGACAGACAGACGGACAGATTTTTGCAAGTAACTCAAATATGTTTCTCTATCATCGTAATGTCATGTTTGACTGTTATCTCAAAATTTTTAATCTGCACGAATGCATAACTTGCATTATAGTACCTATAATCGCAAGTAAAAATAGACTGGCAGGACATAAATCTGACATAAAAAGTAACGCAACGTAGAAGAAAACACTGGTATCACACTGTGCATTGCAAAATCACTCTCCCAATTTTGAAAGTGTCCAAGTATTGTAAGGAGAGGAGCATCAGAACAAAAGAATGACAAATGAAATTCTACACATTTATCAATGCTGACCAAATCATGAACTAACGAATTGATATCAAGAAAATCAGGACGCAATATTAACACCTTTTTGAGGGGAATGGATTAAAAAGCTCTTAATAAATGTATGATCTTTTCTTTCTTATTTATACATATTGCTTCTCAATTTAACGTTGTATAGTGGATTCTGGCTTTGCAGCTCATTTTATTGTTCTTTATAATTTTTTTTATTTACTATATAAATGTAACAAATGAAAGTAATTATTGTTGTTAAATGTAAATTATCTGTAACCAACTATCAATGTTGAAATGCAGATTCATTGACATTTGATGGTTTTCATAGACATAAACGAAAAGCCGTGAAAATTTTTTTTTGTTTCATTGACTTAATAGTCCGGTCAATTTAGACATCCCAGGTTACATAAATTCACACCCAGCTGAAAATTAGTAGGATTGTTCACAAAATAAAAATAAATTTATTGGCGCGACAAGCTCCGTAAGGCCTAGTGACTTATACTCTCAACCATTCCTGTGTGTGTGTTAATCTGCAAGAATGGAAGGGACCTACAGTTTACCGCCGATTCCGAACGGCTACATGAGATGCACTTTTTCGAGAAAAAATTTACTCTTGGAGGTTTTGTCAGTTCCTCGCAAGAGGCAGTACCCCAGAAAAAAAGGTGGCTATGAGCTGGATTTGAACCCAGGTTCTTTCGCTTAGCAGTCCGACACACTAACCACTAAGCCACGGGGGTTGTTCACAACACCATCATAAATAAAATCTAAAAAGTCCTCATCGATCCGACACCTGCATAAAAATTACGTGGGGTTAAAGGTCACAAAAACGGGGTTTTCGCGATTTTGAGAAAAACGGTAAGTTTAATCATAAAATATGCTGAGACAAAATTGTAGATCAGATAATTATCTATAAAGAATGTTTTTATACCTTTTTCCTAGGACTCACCGTTTGCGATATATAACGATTCAAAATGTTAAAAGAGTTGTAATTGTCATAATATGCACTGCACATGCACATGCACGTGCACACGTTTCCACACCACCTTTGAGTTAGTGTACTAAGCGCGTTTTTTTAATGTGGTTTCCCCGGTAAGTACACTAACTCAAAGGAGGCTTAAACTTAAACTTAAAAAAAAGAGCAAGAACATCTCCCTGAACGGAGTTGTATTCTTAAGTCTCCTTTATTTTCTTTAGCAGTGCGGTAAATGTAATCTAAATATTAATGGGGATTTTGTGGTGTGTGGCGGTATAAGTGGTATGGAGTTTTATGACAGATGTGCTGTTTTGTCTGAAAATTCATAATTTTTTTTTAAATCTACAATCAATTTCTATTGGAAATGTTATGCTAGTGCTAGTGTGCCAAAGCTTGGTTTCGTCTTCAAAGTAGCTGAACTTGCTAAAACTCTTCAATCATTAAATGACTATTTAACACAACCAAAACTAATTGCCGATATACAGAGTGCTTTATCAATATTAGTTAGCCTCTCTGATATGTAAAATGAACTCATTTCCTTTAATTTTAACTTCAATGAGCTCTAAGAATGTGCTCGCGGCCCGAAAATTTATTAGAATTAAATAAATACTAATGTAAAACAGAGTTCACAGCAAACGCAAACACAAGCTTCCTCCACCCGTCTCCCCTTCGTCGGAAATGTAATTAATCCAGACGCAAACAATATTGTGAATCCAATGTCTCATTCACTTAAAAGTGTATTAAATACATTTCATATAGGAGATAAACATAGTTTTAACGATTTTCGGTTGCGTATGGAGGGCCCTGATACCTCCTTGCCCACAAATATGAAAAGTAGTGAAACAAATAACTCAACAAATATGGAAAACTTAAATAAATTGCACGAAAGAATCCCTAAACATAGCAAAATAACTGTAGGAGCTGACCCACTACCAAAGTGATATTTGTGTTATATCGGCGACTGAATGGTAACATTTGTCTAAGTTTGCAAATACTACCACTGAATATTCTATACTGAAGTATGTTGCAAATAAATTGAAAATTACCGAAGATCAGAAGTGTTTCAAATTAATAAAAAAAAATATAGGTATATCTAGTTTAAAATATATAACGTTCAAGGTTGGCATTCCGGCTGATAAACATGATTTGGCTCTTAATGCTGAAAATTGGCCGTCGGGTGTTTATGTTACTAATTTCATTAATCGGTAAAAAAACTTTCGAGGTTCCCCAATGATAACCACCAATATTTAAACATAAACATAAACACAAACACAACATCAACATCATTTTCACAAGCTCGAGCTTCACATAAAATTACCATTCCGCAATCTCTGTCCCGAACTGATAAGAATGACTTTTCTCTATATATCCAAAATATGGGTGGATTTTCGTCTAGGCTAAGAAATCTTGCTCTTTCAATCGATGCTAGCGAATGTGACGTATTAGCATTCAGCGAAACATGGCTTCACGATCACATGACTGAAGAGTTGTTCGATCTAACATTTTTCTCTGTCTTCCGTCTTGATCGTTTCGACGTCAGCAAGAAGCGTGGAGGTGGTGTACTTATTGTAGTCCGTTGCTCAATCCGCTGTTTAGTTTAATGTAAGGTTGGAGGAAAACTGCTGTAACATTAAACAATTATATGTGAAACTGTCTTGTGCTGATACTGTTGCTTATCTTCTCGTTTTCTTAAGCTATATTCCCCCTGGAAGTGCAACACTTGTTTATAAAAAAACATTTGGAGAATATTAACAAATTTGCCTCCTTGCCTGAATATGAAAACTCGTTTATTTGTGTAATAGGTGATTTTAATTTGAATAATTTAAGTTAGTCAAAAACAGATGATATTAAATAAGTGCCATTATTAAAAAAAAATTTAAAAATCCTCTGTAGAATGTCACAAGAAAATAAAGTTCAAAATTTGAAGACGAATTGCCCAACCGTTTAGGCTGCAGTCCAAAATATATCCTTACAGACAGCCAGACAGACAGACAGACGGACAGATTTTTGCAAGTAACTCAAATATGTTTCTCTATCATCGTAATGTCATGTTTGACTGTTATCTCAAAATTTTTAATCTGCACGAATGCATAACTTGCATTATAGTACCTATAATCGCAAGTAAAAATAGACTGGCAGGACATAAATCTGACATAAAAAGTAACGCAACGTAGAAGAAAACACTGGTATCACACTGTGCATTGCAAAATCACTCTCCCAATTTTGAAAGTGTCCAAGTATTGTAAGGAGAGGAGCATCAGAACAAAAGAATGACAAATGAAATTCTACACATTTATCAATGCTGACCAAATCATGAACTAACGAATTGATATCAAGAAAATCAGGACGCAATATTAACACCTTTTTGAGGGGAATGGATTAAAAAGCTCTTAATAAATGTATGATCTTTTCTTTCTTATTTATACATATTGCTTCTCAATTTAACGTTGTATAGTGGATTCTGGCTTTGCAGCTCATTTTATTGTTCTTTATAATTTTTTTTTATTTACTATATAAATGTAACAAATGAAAGTAATTATTGTTGTTAAATGTAAATTATCTGTAACCAACTATCAATGTTGAAATGCAGATTCATTGACATTTGATGGTTTTCATAGACATAAACGAAAAGCCGTGAAAATTTTTTTTTTTTGTTTCATTGACTTAATAGTCCGGTCAATTTAGACATCCCAGGTTACATAAATTCACACCCAGCTGAAAATTGGTAGGATTGTTCACAAAATAAAAATAAATTTATTGGCGCGACAGCTCCGTAAGGCCTAGTGACTTATACTCTGAACCATTCCTGTGTGTGTGTTGTTAATCTGCAAGAATGGAAGGGACCTACAGTTTACCGCCGAGTCCGAACGGCTACATGAGATGCACTTTTTCGAGAAAAAATTTACTCTTGGAGGTTTTGTCAGTTCCTCGCAAGAGGCAGTACCCCAGAAAAAATGGTGGCTATGAGCTGGATTTGAACCCAGGTTCTTTCGCTTAGCAGTCCGACACACTAACCACTAAGCCACGGGGGTTGTTCACAACAGCATCATAAATAAAATCTAAAAAGTCCTCATCGATCCGACACCTGCATAAAAATTACGTGGGGTTAAAGGTCACAAAAACGGGGTTTTTGCGATTTTGAGAAAAAACGGTAAGTTTAATCATAAAATATGCTGAGACAAAATTGTAGATCAGATAATTATCTATAAAGAATGTTGTTATACCTTTTTCCTAGGACTCACCGTTTGCGATATATAACGATTCAAAATGTTGAAAGAGTTGTAATTGTCATAATATGCACTGCACATGCACATGCACGTGCACACGTTTCCACACCACCTTTGAGTTAGTGTACTTAGCGCGTTTTTTTAATGTGGTTTCCCCGGTAAGTACACTAACTCAAAGGAGGCTTAAACTTAAACTTAAAAAAAAGAGCAAGAACATCTCCCTGAACGGAGGTGTATTCTTAAGTCTCCTTTATTTTCCTTAGCAGTGCGGTAAATGTAATCTAAATATTAATGGGGATTTTGTGGTGTGTGGCGGTATAAGTGGTATGGAGTTTTATGACAGATGTGCTGTTTTGTCTGAAAATTCATAATTTTTTTTAAAATCTACAATCAATTTCTATTGGAAATGTTATGCTAGTGCTAGTGTGCCAAAGCTTGGTTTCGTCTTCAAAGTAGCTGAACTTGCTAAAACTCTTCAATCATTAAATGACTATTTAACACAACCAAAACTAATTGCCGATATACAGAGTGCTTTATCAATATTAGTTAGCCTCTCTGATATGTAAAATGAACTCGTTTCCCTTAAATCTAACTTCAATGAGCTCTAAGAATGTGCTCGCGGCCCGAAAATTTATTAGAATTAAATAAATACTAATGTAAAACGGAGTTCACAGCAAACGCAAACACAACCTTCCTCCACCCGTCTCCCCTCGTCGGAAATGTAATTAATCCAGACGCAAACAATATTGTGAATCCAATGTCTCATTCACTTAAAAGTGTATTAAATACATTTCATATAGGAGATAAACATAGTTTTAACGATTTTCGGTTGCGTATGGAGGGCCCTGATACCTCCTTGCCCACAAATATGAAAAGTAGTGAAACAAATAACTCAACAAATATGGAAAACTTAAATAAATTGCACGAAAGAATCCCTAAACATAGCAAAATAACTGTAGGAGCTGACCCACTACCAAAGTGATATTTGTGTTATATCGGCGACTAAATGGTAACATTTGTCTAAGTTTGCAAATACTACCACTGAATATTCTATACCGAAGTATGTTGCAAATAAATTGAAAATTACCGAAGATCAGAAGTGTTTCAAATTAATAAAAAAAAATATAGGTATATCTAGTTTAAAATATATAACGTTCAAGGTTGGCATTCCGGCTGATAAACTTGATTTGGCTCTTAATGCTGAAAATTGGCCGTCGGATGTTTATGTTACTAATTTCATTAATCGGTAAAAAAACTTTCGAGGTTCCCCAATGATAACCACCAATATTTAAACATAAACATAAACACAAACACAACATCAACATCATTTTTACAAGCTCGAGCTTCACATAAAATTACCATTCCGCAATCTCTGTCCCGAACTGATAAGAATGACTTTTCTCTATATATCCAAAATATGGGTGGATTTTCGTCTAGGCTAAGAAATCTTGCTCTTTCAATCGATGCTAGCGAATGTGACGTATTAGCATTCAGCGAAACATGGCTTCACGATCACATGACTGAAGAGTTTTTCGATCTAACATTTTTCTCTGTCTTCCGTCTTGATCGTTTCGACGTCAGCAAGAAGCGTGGAGGTGGTGTACTTATTGCAGTCCGTTGCTCAATCCGCTGTTTAGTTTAATGTTAGGTTGGAGGAAAACTGCTGTAACATTAAACAATTATATGTGAAACTGTCTTGTGCTGATACTGTTGCTTATCTTCTCGTTTTCTTAAGCTATATTCTTCCTGGAAGTGCAACACTTGTTTATAAAAAAACATTTGGAGAATATTGACAAATTTGCCACCTTGCCTGAATATGAAAACTCGTTTATTTGTGTAATAGGTGATTTTAATTTGAATAATTTAAGTTAGTCAAAAACAGATGATATTAAAAAAGTGCCATTATTAAAAAAAAATTGAAAAAAGTCCTCTGTAGAATGTCAAAAGCAAAGAAAGTTCAAAATTTGAAGACGAATTGCCCAACCGTTTAGGCTGCAGTCCAAAATACATCCTTACAGACAGCCAGACAGACAGACAGACGGACAGATTTTTGCAAGTAACTGAAATATGTTTCTCTATCATCGTAATGTCATCTTTGATCGTTATCTCAAAATTTTTAATCTGCATTATAGTATCTATAATCGCAAGTAAAAATTGCACGACTGGATCGCACGTACTTGCTCTTATGTGCGGTCACAGCTTGGAATAAAATTTGAAAAATATTAAGGGAACTTCAAGATTATATTCGATTTTTCTGACTTTTGATTGTTTGAAAAAAGTACGTCAAATAGTTTTCAGCGGAAAATTTAAACGCCATTTTATTTCTTTAAAAAATGTGAAAAAGTGTGAACTTTTTTTTTCAAAATCGTTAGAGCCGTTTTTAAATAAAACGTTTTTTTTTAACAACTTTTCTTAAAAAAAATAAAAAAAATAGTTGAAGAATACAAAATTAAGCACAAAAATAACGTTCATTTAAAAGCAAAATTTAAAAAAAATTCACTTACCCGTTTTCAAAATATTGATTTTTCAAAAAAAAATTTATAAAAATTATTAAAAATATAAAAAAAAAGTTTTCGAAAAAAATAATACAAAATTACTCAAGCTACCTACATCTTCTTGAATATCAATTTTGATTGTAATCGGATCATCAGTTTTCGAAAAAGTCGAAGAAAAAAACAGGTCCTATGGGAGGTACCTTTGAGTAAGTGTACTTAGCGCGTTTTTGTTTTTTTAATGTGGTTCCCCGGTAAGTACACTAACTCAAAGGAGGCGTGGAAACGTGTGCACATGCATGTGCAGTGCATATTATGACAATTACAACTCTTTTAACTTTTTGAATCGTTATATCTCGAAAACGGTGAGTCTTTGGAAAAAAGGTATAGCAACATTTTTTATATATAATTATCTGATCTACAATTTTGTCTCAGCATATTTTATGATAAAATTTACCGTTTTTCTCAAAATCGTGAAAACCCGCGTAATTTTTTTTGCAGGTGTCGGATCGATGAGGACTTTTTAGATTTTATTTATAATGGTGAACTAGAACTTTAAATCTAACCTAACTTAACTTAAACTTAAAAAAAAGAGCAAGAACTTCTCCCTGAATGGAGGTGTATTCTTAAGTCTCCTTTGTTTTCCTTAGCAGTGCGGTAAATGTAATCTAAATATTAATGGGGATTTTGTGGTGTGTGGAGGTATAAGTGGTATAGAGTTTTATGACAGATGTGCTGTTTCGTCTGAAAATTCATAAATTTTTTTAAAATCTACAATCAATTTCTATTGGAAATGTTATGCTAGTGCTAGTGTGCCAAAGCTTGGTTTCGTCTTCAAAGTAGCTGAACTTGCTAAAACTCTTCAATCATTAAATGACTATTTAACACAACCAAAACTAATTGCCGATATACAGAGTGCTTTATCAATATTAGTTAGCCTCTCTGATATGTAAAATGAACTTGTTTCCCTTAAATCTAACTTCATTGAGCTCTAAGAATGTGCTCGCGGCCCGAAAATTTATTAGAATTAAATAAATACTAATGTAAAACAGAGTTCACAGCAAATGCAAACACAAGCTTCCTCCACCCGTCTCCCCCTCGTCGGAAATGTAATTAATCCAGACGCAAACAATATTGTGAATCCAATGTCTCATTCACTTAAAAGTGTATTAAATACATTTCATACAGGAGATAAACATAGTTTTAACGATTTTCGGTTGCGTATGGAGGGCCCTGATACATCCTTGTCCACAAATATGAAAAGTAGTGAAACAAATAACTCAACAAATATGGAAAACTTAAATAAATTGAACGAAAGAATCCCTAATCATAACAAAATAACTGTAGGAGCTGACCCACTACCAAAGTGATATTTGTGTTATATCGGCGACTAAATGGTAACATTTGTCTAAGTTTGAAAATACTACCACTGAATATTCTATACTGAAGTATGTTGCAAATAAATTGAAAATGGCTTGTGCCATTGGACCATATTGCTTCCTTATCAAAATAAAAAAAAAAATTAAAATAACTTAAATGACTGACATAAATGGTCAGAATAGAGTCTCCATGATCGTACATGCTCATAAAACACGTTCCATGATTCAGGTTTTAGGTAAGCAACGAAAGGGTTTAAAAGTGTGCCACATCAATTCACAGAGCTTAGATCCTAAACTAGACGAATTTCAGCATTTGTTTATCAACTCTGGCATCCATGTGGTATGCGTTAGTGAAACCTGGTTTTCCCATAACTCTATTTGTCAGGTCGAGGGGTTTGATGTTTTCCGATGTGACAGAGTAGGCCGAGTTGGAGGTGGTGTAGCAATTTTTACACGCAGAGGTTTATGCTGCAAATTTATCCGTAAGGCTCCACCTGGTAGCGAGATTGAGTACCTTTTCATCGAAGTTAAATCTCATAATAATATTAAATTATTGATAGGATCAGTATATAGGCCTAATCGGAATATCAATTTATCTCCACTTATTTCTGTTCTTGATGATTTATCATTTGTTTCACCTTTCCTTATAGTTGCTGGAGATTTCAACAATAATGTACTTCAAAGCACAGAGTTGACTGATAGTATGAGATCACTGAGTTTGTTTCCAGTTAATATTTCAACACCGACACATTTCACTAAGAACAATAGTACCCTCTTAGATATGTTTTTTGTAAGCCATTAAAGTAAAGTTCTTCTCTACAGCCAACTTTCTGCCTCAGCTTTTTCCAATCAAGACCTTATCTACCTGACTTTCGAATACTCCCTCTTATTTTACATTCAGAGATTTTAAAAATTGTAATAAACATCAGTTAGAAATTGATTTAGGTTTAATTGATTGGTGTCAAATTTATTATCTACCATCGGTAGATGACCAGTTATTTCTTCTGCATATGAATATTAACTATCTCTACGATTCGCATGTTCCTCTTAAGATAGTACTACTTAAAAACAAGACTCGGTATCGGTTAAATAACAACATAGTGAAACTCATCAGAGAACGTGATATGGCATACAGACGATGGAGAAGATTTAAGCTTGATGCATTGCATAGTAGTTATAAAAGGTTAAGAAATAGAGTAGTTTGTGCTATAAGAGAATCTAAAAAGCTTTTTTACGCTCTTAAACTTGATCCTAGTCTAGCAAAAGGTAAACTTTGGAAAAACCTCAAAGATATTGGAGTAGGTATTAAGAACAACAATAACTTATCTAACTTTGACGGCGAAGTTCTGAACAAAAATTTCACTGAACTAAATAGTTTAGGTTGCAGTTATATAGTTGATGAGAGCGAAATGAACTTTGTTTCCATTGATAATCAAATGTCGAAGTTTAATTTCTCGGTTGTCGAGGAAACTGATGTACTCGAAAGTTTGTTAGCAATAAAATCCAACTCTGAGGGGATTGATGGCATGAATCCAGTTTTTCTCAAAGCAATTCTACCTTATGTACTTAAATATATTACTTATTTGTTTAATAGTATTTTCATGACAGGCACGTTTCCTTCAGCCTGGAAACAAGCTAAGGTCATTTCTATACCGAAAAATCGGAATTATGATGAATTTTGACCAATTGCAATCTTACCTTTTCTCTCGAAACTCTTGGAAAAAATTATGAACAAACAAAAACGCTGTTTTTTATCTGAGCAAAAACTTATTTGCTCTTATCAGTCTGGTTTTAGAGCTAAGCATAGCTGTACAACAGCTCTAATTGACGTTACTGAAGGAATAAGAAGCGCAGTTGATAATGATAAAGTAACCATACTTACTTTTTTAGATTTCTCAAAAGCTTTTGATACGGTAAATAAAAATATACTATGCATGAAGCTTTTAAACAAATTTAATTTTTCATCGTCCTCTGCTAAATTAATTTACTCATACCTATCTAAAAGATCGCAATCTGTTTTTGTGAACAATATATTGTCTTTCCCTCTTCCATTGCATAGAGGTGTTCCGCAGGGTTCCATACTGGGTCCCCTGCTCTTCTCAATCTACATTAATGATCTTTCTACCTGTTCCCTTAAGTCCTCTTTGCACATGTACGCAGACGATGTACAATTAAACAACAGCTTTCCTATTGGAATGCTTGAGAATGGTATTTATGAAATAAATAATGAACTGCAGAAAATTGCAATATGGTCTCAGCAAAATGATCTTTGTCTGAATGCCAAAAAGTCAAAGTGCATTGTTATAGCAAGAACCCTCATAGATACATCTTATTTCCCTGCGGTTTACATGGGCAACACCCCGATTGAGTTTGTCGACTCTGCAAAAAACCTAAGACTTACATTTAATCGTACTCTGAATTGGAATAATCATATAAGTCTCACCTTAGGAAAGGTATATGGAGGTCTACGATTACTCTGGGCTTCCCACCATATAACTCCGCTCAGAACGCGAATGATATTGGCGAAGACGTTGTTAGTTCCAATTCTACTTTTTTGTTGCAAAATCTATTGCAATTGTGACTATGCACATAAGAATAAACTTAATGTAGCTTTCAATAGTATAGCACGGTATGTCTTCGGAATAAGAAGGAGTGAGCACATATCTAGTTATTCGAAGTCAATGTATGATATGACGCTCGATAATCTCTTCAAATGCAAAACTTTAACCTTGCTGCATAATATCATACAATTACGTCAACCTGAATATCTTTTTAACAGAATTCAATTCCCTCGATCTCATAGGTCTGGAATCTTGGTGGTGGTTGATGGTGGTGGTGGTGATGATTGTGTGTGTCATAATCTTGAACATTTTTTTTTTTTTTTTTATTCCTTTAAATTATGAATTTATGAACTAATTATTATTTACTTAAAATGTAATGAATTGTCAATTTATGCAACATATTATAATAATTTATATTTTATGAAAGTACTACGTACTGATATTTGCTCTAAATTAAAAGATATTGTATCTTACTAAGTAATTATAACAATAAACTGAAACTGAAAATTACCGAAGATCAGAAGTGTTTCAAATTAATAAAAAAAAAAATATAGGTATATTTAGTTTAAAATATATAACATTCAAGGTTGGCATTCCGGCTGATAAACTTGATTTGGCTCTTAATGCTGAAAATTGGCCGTCGGGTGTTTATGTTACTAATTTCATTAATCAGTAAAAAAAACTTTCGAGGTTCCCCAATGATAACCACCAATATTTAAACATAAACATAAACACAAACACAAACACAACATCAAGATCATTTTCACAAGCTCGAGCTTCACATAAAATTACCATTCCGCAATCTCTGTCCCGAACTGATAAGAATGACTTTTCTCTATATATCCAAAATATGGGTGGATTTTCGTCTAGGCTAAGAAATCTTGCTCTTTCAATCGATGCTAGCGAATGAGACGTATTAGCATTCAGCGAAACATGGCTTCACGATCACATGACTGAAGAGTTTTTCGATCTAACATTTTTCTCTGTCTTCCGTCTTGATCGTTTCGACGTCAGCAAGAAGCGTGGAGGTGGTGTACTTATTGTAGTCCGTTGCTCAATCCGCTGTTTAGTTTAATGTAAGGTTGGAGGAAAACTGCTGTAACATTAAACAATTATATGTGAAACTGTCTTGTGCTGATACTGTTGCTTATCTTCTCGTTTTCTTAAGCTATATTCCCCCTGGAAGTGCAACACTTGTTTATAAAAAAACATTTGGAGAATATTAACAAATTTGCCTCCTTGCCTGAATATGAAAACTCGTTTATTTGTGTAATAGGTGATTTTAATTTGAATAATTTAAGTTAGTCAAAAACAGATGATATTAAATAAGTGCCATTATTAAAAAAAAAATTTTAAAATCCTCTGTAGAATGTCACAAGAAAATAAAGTTCAAAATTTGAAGACGAATTGCCCAACCGTTTAGGCTGCAGTCCAAAATACATCCTTACAGACAGCCAGACAGACAGACAGACGGACAGATTTTTGCAAGTAACTCAAATATGTTTCTCTATCATCGTAATGTCATGTTTGACTGTTATCTCAAAATTTTTAATCTGCACGAATGCATAACTTGCATTATAGTACCTATAATCGCAAGTAAAAATAGACTAGCAGGACATAAATCTGACATAAAAAGTAACGCAACGTAGAAGAAAACACTGGTATCACACTGTGCATTGCAAAATCACTCTCCCAATTTTGAAAGTGTCCAAGTATTGTAAGGAGAGGAGCATCAGAACAAAAGAATGACAAATGAAATTCTACACATTTATCAATGCTGACCAAATCATGAACTAACGAATTGATATCAAGAAAATCAGGACGCAATATTAACACCTTTTTGAGGGGAATGGATTAAAAAGCTCTTAATAAATGTATGATCTTTTCTTTCTTATTTATACATATTGCTTCTCAATTTAACGTTGTATAGTGGATTCTGGCTTTGCAGCTCATTTTATTGTTCTTTATAATTTTTTTTTTATTTACTATATAAATGCAACAAATGAAAGTAATTATTGTTGTTAAATGTAAATTATCTGTAACCAACTATCAATGTTGAAATGCAGATTCATTGACATTTGATGGTTTTCATAGACATAAACGAAAAGCCGTGAAAAATTTTTTTTTGTTTCATTGACTTAATAGTCCGGTCAATTTAGACATCCCAGGTTACATAAATTCACACCCAGCTGAAAATTGGTAGGATTGTTCACAAAATAAAAATAAATTTATTGGCGCGACAGCTCCGTAAGGCCTAGTGACTTATACTCTCAACCATTCCTGTGTGTGTGTTGTTAATCTGCAAGAATGGAAGGGACCTACAGTTTACCGCCGAGTCCGAACGGCTACATGAGATGCACTTTTTCGAGAAAAAATTTACTCTTGGAGGTTTTGTCAGTTCCTCGCAAGAGGCAGTACCCCAGAAAAAAGGTGGCTATGAGCTGGATTTGAACCCAGGTTCTTTCGCTTAGCAGTCCGACACACTAACCACTAAGCCACGGGGGTTGTTCACAACACCATCATAAATAAAATCTAAAAAGTCCGCATCGATCCGACACCTGCATAAAAATTACGTGGGGTTAAAGGTCACAAAAACGGGGTTTTCGCGATTTTGAGAAAAAACGGTAAGTTTAATCATAAAATATGCTGAGACAAAATTGTAGATCAGATAATTATCTATAAAGAATGTTGTTATACCTTTTTCCTAGGACTCACCGTTTGCGATATATAACGATTCAAAATGTTGAAAGAGTTGTAATTGTCATAATATGCACTGCACATGCACATGCACGTGCACACGTTTCCACACCACCTTTGAGTTAGTGTACTTAGCGCGTTTTTTTAATGTGGTTTCCCCGGTAAGTACACTAACTCAAAGGAGGCTTAAACTTAAACTTAAAAAAAAGAGCAAGAACATCTCCCTGAACGGAGGTGTATTCTTAAGTCTCCTTTATTTTCTTTAGCAGTGCGGTAAATGTAATCTAAATATTAATGGGGATTTTGTGGTGTGTGGCGGTATAAGTGGTATGGAGTTTTATGACAGATGTGCTGTTTTGTCTGAAAATTCATAATTTTTTTTAAAATCTACAATCAATTTCTATTGGAAATGTTATGCTAGTGCTAGTGTGCCAAAGCTTGGTTTCGTCTTCAAAGTAGCTGAACTTGCTAAAACTCTTCAATCATTAAATGACTATTTAACACAACCAAAACTAATTGCCGATATACAGAGTGCTTTATCAATATTAGTTAGCCTCTCTGATATGTAAAATGAACTCGTTTCCCTTAAATCTAACTTCAATGAGCTCTAAGAATGTGCTCGCGGCCCGAAAATTTATTAGAATTAAATAAATACTAATGTAAAACGGAGTTCACAGCAAACGCAAACACAACCTTCCTCCACCCGTCTCCCCCTCGTCGGAAATGTAATTAATCCAGACGCAAACAATATTGTGAATCCAATGTCTCATTCACTTAAAAGTGTATTAAATACATTTCATATAGGAGATAAACATAGTTTTAACGATTTTCGGTTGCGTATGGAGGACCCTGATACCTCCTTGCCCACAAATATGAAAAGTAGTGAAACAAATAACTCAACAAATATGGAAAACTTAAATAAATTGCACGAAAGAATCCCTAAACATAGCAAAATAACTGTAGGAGCTGACCCACTACCAAAGTGATATTTGTGTTATATCGGCGACTAAATGGTAACATTTGTCTAAGTTTGCAAATACTACCACTGAATATTCTATACTGAAGTATGTTGCAAATAAATTGAAAATTACCGAAGATCAGAAGTGTTTCAAATTAATAAAAAAAAATATAGGTATATCTAGTTTAAAATATATAACGTTCAAGGTTGGCATTCCGGCTGATAAACTTGATTTGGCTCTTAATGCTGAAAATTGGCCGTCGGATGTTTATGTTACTAATTTCATTAATCGGAAAGGTATATGGAGGTCTACGATTACTCTGGGCTTCCCACCATATAACTCCGCTCAGAACGCGAATGATATTGGCGAAGACGTTGTTAGTTCCAATTCTACTTTTTTGTTGCGAAATCAATTGCAATTGTGACTATGCACTTAAGAATAAACTTAATGTAGCTTTCAATAGTATAGCACGGTATGTCTTCGGAATAAGAAGGAGTGAGCACATATCTAGTTATTCGAAGTCAATGTATGATATGACGCTCGATAATATCTTCAAATGCAAAACTTTAACCTTGCTGCATAATATCATACAATTACGTCAACCTGAATATCTTTTTAACAGAATTCAATTCCCTCGATCTCATAGGTCTGGAATCTTGGTGGTGGTTGATGGTGGTGGTGGTGATGATGGTGTGTGTCATAATCTTGAACATTTTTTTTTTTTTTTTTATTCCTTTAAATTATGAATTTATGAACTAATTATTATTTACTTAAAATGTAATGAATTGTCAATTTATGCAACATATTATAATAATTTATATTTTATGAAAGTACTACGTACTGATATTTGCTCTAAATTAAAAGATATTGTATCTTACTGAGTAATTATAACAATAAACTGAAACTGAAAATTACCGAAGATCAGAAGTGTTTCAAATTAATAAAAAAAAAAAATATAGGTATATCTAGTTTAAAATATATAACATTCAAGGTTGGCATTCCGGCTGATAAACTTGATTTGGCTCTTAATGCTGAAAATTGGCCGTCGGGTGTTTATGTTACTAATTTCATTAATCAGTAAAAAAAACTTTCGAGGTTCCCCAATGATAACCACCAATATTTAAACATAAACATAAACACAAACACAACATCAACATCATTTTCACAAGCTCGAGCTTCACATAAAATTACCATTCCGCAATCTCTGTCCCGAACTGATAAGAATGACTTTTCTCTATATATCCAAAATATGGGTGGATTTTCGTCTAGGCTAAGAAATCTTGCTCTTTCAATCGATGCTAGCGAATGTGACGTATTAGCATTCAGCGAAACATGGCTTCACGATCACATGACTGAAGAGTTTTTCGATCTAACATTTTTCTCTGTCTTCCGTCTTGATCGTTTCGACGTCAGCAAGAAGCGTGGAGGTGGTGTACTTATTGTAGTCCGTTGCTCAATCCGCTGTTTAGTTTAATGTAAGGTTGGAGGAAAACTGCTGTAACATTAAACAATTATATGTGAAACAAAATACATCCTTACAGACAGCCAGACAGACAGACAGACGGACAGATTTTTGCAAGTAACTGAAATATGTTTCTCTATCATCGTAATGTCATGTTTGATCGTTATCTCAAAATTTTTAATCTGCATTATAGTATCTATAATCCCACGTAAAAATTGCACGACTGGATCGCACGTACTTGCTCTTATGTGCGGTCACAGCTTGGAATAAAATTTGAAAAATATTAAGGGAACTTCAAGATTATATTCGATTTTTCTGACTTTTGATTGTTTGAAAAAAGTACGTCAAATAGTTTTCAGCGGAAAATTTAAACGCCATTTTATTTCTTTAAAAAATGTGAAAAAGTGTGAACTTTTTTTTTCAAAATCGTTAGAGCCGTTTTTAAATAAAACGTTTTTTTTTAACAACTTTTCTTAAAAAAAATAAAAAAAATAGTTGAAGAATACAAAATTAAGCACAAAAATAACGTTCATTTAAAAACAAAATTTAAAAAAAATTCACTTACCCGTTTTCAAAATATTGATTTTTCAAAAAAAAATTTATAAAAATTATTAAAAATATAAAAAAAAAGTTTTCGAAAAAATAATGCAAAATTACTCAAGCTACCTACATCTTCTTGAATATCAATTTTGATTGTAATCGGATCATCAGTTTTCGAAAAAGTCGAAGAAAAAAACAGGTCCTATGGGAGGTACCTTTGAGTAAGTGTACTTAGCGCGTTTTTGTTTTTTTAATGTGGTTCCCCGGTAAGTACACTAACTCAAAGGAGGCGTGGAAACGTGTGCACATGCATGTGCAGTGCATATTATGACAATTACAACTCTTTTAACTTTTTGAATCGTTATATCTCGAAAACGGTGAGTCTTTGGAAAAAAGGTATAGCAACATTTTTTATATATAATTATCTGATCTACAATTTTGTCTCAGCATATTTTATGATAAAATTTACCGTTTTTCTCAAAATCGTGAAAACTCGCGTAATGTTTTTTGCAGGTGTCGGATCGATGAGGACTTTTTAGATTTTATTTATAATGGTGAACTAGAACTTTAAATCCAACCTAACTTAACTTAAACTTAAAAAAAAGAGCAAGAACTTCTCCCTGAATGGAGGTGTATTCTTAAGTCTCCTTTGTTTTCCTTAGCAGTGCGGTAAATGTAATCTAAATATTAATGGGGATTTTGTGGTGTGTGGCGGTATAAGTGGTATAGAGTTTTATGACAGATGTGCTGTTTCGTCTGAAAATTCATAAATTTTTTTAAAATCTACAATCAATTTCTATTGGAAATGTTATGCTAGTGCTAGTGTGCCAAAGCTTGGTTTCGTCTTCAAAGTAGCTGAACTTGCTAAAACTCTTCAATCATTAAATGACTATTTAACACAACCAAAACTAATTGCCGATATACAGAGTGCTTTATCAATATTAGTTAGCCTCTCTGATATGTAAAATGAACTTGTTTCCCTTAAATCTAACTTCAATGAGCTCTAAGAATGTGCTCGCGGCCCGAAAATTTATTAGAATTAAATAAATACTAATGTAAAACAGAGTTCACAGCAAATGCAAACACAAGCTTCCTCCACCCGTCTCCCCCTCGTCGGAAATGTAATTAATCCAGACGCAAACAATATTGTGAATCCAATGTCTCATTCACTTAAAAGTGTATTAAATACATTTCATACAGGAGATAAACATAGTTTTAACGATTTTCGGTTGCGTATGGAGGGCCCTGATACATCCTTGTCCACAAATATGAAAAGTAGTGAAACAAATAACTCAACAAATATGGAAAACTTAAATAAATTGAACGAAAGAATCCCTAATCATAACAAAATAACTGTAGGAGCTGACCCACTACCAAAGTGATATTTGTGTTATATCGGCGACTAAATGGTAACATTTGTCTAAGTTTGAAAATACTACCACTGAATATTCTATACTGAAGTATGTTGCAAATAAATTGAAAATGGCTTGTGCCATTGGACCATATTGCTTCCTTATCAAAATAAAAAAAATAATTAAAATAACTTAAATGACTGACATAAATGGTCAGAATAGAGTCTCCATGATCGTACATGCTCATAAAACACGTTCCATGATTCAGGTTTTAGGTAAGCAACGAAAGGGTTTAAAAGTGTGCCACAGAGCTTAAATCCTAAACTAGACGAATTTCAGCATTTGTTTATCAACTCTGGCATCCATGTGGTATGCGTTAGTGAAACCTGGTTTTCCCATAACTCTATTTGTCAGGTCGAGGGGTTTGATGTTTTCCGATGTGACAGAGTAGGCCGAGTTGGAGGTGGTGTAGCAATTTTTACACGCAGAGGTTTATGCTGCAAATTTATCCGTAAGGCTCCACCTGGTAGCGAGATTGAGTACCTTTTCATCGAAGTTAAATCTCATAATAATATTAAATTATTGATAGGATCAGTATATAGGCCTAATCGGAATATCAATTTATCTCCACTTATTTCTGTTCTTGATGATTTATCATTTGTTTCACCTTTCCTTATAGTTGCTGGAGATTTCAACAATAATGTACTTCAAAGCACAGAGCTGACTGATAGTATGAGATCACTGAGTTTGTTTCCAGTTAATATTTCAACACCGACACATTTCACTAAGAACAATAGTACCCTCTTAGATATGTTTTTTGTAAGCCATTAAAGTAAAGTTCTTCTCTACAGCCAACTTTCTGCCTCAGCTTTTTCCAATCAAGACCTTATCTACCTGACTTTCGAATACTCCCTCTTATTTTACATTCAGAGATTTTAAAAATTGTAATAAACATCAGTTAGAAATTGATTTAGGTTTAATTGATTGGTGTCAAATTTATTATCTACCATCGGTAGATGACCAGTTATTTCTTCTGCATATGAATATTAACTATCTCTACGATTCGCATGTTCCTCTTAAGATAGTACTACTTAAAAACAAGACTCGGTATCGGTTAAATAACAACATAGTGAAACTCATCAGAGAACGTGATATGGCATACAGACGATGGAGAAGATTTAAGCTTGATGCATTGCATAGTAGTTATAAAAGGTTAAGAAATAGAGTAGTTTGTGCTATAAGAGAATCTAAAAAGCTTTTTTACGCTCTTAAACTTGATCCTAGTCTAGCAAAATTTAAACTTTGGAAAAACCTCAAAGATATTGGAGTAGGTATTAAGAACAACAATAACTTATCTAACGTTGACGGCGAAGTTCTGAACAAAAATTTCACTGAACTAAATAGTTTAGGTTGCAGTTATATAGTTGATGAGAGCGAAATGAATTTTGTTTCCATTGACAATCAAATGTCGAAGTTTAATTTCTCGGTTGTCGAGGAAACTGATGTACTCGAAAGTTTGTTAGCAATAAAATCCAACTCTGAGGGGATTGATGGCATGAATCCAGTTTTTCTCAAAGCAATTCTACCTTATGTACTTAAATATATTACTCATTTGTTTAATAGTATTTTCATGACAGGCACGTTTCCTTCAGCCTGGAAACAAGCTAAGGTCATTTCTATACCGAAAAATCGGAATTATGATGAATTTCGACCAATTGCAATCTTACCTTTTCTCTCGAAACTCTTGGAAAAAATTATGAACAAACAAAAGCGCTGTTTTTTATCCGAGCAAAAACTGATTTGCTCTTATCAGTCTGGTTTTAGAGCTAAGCATAGCTGTACAACAGCTCTAATTGACGTTACTGAAGGAATAAGAAGCGCAGTTAATAATGATAAAGTAACCATACTTACTCTTTTAGATTTCTCAAAAGCTTTTGATACGGTAAATAAAAATATACTATGCATGAAGCTTTTAAACAAATTTAATTTTTTATCGTCCTCTGTTAAATTAATTTACTCATACCTATCTAAAAGATCGCAATCTGTTTTTGCGAACAATATATTGTCTTCCCCTCTTCCATTGCATAGAGGTGTTCCGCAGGGTTCCATACTGGGTCCCCTGCTCTTCTCAATCTACATTAATGATCTTTCTACCTGTTCCCTTAAGTCCTCTTTGCACATGTACGCAGACGATGTACAATTAAACAACAGCTTTCCTATTGGAATGCTTGAGAATGGTATTTATGAAATAAATAATGAACTGCAGAAAATTGCAATATGGTCTCAGCAAAATGATCTTTGTCTGAATGCCAAAAAGTCAAAGTGCATTGTTATAGCAAGAACCCTCATAGATACATCTTATTTCCCTGCGGTTTACATGGGCAACACCCCGATTGAGTTTGTCGACTCTGCAAAAAACCTAAGACTTACATTTAATCGTACTCTGAATTGGAATAATCATATAAGACTCACCTTAGGAAAGGTACAGGAGGTCTACGATTACTCTGGGCTTCCCACCATATAACTCCGCTCAGAACGCGAATGATATTGGCGAAGACGTTGTTAGTTCCAATTCTACTTTTTTGTTGCGAAATCTATTGCAATTGTGACTATGCACATAAGAATAAACTTAATGTAGCTTTCAATAGTATAGCACGGTATGTCTTCGGAATAAGAAGGAGTGAGCACATATCTAGTTATTCGAAGTCAATGTATGATATGACGCTCGATAATCTCTTCAAATGCAAAACTTTAACCTTGCTGCATAATATCATACAATTACGTCAACCTGAATATCTTTTTAACAGAATTCAATTCCCTCGATCTCATAGGTCTGGAATCTTGGTGGTGGTTGATGGTGGTGGTGGTGATGATGGTGTGTGTCATAATCTTGAACATTTTTTTTTTTTTTTTTATTCATTTAAATTATGAATTTATGAACTAATTATTATTTCCTTAAAATGTAATGAATTGTCAATTTATGTAACATATTATAATAATTTATATTTTATGAAAGTACTACGTACTGATATTTGCTCTAAATTAAAAGATATTGTATCTTACTGAGTAATTATAACAATAAACTGAAACTGAAAATTACCGAAAATCAGAAGTGTTTCAAATTAATAAAAAAAAAAAATATAGGTATATCTAGTTTAAAATATATAACATTCAAGGTTGGCATTCCGGCTGATAAACTTGATTTGGCTCTTAATGCTGAAAATTGGCCGTCGGGTGTTTATGTTACTAATTTCATTAATCAGTAAAAAAAACTTTCGAGGTTCCCCAATGATAACCACCAATATTTAAACATAAACATAAACACAAACACAACATCAACATCATTTTCACAAGCTCGAGCTTCACATAAAATTACCATTCCGCAATCTCTGTCCCGAACTGATAAGAATGACTTTTCTCTATATATCCAAAATATGGGTGGATTTTCGTCTAGGCTAAGAAATCTTGCTCTTTCAATCGATGCTAGCGAATGTGACGTATTAGCATTCAGCGAAACATGGCTTCACGATCACATGACTGAAGAGTTTTTCGATCTAACATTTTTCTCTGTCTTCCGTCTTGATCGTTTCGACGTCAGCAAGAAGCGTGGAGGTGGTGTACTTATTGTAGTCCGTTGCTCAATCCGCTGTTTAGTTTAATGTAAGGTTGGAGGAAAACTGCTGTAACATTAAACAATTATATGTGAAACTGTCTTGTGCTGATACTGTTGCTTATCTTCTCGTTTTCTTAAGCTATATTCCCCCTGGAAGTGCAACACTTGTTTATAAAAAAACATTTGGAGAATATTAACAAATTTGCCTCCTTGCCTGAATATGAAAACTCGTTTATTTGTGTAATAGGTGATTTTAATTTGAATAATTTAAGTTAGTCAAAAACAGATGATATTAAATAAGTGCCATTATTAAAAAAAAATTTTTAAAATCCTCTGTAGAATGTCACAAGAAAATAAAGTTCAAAATTTGAAGACGAATTGCCCAACCGTTTAGGCTGCAGTCCAAAATACATCCTTACAGACAGCCAGACAGACAGACAGACGGACAGATTTTTGCAAGTAACTCAAATATGTTTCTCTATCATCGTAATGTCATGTTTGACTGTTATCTCAAAATTTTTAATCTGCACGAATGCATAACTTGCATTATAGTACCTATAATCGCAAGTAAAAATAGACTGGCAGGACATAAATCTGACATAAAAAGTAACGCAACGTAGAAGAAAACACTGGTATCACACTGTGCATTGCAAAATCACTCTCCCAATTTTGAAAGTGTCCAAGTATTGTAAGGAGAGGAGCATCAGAACAAAAGAATGACAAATGAAATTCTACACATTTATCAATGCTGACCAAATCATGAACTAACGAATTGATATCAAGAAAATCAGGACGCAATATTAACACCTTTTTGAGGGGAATGGATTAAAAAGCTCTTAATAAATGTATGATCTTTTCTTTCTTATTTATACATATTGCTTCTCAATTTAACGTTGTATAGTGGATTCTGGCTTTGCAGCTCATTTTATTGTTCTTTATAATTTTTTTTTATTTACTATATAAATGTAACAAATGAAAGTAATTATTGTTGTTAAATGTAAATTATCTGTAACCAACTATCAATATTGAAATGCAGATTCATTGACATTTGATGGTTTTCATAGACATAAACGAAAAGCCGTGAAAATTGTTTTTTTGTTTCATTGACTTAATAGTCCGGTCAATTTAGACATCCCAGGTTACATAAATTCACACCCAGCTGAAAATTGGTAGGATTGTTCACAAAATAAAAATAAATTTATTGGCGCGACAGCTCCGTAAGGCCTAGTGACTTATACTCTCAACCATTCCTGTGTGTGTGTTGTTAATCTGCAAGAATGGAAGGGACCTACAGTTTACCGCCGAGTCCGAACGGCTACATGAGATGCACTTTTACGAGAAAAAATTTACTCTTGGAGGTTTTGTCAGTTCCTCGCAAGAGGCAGTACCCCAGAAAAAAGGTGGCTATGAGCTGGATTTGAACCCAGGTTCTTTCGCTTAGCAGTCCGACACACTAACCACTAAGCCACGGGGGTTGTTCACAACACCATCATAAATAAAATCTAAAAAGTCCGCATCGATCCGACACCTGCATAAAAATTACGTGGGGTTAAAGGTCACAAAAACGGGGTTTTCGCGATTTTGAGAAAAAACGGTAAGTTTAATCATAAAATATGCTGAGACAAAATTGTAGATCAGATAATTATCTATAAAGAATGTTGTTATACCTTTTTCCTAGGACTCACCGTTTGCGATATATAACGATTCAAAATGTTGAAAGAGTTGTAATTGTCATAATATGCACTGCACATGCACATGCACGTGCACACGTTTCCACACCACATTTGAGTTAGTGTACTTAGCGCGTTTTTTTAATGTGGTTTCCCCGGTAAGTACACTAACTCAAAGGAGGCTTAAACTTAAACTTAAAAAAAAGAGCAAGAACATCTCCCTGAACGGAGGTGTATTCTTAAGTCTCCTTTATTTTCTTTAGCAGTGCGGTAAATGTAATCTAAATATTAATGGGGATTTTGTGGTGTGTGGCGGTATAAGTGGTATGGAGTTTTATGACAGATGTGCTGTTTTGTCTGAAAATTCATAATTTTTTTTAAAATCTACAATCAATTTCTATTGGAAATGTTATGCTAGTGCTAGTGTGCCAAAGCTTGGTTTCGTCTTCAAAGTAGCTGAACTTGCTAAAACTCTTCAATCATTAAATGACTATTTAACACAACCAACTATATATATATATACTACCACTGAATATTCTATACTGAAGTATGTTGCAAATAAATTGAAAATTACCGAAGATCAGAAGTGTTTCAAATTAATAAAAAAAAATATAGGTATATCTAGTTTAAAATATATAACGTTCAAGGTTGGCATTCCGGCTGATAAACTTGATTTGGCTCTTAATGCTGAAAATTGGCCGTCGGATGTTTATGTTACTAATTTCATTAATCGGTAAAAAAACTTTCGAGGTTCCCCAATGATAACCACCAATATTTAAACATAAACATAAACACAAACACAACATCAACATCATTTTCACAAGCTCGAGCTTCACATAAAATTACCATTCCGCAATCTCTGTCCCGAACTGATAAGAATGACTTTTCTCTATATATCCAAAATATGGGTGGATTTTCGTCTAGGCTAAGAAATCTTGCTCCTTCAATCGATGCTAGCGAATGTGACGTATTAGCATTCAGCGAAACATGGCTTCACGATCACATGACTGAAGAGTTTTTCGATCTAACATTTTTCTCTGTCTTCCGTCTTGATCGTTTCGACGTCAGCAAGAAGCGTGGAGGTGGTGTACTTATTGCAGTCCGTTGCTCAATCCGCTGTTTAGTTTAATGTTAGGTTGGAGGAAAACTGCTGTAACATTAAACAATTATATGTGAAACTGTCTTGTGCTGATACTGTTGCTTATCTTCTCGTTTTCTTAAGCTATATTCTTCCTGGAAGTGCAACACTTGTTTATAAAAAAACATTTGGAGAATATTGACAAATTTGCCACCTTGCCTGAATATGAAAACTCGTTTATTTGTGTAATAGGTGATTTTAATTTGAATAATTTAAGTTAGTCAAAAACAGATGATATTAAAAAAGTGCCATTATTAAAAAAAAATTGAAAAAAGTCCTCTGTAGAATGTCAAAAGAAAAGAAAGTTCAAAATTTGAAGACGAATTGCCCAACCGTTTAGGCTGCAGTCCAAAATACATCCTTACAGACAGCCAGACAGACAGACAGACGGACAGATTTTTGCAAGTAACTGAAATATGTTTCTCTATCATCGTAATGTCATGTTTGATCGTTATCTCAAAATTTTTAATCTGCATTATAGTATCTATAATCCCACGTAAAAATTGCACGACTGGATCGCACGTACTTGCTCTTATGTGCGGTCACAGCTTGGAATAAAATTTGAAAAATATTAAGGGAACTTCAAGATTATATTCGATTTTTCTGACTTTTGATTGTTTGAAAAAAGTACGTCAAATAGTTTTCAGCGGAAAATTTAAACGCCATTTTATTTCTTTAAAAAATGTGAAAAAGTGTGAACTTTTTTTTCAAAATCGTTAGAGCCGTTTTTAAATAAAACGTTTTTTTTAACAACTTTTCTTAAAAAAAATAAAAAAAATAGTTGAAGAATACAAAATTAAGCACAAAAATAACGTTCATTTAAAAACAAAATTTAAAAAAAATTCACTTACCCGTTTTCAAAATATTGATTTTTCAAAAAAAAATTTATAAAAATTATTAAAAATATAAAAAAAAAGTTTTCGAAAAAAATAATGCAAAATTACTCAAGCTACCTACATCTTCTTGAATATCAATTTTGATTGTAATCGGATCATCAGTTTTCGAAAAAGTCGAAGAAAAAAACAGGTCCTATGGGAGGTACCTTTGAGTAAGTGTACTTAGCGCGTTTTTGTTTTTTTAATGTGGTTCCCCGGTAAGTACACTAACTCAAAGGAGGCGTGGAAACGTGTGCACATGCATGTGCAGTGCATATTATGACAATTACAACTCTTTTAACTTTTTGAATCGTTATATCTCGAAAACGGTGAGTCTTTGGAAAAAAGGTATAGCAACATTTTTTATATATAATTATCTGATCTACAATTTTGTCTCAGCATATTTTATGATAAAATTTACCGTTTTTCTCAAAATCGTGAAAACCCGCGTAATGTTTTTTGCAGGTGTCGGATCGATGAGGACTTTTTAGATTTTATTTATAATGGTGAACTAGAACTTTAAATCCAACCTAACTTAACTTAAACTTAAAAAAAAAAAAAAGAACTTCTCCCTGAATGGAGGTGTATTCTTAAGTCTCCTTTGTTTTCCTTAGCAGTGCGGTAAATGTAATCTAAATATTAATGGGGATTTTGTGGTGTGTGGCGGTATAAGTGGTATAGAGTTTTATGACAGATGTGCTGTTTCGTCTGAAAATTCATAATTTTTTTTAAAATCTACAATCAATTTCTATTGGAAATGTTATGCTAGTGCTAGTGTGCCAAAGCTTGGTTTCGTCTTCAAAGTAGCTGAACTTGCTAAAACTCTTCAATCATTAAATGACTATTTAACACAACCAAAACTAATTGCCGATATACAGAGTGCTTTATCAATATTAGTTAGCCTCTCTGATATGTAAAATGAACTTGTTTCCCTTAAATCTAACTTCAATGAGCTCTAAGAATGTGCTCGCGGCCCGAAAATTTATTAGAATTAAATAAATACTAATGTAAAACAGAGTTCACAGCAAATGCAAACACAAGCTTCCTCCACCCGTCTCCCCCTCGTCGGAAATGTAATTAATCCAGACGCAAACAATATTGTGAATCCAATGTCTCATTCACTTAAAAGTGTATTAAATACATTTCATACAGGAGATAAACATAGTTTTAACGATTTTCGGTTGCGTATGGAGGGCCCTGATACATCCTTGTCCACAAATATGAAAAGTAGTGAAACAAATAACTCAACAAATATGGAAAACTTAAATAAATTGAACGAAAGAATCCCTAATCATAACAAAATAACTGTAGGAGCTGACCCACTACCAAAGTGATATTTGTGTTATATCGGCGACTAAATGGTAACATTTGTCTAAGTTTGAAAATACTACCACTGAATATTCTATACTGAAGTATGTTGCAAATAAATTGAAAATGGCTTGTGCCATTGGACCATATTGCTTCCTTATCAAAATAAAAAAAAAAATTAAAATAACTTAAATGACTGACATAAATGGTCAGAATAGAGTCTCCATGATCGTACATGCTCATAAAACACGTTCCATGATTCAGGTTTTAGGTAAGCAACGAAAGGGTTTAAAAGTGTGCCACAGAGCTTAGATCCTAAACTAGACGAATTTCAGCATTTGTTTATCAACTCTGGCATCCATGTGGTATGCGTTAGTGAAACCTGGTTTTCCCATAACTCTATTTGTCAGGTCGAGGGGTTTGATGTTTTCCGATGTGACAGAGTAGGCCGAGTTGGAGGTGGTGTAGCAATTTTTACACGCAGAGGTTTATGCTGCAAATTTATCCGTAAGGCTCCACCTGGTAGCGAGATTGAGTACCTTTTCATCGAAGTTAAATCTAATAATAATATTAAATTATTGATAGGATCAGTATATAGGCCTAATCGGAATATCAATTTATCTCCACTTATTTCTGTTCTTGATGATTTATCATTTGTTTCACCTTTCCTTATAGTTGCTGGAGATTTCAACAATAACGTACTTCAAAGCACAGAGTTGACTGATAGTATGAGATCACTGAGTTTGTTTCAAGTTAATATTTCAACACCGACACATTTCACTAAGAACAATAGTACCCTCTTAGATATGTTTTTTGTAAGCCATTAAAGTAAAGTTCTTCTCTACAGCCAACTTTCTGCCTCAGCTTTTTCCAATCACGACCTTATCTACCTGACTTTCGAATACTCCCTCTTATTTTACATTCAGAGATTTTAAAAATTGTAATAAACATCAGTTAGAAATTGATTTAGGTTTAATTGATTGGTGTCAAATTTATTATCTACCATCGGTAGATGACCAGTTATTTCTTCTGCATATGAATATTAACTATCTCTACGATTCGCATGTTCCTCTTAAGATAGTACTACTTAAAAACAAGACTCGGTATCGGTTAAATAACAACATAGTGAAACTCATCAGAGAACGTGATATGGCATACAGACGATGGAGAAGATTTAAGCTTGATGCATTGCATAGTAGTTATAAAAGGTTAAGAAATAGAGTAGTTTGTGCTATAAGAGAATCTAAAAAGCTTTTTTACGCTCTTAAACTTGATCTTAGTCTAGCAAAATTTAAACTTTGGAAAAACCTCAAAGATATTGGAGTAGGTATTAAGAACAACAATAACTTATCTAACGTTGACGGCGAAGTTCTGAACAAAAATTTCACTGAACTAAATAGTTTAGGTTGCAGTTATATAGTTGATGAGAGCGAAATGAATTTTGTTTCCATTGACAATCAAATGTCGAAGTTTAATTTCTCGGTTGTCGAGGAAACTGATGTACTCGAAAGTTTGTTAGCAATAAAATCCAACTCTGAGGGGATTGATGGCATGAATCCAGTTTTTCTCAAAGCAATTCTACCTTATGTACTTAAATATATTACTCATTTGTTTAATAGTATTTTCATGACAGGCACGTTTCCTTCAGCCTGGAAACAAGCTAAGGTCATTTCTATACCGAAAAATCGGAATTATGATGAATTTCGACCAATTGCAATCTTACCTTTTCTCTCGAAACTCTTGGAAAAAATTATGAACAAACAAAAACGCTGTTTTTTATCCGAGCAAAAACTAATTTGCTCTTATCAGTCTGGTTTTAGAGCTAAGCATAGCTGTACAACAGCTCTAATTGACGTTACTGAAGGAATAAGAAGCGCAGTTGATAATGATAAAGTAACCATACTTACTCTTTTAGATTTCTCAAAAGCTTTTGATACGGTAAATAAAAATATACTATGCATGAAGCTTTTAAACAAATTTAATTTTTCATCGTCCTCTGCTAAATTAATTTACTCATACCTATCTAAAAGATCGCAATCTGTTTTTGCGAACAATATATTGTCTTCCCCTCTTCCATTGCATAGAGGTGTTCCGCAGGGTTCCATACTGGGTCCCCTGCTCTTCTCAATCTACATTAATGATCTTTCTACCTGTTCCCTTAAGTCCTCTTTGCACATGTACGCAGACGATGTACAATTAAACAACAGCTTTCCTATTGGAATGCTTGAGAATGGTATTTATGAAATAAATAATGAACTGCAGAAAATTGCAATATGGTCTCAGCAAAATGATCTTTGTCTGAATGCCAAAAAGTCAAAGTGCATTGTTATAGCAAGAACCCTCATAGATACATCTTATTTCCCTGCGGTTTACATGGGCAACACCCCGATTGAGTTTGTCGACTCTGCAAAAAACCTAAGACTTACATTTAATCGTACTCTGAATTGGAATAATCATATAAGACTCACCTTAGGAAAGGTATATGGAGGTCTACGATTACTCTGGGCTTCCCACCATATAACTCCGCTCAGAACGCGAATGATATTGGCGAAGACGTTGTTAGTTCCAATTCTACTTTTTTGTTGCGAAATCTATTGCAATTGTGACTATGCACATAAGAATAAACTTAATGTAGCTTTCAATAGTATAGCACGGTATGTCTACGGAATAAGAAGGAGTGAGCACATATCTAGTTATTCGAAGTCAATGTATGATATGACGCTCGATAATCTCTTCAAATGCAAAACTTTAACCTTGCTGCATAATATCATACAATTACGTCAACCTGAATATCTTTTTAACAGAATTCAATTCCCTCGATCTCATAGGTCTGGAATCTTGGTGGTGGTTGATGGTGGTGGTGGTGATGATGGTGTGTGTCATAATCTTGAACATTTTTTTTTTTTTTTTATTCCTTTAAATTATGAATTTATGAACTAATTATTATTTCCTTAAAATGTAATGAATTGTCAATTTATGTAACATATTATAATAATTTATATTTTATGAAAGTACTACGTACTGATATTTGCTCTAAATTAAAAGATATTGTATCTTACTGAGTAATTATAACAATAAACTGAAACTGAAATCAGAAGTGTTTCAAATTAATAAAAAAAAAAATATAGGTATATCTAGTTTAAAATATATAACATTCAAGGTTGGCATTCCGGCTGATAAACTTGATTTGGCTCTTAATGCTGAAAATTGGCCGTCGGGTGTTTATGTTACTAATTTCATTAATCAGTAAAAAAAACTTTCGAGGTTCCCCAATGATAACCACCAATATTTAAACATAAACATAAACACAAACACAACATCAACATCATTTTCACAAGCTCGAGCTTCACATAAAATTACCATTCCGCAATCTCTGTCCCGAACTGATAAGAATGACTTTTCTCTATATATCCAAAATATGGGTGGATTTTCGTCTAGGCTAAGAAATCTTGCTCTTTCAATCGATGCTAGCGAATGTGACGTATTAGCATTCAGCGAAACATGGCTTCACGATCACATGACTGAAGAGTTTTTCGATCTAACATTTTTCTCTGTCTTCCGTCTTGATCGTTTCGACGTCAGCAAGAAGCGTGGAGGTGGTGTACTTATTGTAGTCCGTTGCTCAATCCGCTGTTTAGTTTAATGTAAGGTTGGAGGAAAACTGCTGTAACATTAAAGAATTATATGTGAAACTGTCTTGTGCTGATACTGTTGCTTATCTTCTCGTTTTCTTAAGCTATATCCCCCCTGGAAGTGCAACACTTGTTTATAAAAAAACATTTGGAGAATATTAACAAATTTGCCTCCTTGCCTGAATATGAAAACTCGTTTATTTGTGTAATAGGTGATTTTAATTTGAATAATTTAAGTTAGTCAAAAACAGATGATATTAAATAAGTGCCATTATTAAAAAAAAATTTTAAAAATCCTCTGTAGAATGTCACAAGAAAATAAAGTTCAAAATTTGAAGACGAATTGCCCAACCGTTTAGGCTGCAGTCCAAAATACATCCTTACAGACAGCCAGACAGACAGACAGACGGACAGATTTTTGCAAGTAACTCAAATATGTTTCTCTATCATCGTAATGTCATGTTTGCCTGTTATCTCAAAATTTTTAATCTGCACGAATGCATAACTTGCATTATAGTACCTATAATCGCAAGTAAAAATAGACTGGCAGGACATAAATCTGACATAAAAAGTAACGCAACGTAGAAGAAAACACTGGTATCACACTGTGCATTGCAAAATCACTCTCCCAATTTTGAAAGTGTCCAAGTATTGTAAGGAGAGGAGCATCAGAACAAAAGAATGACAAATGAAATTCTACACATTTATCAATGCTGACCAAATCATGAACTAACGAATTGATATCAAAAAAATCAGGACGCAATATTAACACCTTTTTGAGGGGAATGGATTAAAAAGCTCTTAATAAATGTATGATCTTTTCTTTCTTATTTATACATATTGCTTCTCAATTTAACGTTGTATAGTGGATTCTGGCTTTGCAGCTCATTTTATTGTTCTTTATAATTTTTTTTATTTACTATATAAATGTAACAAATGAAAGTAATTATTGTTGTTAAATGTAAATTTTCTGTAACCAACTATCAATGTTGAAATGCAGATTCATTGACATTTGATGGTTTTCATAGACATAAACGAAAAGCCGTGAAAAATTTTTTTTTTGTTTCATTGACTTAATAGTCCGGTCAATTTAGACATCCCAGGTTACATAAATTCACACCCAGCTGAAAATTGGTAGGATTGTTCACAAAATAAAAATAAATTTATTGGCGCGACAGCTCCGTAAGGCCTAGTGACTTATACTCTGAACCATTCCTGTGTGTGTGTTGTTAATCTGCAAGAATGGAAGGGACCTACAGTTTACCGCCGAGTCCGAACGGCTACATGAGATGCACTTTTTCGAGAAAAAATTTACTCTTGGAGGTTTTGTCAGTTCCTCGCAAGAGGCAGTACCCCAGAAAAAATGGTGGCTATGAGCTGGATTTGAACCCAGGTTCTTTCGCTTAGCAGTCCGACACACTAACCACTAAGCTACGGGGGTTGTTCACAACACCATCATAAATAAAATCTAAAAAGTCCTCATCGATCCGACACCTGCATAAAAATTACGTGGGGTTAAAGGTCACAAAAACGGGGTTTTTGCGATTTTGAGAAAAAACGGTGAGTTTAATCATAAAATATGCTGAGACAAAATTGTAGATCAGATAATTATCTATAAAGAATGTTGTTATACCTTTTTCCTAGGACTCACCGTTTGCGATATATAACGATTCTAAATGTTGAAAGAGTTGTAATTGTCATAATATGCACTGCACATGCACATGCACGTGCACACGTTTCCACACCACCTTTGAGTTAGTGTACTTAGCGCGTTTTTTTAATGTGGTTTCCCCGGTAAGTACACTAACTTAAAGGAGGCTTAAACTTAAACTTAAAAAAAAGAGCAAGAACATCTCCCTGAACGGAGGTGTATTCTTAAGTCTCCTTTATTTTCTTTAGCAGTGCGGTAAATGTAATCTAAATATTAATGGGGATTTTGTGGTGTGTGGCGGTATAAGTGGTATGGAGTTTTATGACAGATGTGCTGTTTTGTCTGAAAATTCATAATTATTTTTAAAATCTACAATCAATTTCTATTGGAAATGTTATGCTAGTGCTAGTGTGCCAAAGCTTGGTTTCGTCTTCAAAGTAGCTGAACTTGCTAAAACTCTTCAATCATTAAATGACTATTTAACACAACCAAAACTAATTGCCGATATACAGAGTGCTTTATCAATATTAGTTAGCCTCTCTGATATGTAAAATGAACTTGTTTCCCTTAAATCTAACTTCAATGAGCTCTAAGAATGTGCTCGCGGCCCGAAAATTTATTAGAATTAAATAAATACTAATGTAAAACAGAGTTCACAGCAAACGCAAACACAACCTTCCTCCACCCGTCTCCCCCTCGTCGGAAATGTAATTAATCCAGACGCAAACAATATTGTGAATCCAATGTCTCATTCACTTAAAAGTGTATTAAATACATTTCATATAGGAGATAAACATAGTTTTAACGATTTTCGGTTGCGTATGGAGGGCCCTGATACCTCCTTGCCCACAAATATGAAAAGTAGTGAAACAAATAACTCAACAAATATGGAAAACTTAAATAAATTGCACGAAAGAATCCCTAAACATAGCAAAATAACTGTAGGAGCTGACCCACTACCAAAGTGATATTTGTGTTATATCGGCGACTAAATGGTAACATTTGTCTAAGTTTGCAAATACTACCACTGAATATTCTATACTGAAGTATGTTGCAAATAAATTGAAAATTACCGAAGATCAGAAGTGTTTCAAATTAATAAAAAAAATATAGGTATATCTAGTTTAAAATATATAACGTTCAAGGTTGGCATTCCGGCTGATAAACTTGATTTGGCTCTTAATGCTGAAAATTGGCCGTCGGATGTTTATGTTACTAATTTCATTAATCGGTAAAAAAACTTTCGAGGTTCCCCAATGATAACCACCAATATTTAAACATAAACATAAACACAAACACAACATCAACATCATTTTCACAAGCTCGAGCTTCACATAAAATTACCATTCCGCAATCTCTGTCCCGAACTGATAAGAATGACTTTTCTCTATATATCCAAAATATGGGTGGATTTTCGTCTAGGCTAAGAAATCTTGCTCTTTCAATCGATGCTAGCGAATGTGACGTATTAGCATTCAGCGAAACATGGCTTCACGATCACATGACTGAAGAGTTTTTCGATCTAACATTTTTCTCTGTCTTCCGTCTTCATCGTTTCGACGTCAGCAAGAAGCGTGGAGGTGGTGTACTTATTGCAGTCCGTTGCTCAATCCGCTGTTTAGTTTAATGTTAGGTTGGAGGAAAACTGCTGTAACATTAAACAATTATATGTGAAACTGTCTTGTGCTGATACTGTTGCTTATCTTCTCGTTTTCTTAAGCTATATTCTTCCTGGAAGTGCAACACTTGTTTATAAAAAAACATTTGGAGAATATTGACAAATTTGCCACCTTGCCTGAATATGAAAACTCGTTTATTTGTGTAATAGGTGATTTTAATTTGAATAATTTAAGTTAGTCAAAAACAGATGATATTAAAAAAGTGCCATTATTAAAAAAAAATTGAAAAAAGTCCTCTGTAGAATGTCAAAAGAAAAGAAAGTTCAAAATTTGAAGACGAATTGCCCAACCGTTTAGGCTGCAGTCCAAAATACATCCTTACAGACAGCCAGACAGACAGACGGACAGATTTTTGCAAGTAACTGAAATATGTTTCTCTATCATCGTAATGTCATGTTTGATCGTTATCTCAAAATTTTTAATCTGCATTATAGTATCTATAATCGCACGTAAAAATTGCACGACTGGATCGCACGTACTTGCTCTTATGTGCGGTCACAGCTTGGAATAAAATTTGAAAAATATTAAGGGAACTTCAAGATTATATTCGATTTTTCTGACTTTTGATTGTTTGAAAAAAGTACGTCAAATAGTTTTCAGCGGAAAATTTAAACGCCATTTTATTTCTTTAAAAAATGTGAAAAGGTGTGAACTTTTTTTTTTCAAAATCGTTAGAGCCGTTTTTAAATAAAACGTTTTTTTTTTTTAACAACTTTTCTTAAAAAAAATAAAAAAAATAGTTGAAAAATACAAAATTAAGCACAAAAATAACGTTCATTTAAAAACAAAATCTAAAAAAAATTCACTTACCCGTTTTCAAAATATTGATTTTTCAAAAAAAAATTTATAAAAATTATTAAAAATATAAAAAAAAAGTTTTCGAAAAAAATAATGCAAAATTACTCAAGCTACCTACATCTTCTTGAATATCAATTTTGATTGTAATCGGATCATCAGTTTTCGAAAAAGTCGAAGAAAAAAACAGGTCCTATGGGAGGTACCTTTGAGTAAGTGTACTTAGCGCGTTTTTGTTTTTTTAATGTGGTTCCCCGGTAAGTACACTAACTCAAAGGAGGCGTGGAAACGTGTGCACATGCATGTGCAGTGCATATTATGACAATTACAACTCTTTTAACTTTTTGAATCGTTATATCTCGAAAACGGTGAGTCTTTGGAAAAAAGGTATAACAACATTTTTTATATATAATTATCTGATCTACAATTTTGTCTCAGCATATTTTATGATAAAATTTACCGTTTTTCTCAAAATCGTGAAAACCCGCGTAATTTTTTTTGCAGGTGTCGGATCGATGAGGACTTTTTAGATTTTATTTATAATGGTGAACTAGAACTTTAAATCCAACCTAACTTAACTTAAACTTAAAAAAAAAAAAAGAACTTCTCCCTGAATGGAGGTGTATTCTTAAGTCTCCTTTGTTTTCCTTAGCAGTGCGGTAAATGTAATCTAAATATTAATGGGGATTTTGTGGTGTGTGGCGGTATAAGTGGTATAGAGTTTTATGACAGATGTGCTGTTTCGTCTGAAAATTCATAAATTTTTTTAAAATCTACAATCAATTTCTATTGGAAATGTTATGCTAGTGCTAGTGTGCCAAAGCTTGGTTTCGTCTTCAAAGTAGCTGAACTTGCTAAAACTCTTCAATCATTAAATGACTATTTAACACAACCAAAACTAATTGCCGATATACAGAGTGCTTTATCAATATTAGTTAGCCTCTCTGATATGTAAAATGAACTTGTTTCCCTTAAATCTAACTTCAATGAGCTCTAAGAATGTGCTCGCGGCACGAAAATTTATTAGAATTAAATAAATACTAATGTAAAACAGAGTTCACAGCAAATGCAAACACAAGCTTCCTCCACCCGTCTCCCCCTCGTCGGAAATGTAATTAATCCAGACGCAAACAATATTGTGAATCCAATGTCTCATTCACTTAAAAGTGTATTAAATACATTTCATACAGGAGATAAACATAGTTTTAACGATTTTCGGTTGCGTATGGAGGGCCCTGATACATCCTTGTCCACAAATATGAAAAGTAGTGAAACAAATAACTCAACAAATATGGAAAACTTAAATAAATGAACGAAAGAATCCCTAATCATAACAAAATAACTGTAGGAGCTGACCCACTACCAAAGTGATATTTGTGTTATATCGGCGACTAAATGGTAACATTTGTCTAAGTTTGAAAATACTACCACTGAATATTCTATACTGAAGTATGTTCCAAATAAATTGAAAATGGCTTGTGCCATTGGACCATATTGCTTCCTTATCAAAATAAAAAAAAAATTAAAATAACTTAAATGACTGACATAAATGGTCAGAATAGAGTCTCCATGATCGTACATGCTCATAAAACACGTTCCATGATTCAGGTTTTAGGTAAGCAACGAAAGGGTTTAAAAGTGTGCCACATCAATTCACAGAGCTTAGATCCTAAACTAGACGAATTTCAGCATTTGTTTATCAACTCTGGCATCCATGTGGTATGCGTTAGTGAAACCTGGTTTTCCCATAACTCTATTTGTCAGGTCGAGGGGTTTGATGTTTTCCGATGTGACAGAGTAGGCCGAGTTGGAGGTGGTGTAGCAATTTTTACACGCAGAGGTTTATGCTGCAAATTTATCCGTAAGGCTCCAACTGGTAGCGAGATTGAGTACCTTTTCATCGAAGTTAAATCTCATAATAATATTAAATTATTGATAGGATCAGTATATAGGCCTAATCGGAATATCAATTTATCTCCACTTATTTCTATTCTTGATGATTTATCATTTGTTTCACCTTTCCTTATAGTTGCTGGAGATTTCAACAATAATGTACTTCAAAGCACAGAGTTGACTGATAGTATGAGATCACTGAGTTTGTTTCCAGTTAATATTTCAACACCGACAAATTTCACTAAAAACAATAGTACCCTCTTAGATATGTTTTTTGTAAGCCATTAAAGTAAAGTTCTTCTCTACAGCCAACTTTCTGCCTCAGCTTTTTCCAATCACGACCTTATCTACCTGACTTTCGAATACTCCCTCTTATTTTACATTCAGAGATTTTAAAAATTGTAATAAACATCAGTTAGAAATTGATTTAGGTTTAATTGATTGGTGTCAAATTTATTATCTACCATCGGTAGATGACCAGTTATTTCTTCTGCATATGAATATTAACTATCTCTACGATTCGCATGTTCCTCTTAAGATAGTACTACTTAAAAACAAGACTCGGTATCGGTTAAATAACAACATAGTGAAACTCATCAGAGAACGTGATATGGCATACAGACGATGGAGAAGATTTAAGCTTGATGCATTGCATAGTAGTTATAAAAGGTTAAGAAATAGAGTAGTTTGTGCTATAAGAGAATCTAAAAAGCTTTTTTACGCTCTTAAACTTGATCTTAGTCTAGCAAAATTTAAACTTTGGAAAAACCTCAAAGATATTGGAGTAGGTATTAAGAACAACAATAACTTATCTAACGTTGACGGCGAAGTTCTGAACAAAAATTTCACTGAACTAAATAGTTTAGGTTGCAGTTATATAGTTGATGAGAGCGAAATGAATTTTGTTTCCATTGACAATCAAATGTCGAAGTTTAATTTCTCGGTTGTCGAGGAAACTGATGTACTCGAAAGTTTGTTAGCAATAAAATCCAACTCTGAGGGGATTGATGGCATGAATCCAGTTTTTCTCAAAGCAATTCTACCTTATGTACTTAAATATATTACTCATTTGTTTAATAGTATTTTCATGACAGGCACGTTTCCTTCAGCCTGGAAACAAGCTAAGGTCATTTCTATACCGAAAAATCGGAATTATGATGAATTTCGACCAATTGCAATCTTACCTTTTCTCTCGAAACTCTTGGAAAAAATTATGAACAAACAAAAACGCTGTTTTTTATCCGAGCAAAAACTGATTTGCTCTTATCAGTCTGGTTTTAGAGCTAAGCATAGCTGTACAACAGCTCTAATTGACGTTACTGAAGGAATAAGAAGCGCAGTTGATAATGATAAAGTAACCATACTTACTCTTTTAGATTTCTCAAAAGCTTTTGATACGGTAAATAAAAATATACTATGCATGAAGCTTTTAAACAAATTTAATTTTTCATCGTCCTCTGCTAAATTAATTTACTCATACCTATCTAAAAGATCGCAATCTGTTTTTGCGAACAATATATTGTCTTCCCCTCTTCCATTGCATAGAGGTGTTCCGCAGGGTTCCATACTGGGTCCCCTGCTCTTCTCAATCTACATTAATGATCTTTCTACCTGTCCCCTTAAGTCCTCTTTGCACATGTACGCAGACGATGTACAATTAAACAACAGCTTTCCTATTGGAATGCTTGATAATGGTATTTATGAAATAAATAATGAACTGAAGAAAATTGCAATATGGTCTCAGCAAAATGATCTTTGTCTGAATGCCAAAAAGTCAAAGTGCATTGTTATAGCAAGAACCCTCATAGATACATCTTATTTCCCTGCGGTTTACATGGGCAACACCCCGATTGAGTTTGTCGACTCTGCAAAAAACCTAAGACTTACATTTAATCGTACTCTGAATTGGAATAATCATATAAGACTCACCTTAGGAAAGGTATATGGAGGTCTACGATTACTCTGGGCTTCCCACCATATAACTCCGCTCAGAACGCGAATGATATTGGCGAAGACGTTGTTAGTTCCAATTCTACTTTTTTGTTGCGAAATCTATTGCAATTGTGACTATGCACATAAGAATAAACTTAATGTAGCTTTCAATAGTATAGCACGGTATGTCTTCGGAATAAGAAGGAGTGAGCACATATCTAGTTATTCGAAGTCAATGTATGATATGACGCTCGATAATCTCTTCAAATGCAAAACTTTAACCTTGCTGCATAATATCATACAATTACGTCAACCTGAATATCTTTTTAACAGAATTCAATTCCCTCGATCTCATAGGTCTGGAATCTTGGTGGTGGTTGATGGTGGTGGTGGTGATGATGGTGTGTGTCATAATCTTGAACATTTTTTTTTTTTTTTTTATTCCTTTAAATTATGAATTTATGAACTAATTATTATTTACTTAAAATGTAATGAATTGTCAATTTATGCAAGATATTATAATAATTTATATTTTATGAAAGTACTACGTACTGATATTTGCTCTAAATTAAAAGATATTGTATCTTACTGAGTAATTATAACAATAAACTGAAACTGAAAATTACCGAAGATCAGAAGTGTTTCAAATTAATAAAAAAAAAATATAGGTATATCTAGTTTAAAATATATAACATTCAAGGTTGGCATTCCGGCTGATAAACTTGATTTGGCTCTTAATGCTGAAAATTGGCCGTCGGGTGTTTATGTTACTAATTTCATTAATCAGTAAAAAAAACTTTCGAGGTTCCCCAATGATAACCACCAATATTTAAACATAAACATAAACACAAACACAACATCAACATCATTTTCACAAGCTCGAGCTTCACATAAAATTACCATTCCGCAATCTCTGTCCCGAACTGATAAGAATGACTTTTCTCTATATATCCAACATATGGGTGGATTTTCGTCTAGGCTAAGAAATCTTGCTCTTTCAATCGATGCTAGCGAATGTGACGTATTAGCATTCAGCGAAACATGGCTTCACGATCACATGACTGAAGAGTTTTTCGATCTAACATTTTTCTCTGTCTTCCGTCTTGATCGTTTCGACGTCAGCAAGAAGCGTGGAGGTGGTGTACTTATTGTAGTCCGTTGCTCAATCCGCTGTTTAGTTTAATGTAAGGTTGGAGGAAAACTGCTGTAACATTAAACAATTATATGTGAAACTGTCTTGTGCTGATACTGTTGCTTATCTTCTCGTTTTCTTAAGCTATATTCCCCTTGGAAGTGCAACACTTGTTTATAAAAAAACATTTGGAGAATATTGACAAGTTTGCCACCTTGCCTGAATATGAAAACTCGTTTATTTGTGTAATAGGTGATTTTAATTTGAATAATTTAAGTTAGTCAAAAACAGATGATATTAAATAAGTGCCATTATTGATTAATTCGTAGTGCCCCGTGGCTTAGTGGTTAGTGTGTCGGACAAGCAAAAGAACCTGGGTTCAAATCCAGCTCATAGCCACCTTTTTTCTGGGGTACTGCCTCTTGCGAGGAACTGACAAAACCTCCAAGAGTAAATTTTTCTCGAAAAAGTGCATCTCATGTAGCCGTTCGGACTCGGCTGTAAACTGTAGGTCCCTTCCATTCTTCCAGAGTAACAACACACACACAGGAATGGTTGAGAGTATAAGTCACTAGGCCTTGGCTCCTTTAGGAGCTGTCACGCCATTAAATTTATTTATTTATTTATTGATTAATTCTTAAACTGAAGTATTATTAGTTGATTTATTGTTTAGTTTAAATCTAAATCAAATTAATTATGTTTCAAGTTCAATAAATAGGCCTTTAGACCTTGTTGTTTCAGATGATTTAAATGTAAGTCTTTTCGAATCAATTCCTTTACTTTGTAATTCTGTTTATCATACTGCTGTGAAATTGAATATTTCATTGTATAACTATGATAATTATATCAAATTCAATGTATAGACAATTTAATGTTAATAACTTAAATGCAATGAAATCACAGTTGAACTCCACTAATTGGCTCCTTGAATTTAAAAATAGTAATTTACCTAATAATTTTTCAATTTTTTGTAACTTTGTGAGCAATGCTTTAAATAATCCTGTGCCTTTGGTCAATTGTCTGTCAATTTCTTGTCCTAGGTGGTATAATTATCGATTGAAGAAACTAAAAAACGCTAAAAACTCTTCCCATAAACGGTATAAAAAATCAAATTCTCTTGCTGACTATACCTTTTTTCTGTCGTCTTAGGAAAGAATTTTTATTTTTATCTAAATTTTTGTATTCTAACTATGTTCAGCAAATTGAATCTAATTTAAAATCAAATCCTTCACGATTCTGGTAATTCATTAATTCAAAGCGTAAGAGTGTTGATTTTCCAACGACCATGCATTTAAATCAGATACATTCATCTGAACCGGAAGAAATTGCTAATATGTTCGCTGAATGCTTTAAAAGTATTTATAACTCTGCGAAAATCGCGGTAGTTGATGAAGATTATATAAAATCGATCCCATCTTTTATCGATTGTAACAATGTTAAAATCAATATTAATGACGTTTTTAAGTTACTAAGTGAACCTTAACCTAGGCGTTCTTCTGATATTTTGGGATTATATCCAATTTTTTATAGACAATTTAATGTTAATAACTTAAATGCAATGAAATCACAGTTGAACTCCACTAATTGGCTCCTTGAATTTAAAAATAGTAATTTACCTAATAATTTTTCAATTTTTTGTAACTTTGTGAGCAATGCTTTAAATAATCCTGTGCCTTTGGTCAATTGTCTGTCAATTTCTTGTCCTAGGTGGTATAATTATCGATTAAAGAAACTAAAAAACGCTAAGAACTCTTCCCATAAACGGTATAAAAAATCAAATTCTCTTGCTGACTATACCTTTTTCTGTCGTCTTAGGAAAGAATTTTTATTTTTATCTAAATTTTTGTATTCTAACTATGTTCAGCAAATTGAATCTAATTTAAAATCAAATCCTTCACGATTTTGGTGATTCATTAATTCAAAGCGTAAGAGTGTTGGTTTTCCAACGACCATGCATCTTTTTCAGATACATTCATCTGAACCGGAAGAAATTGCTAATATGTTCGCTGAATGCTTTAAAAGTATTGTGATGTGGCAATAAGTTTAGATATTCGGAGGATACATTTTGCAAATTAACGACATCTGTTGGGTTAATTGTGTACAACAAACAACATTCATTGTGTACAACAACCATCCGCCTAAAAGTATGCTACATATTTACAATATGTTTTAACTGAGCACTAAATCGAACTTGAAGTACTAATTCGAGACTCGAATTAGCACCGAAAGCTTAGATTGTGCCAGAACCAGACAGAAGCTTCCAGAAGCTTGTAAACTTGTATACATACAAGAGTAGATTGCATTGAAAGTTCAGTTTATTTTCGAAATTGGAATTGTTAACAACTGGAAACGTTAGTACAAAGTGATTGAATTGAGATTACATAAAAAGTGTTGAATTATAAAAATGTATTTGAATTGTGAATAAGTGAAATAAGTTAAATTTGGTGTTATTTAAACTGAAAGACGTTGTGTTTCATAAAATAAAGAGATTTGTTTTATTATTTTGGAATTTCGATTGAGTTTTATTTGTCGAACCCCAGGCCAAAACTTCACATTGGTGTCAGAAATTGGGGATAAAACTCAGTAAAGTGCTAGAAAATTCTATAGTGACATTTTCTAAAACAGTTTCGGTGACTCATTTAATTGTGAAAGTGGAATTTTCCAGAAACTATTGAACTGATTGTGCTAAAAAACTGAATTGCGAGTATTTTTGTTAAAAATAGTGTTGGAAAAAGATCTTTCTAGAAGAGACATTAAAATAAAACTGACTGTGTTGCGGAAATAGTGTTTCAGTTACAAAAATGGGTCGCAAATTAGAACAATTGACAACAGCTGAGTTGAAAGAAGAATTGCTTACTTACTTAGGTGGCGCTACAGTTCGGGACGAACCTGGGCCTCAACCAACATGCCTCTCCAGCTAACTCGGTCTTTGGCTAGCTGGCTCCAGTTTTGCACTCCAAGTTGGTTGAGGTCGTCCTTTACTTGGGCGCGACACCTAGGGCGAGGTCTTCCTTGACTGCGTCTACCCTCTGGGATGGAATCGAAGATCCTGCGAGCCGGAGCATTGTTGTCCATTCGCTCTACATGACCTAGCCATCTTAAACGTGATATGCGTATTTTTTTGACCAGGTCAATGTCGCTGTACAGCTCGTATAGTTCTTGGTTGAACCTTCTCCTTCAAAGCCCGTTAACGCAGATAGGGCCAAAAATCTTCCGAAGAATCTTACGCTCGAAACGACTAAGGATATCTTCATCCGCTTTAGATAGAGTCCATGCCTCGGCGCCATAGAGCAGGACTGGGATGATTAGGGTCTTATAAAGAGTCTCCTTTGTCTTTCGAGAGAGGGCTTTGCTACTCAATTGCCTTCCTAGCCCATAGAAACAGCGATTGGCAAGAGTAATTCTTCGCTTTATTTCTGACGAGATGTTGTTGTCAGATGTTATAGCGGATCCGAGGTACACAAAGTCCCTAACTACCTCAAAGTTGTACCTGTCTATTGTGATGTTTTGTCCAATCCGCCGGTGTTGTGTGTCCCTTTTTGTGGACAGCAGGTACTTCGTTTTGGCCTCATTGACTGCTAGTCCCATCTTAGCCGCTTCAGCTTCAATGCTAGCAAACGTTCCAGTGACAGCTCGCCGAGTTCTGCCAATGATGTCTATGTCGTCAGCGTATGCTAGCAATTGCACAGACTTGAAAAAAAATTGTCCCACTACAATTGACTTGCGAGTTTCTTATAATTTTTTCAAGTATTAAGTTGAAGAAATCGCACGATAGCGCATCACCTTGTCGGAATCCTTTTTTGACGTCAAAAGCTTCTGTGAGGTCAGAACCAACCTTGACGGAGCAGCGAGAGTTCTCCATCGTCATCCTGCACAGTCGGACGAGTTTTGTGGGAATGCCAAAACCTGACATGGCTCTGTATAGCTCGTCTCTATAAATGCTATCGTACGCGGCCTTAAAATCGATAAAGAGGTGGTGGGTATCGATTTGGAATTCTTGGGTGGTTTCCAGGATCTGCCGTAGCGTGAACATTTGATCGATTGTGGACTTTCCTGGTCTGAAACCACACTGATAGGGGCCAATCAGGTTGCTGACGAAAGGTTTCAGGCGTTCACATAGTACGGCAGAGAGGATCTTGTAGGCGATATTCAGGAGACTTATTCCTCTATAGTTGGCGCAGTTTAGAGGGTCTCCTTTCTTGTGAATCGGGCAAACGTTGCTGAGGTTCCATTCATCAGGCATACTTTCTTCTGACCAAACTTAAGAGATGAGTTGGTGTATGCACTCCACCAGGTCATCTCCGGCCGCTTTAAAAAGTTCGGCGGGTAATCCGTCGGGTCCAGCAGCTTTGTTGTTTTTGAGTTTAGATATTGCTATCCTTACTTCATTTTGGTCAGGTGGACGGTAGTTTTGTCTGTCATCATCCATGTTGAATGGTTCATTCTGCCTGACAGCGGGATTTTGGCCTTCATCGCCGTTTAACAGTCTGCAGAAATGGTCCTTCCATGTACTCCGACTGTGACTCTACTACGAGGTTTCCATTCCTATCTCTACAGGCTTCTGTGCGGGATTTTTTTCCTTGGCATGTTCTTTTTTACTTGTTGGTAAAACTTCCGCACGTTGTTCCTGGAGTAGCATCTCTCAATATCTTCGATCGCGCGCTTCTCATGCTCTCTTTTTTTCTTTTGGAGAAGCCGGTGTTTTTCCCGTCTTTTCTGCTCGTAAAGCTCGCGAGCAGCTCTCGTCTTTCTTTGCAGCGTCGCTTTATATGCCTCTTGTTTGGCTGCATGGGCCTGCCTGCATTCGTCATCAAACCAGAGGTTTCGTGGTGGTGGTCTGGTGAAACCTAGCACATCAGTTGCGGCATCTCTGATGGCTTGTTGGCAGTGTTTCCACTGATCTTCGGCACTTGATGCTGGCGGTACTGGATTTCTTGAGAGGTTACGGGATATTCGATCGGCATAGGTTCTGGCGGTTTCTTGCGATTGCAGCTTTCCGACGTCATACTTCCTCACAGTATTACTCCGTTGTTGTGGAGTTCGGGTTATTCGCATTCTTACCTTTGCTGCAACAAGGTAGTGATCCGAGTCGATGTTAGCTGCTCGGAAGGTGCGAACATCCAAGATACAGGAGGCGTGTCTTGCATCGATCGCAACGTGATCAATCTGATTGACGGTTCTTTGATCTGGGTGTCGCCAAGTCCCTTTGTGTATATCGAGATGAGGAAACCGGCTTGCAATGGTGACGTTATGTGCCGCTGCGAAGTCAATTAGCCTAAGTCCGTTTTCAGACGTTGTGTCGTGTAGGCTATGTTTTCCGACAGTCCTACCAAAGATTTCCTCTTTACCTATTTTGGCATTAAAATCGCCTAGTACGATCTTAACGTCGTATTTAGGGCATTGCTCATAGGTTTTGTCGAGGAGCTCATAGAAGTCATCCTTGGTGGCGTCATCTTTATCCTCTGTGGGGGCATGAGCGCATATTAGGCTAATGTTGGCGAATTTAGCCTTGATACGGATTGTCACAAGTCGCTCACTTACGTGTCGAAAGCCCAAGACTTCTTGCCTAAGTCTACCGCTTATGACGAATCCGCACCCAAATAAACGCTGTGGTCTTCTTGCGCAATCACCGTAGTACACGTCACAGTTTTTCATCCTCCTTTTGCCCGGCCCATTCCATCGCACTTCCTGGATGGCAGTAATTCCTGCTCTGTAGCAGTCTAGGGCCTCCGCTAGTTGTTTCGATGCACGTGGTCTGTTAAGAGTTCTAACATTCCACGTGCAGATCCGAAGGTCGTTGTCCTTGATTCGTTTTTCCGGGTCGTTAACAGTAAATCCGTCCTTTTCCGAGGCTATTGGTCGCTTCGCAACTTTTTCTTTTTTTCCGTGGCAGGGTTGTTAACCCCACGCACAACCCCCAACCTGGAGGGCCAGGTCCTTTGTTGGATTCCTTGCACAGTAAGTACAGCCGATGAAATGCCTGCTTTCATGAAGTTGCTTCTGTCGAAATTTGGAGAACAAAAGAACGTTCTCGAAAAACAACAGAACGTTCTCATAGAACAAAAGAATGAGCAGAAGAATTCGTTGGAAATTCTCCAGTAGCAACTAAGCGACCAAAAGAACGTTCTCGAAAGCAAGTTTGATGGTCTCGAAAACAAACTCAATGCACAGAATGTTGTCTTCGACAAAACACTTCAAACAATCGATCAGAAATTCGAAGCCAAAATAGAAAACTTGGAAGAAAAGTTCGGAAGTGTAGAGCAACAATACGAACATCTGGCTAAGGAATTTGATTCTTTGAAAAAGCAGAAGGTTCGGGAATATTCCAGCGACGGTCCACGAAGAAAGGAAATGCAGCCACCTGTCTTCGATGGTCAAACATCATGGCCAATTTATAAGAGGCACCATTCCTGAAGACAAAAATCATGATTATGATGCCATGGTCAAGGCAATCGAGATGAGGTTTGGCGATGACCACATGCAGGAAGTTTACTGAGTCGAGTTGCGTCGAAGGGTCCAGACAAGAGGTGAAACGCTACAACAATTGCAAGCTGACATTGAGCGCTTGGCGAATTTGTCTTATCCTAATGCCAGCAGGGAAATCATAAACGAACTGGCGACCGATGCGTTCACTAATGCCATTGCAGATGGACAACTACAAATGGCTGTGAGAATGGCAGGTAAGAAAACGCTCGCTGAGGCTTTAGCATTTGCCCTGACAATGGAAGCAGCAGACCAAGCTTCGCAAGGTAGCCATCGTGTCAGGGAAATGGCTACGCTAGAGTGCTCATGTCAACGTGTCGACATTGAAAGACAAAACCCGAACACTGCTCGAGGTCAAATGAGATGCTGGAATTGCAACAAACGAGGACACCTACAGCGACAATGCAGATCTCCACAGGTAAGCTGCCCACATAGCGCGAGAAATAGGCCTACTGACAAGGATATCGCTTACCCTACCGGACATGATTTGGGGATACATCAGTATGGAAAGCGCGTAAGAACCAACTTTGCAGAGCAGAATCAGAGTTTGACAGTGGAGACAGTCATCGCCAACAGAAAATGTGTGGCTACTATCGATACGGGTGCCACGGCCTCCATAATTAGAAGAGGCCTTGCCCAGACGTTCTGGCTACACAACACCAGCTGGAATAATCTGAAGGCAGCTACGGGAGAAGTAGCAAAAGTATACGGAGAGGTACTTCTGAAGATAGAACTGGCAGGGCTGACCTTCTCACATGCATTCTTGGTAGCTGACTTATGCGACGACTGCATACTAGGTGTGGATTTTATGAAGGCACATGAGGTAGTCCTAGACTTTCGAAAGCAGGTGTTAAGGTATTCAATCGTCGAGATTCTAATGGTGTACAGAAACGAGAATGCTGTAAATCTTCGGACGATCATAAGCAGTGATGAAATCCTACGGCCATCTTCAGAAAGAGCGCATCCTAGGTGTTTGAAAGTTAAGAAGGACGAAAGTATTTCTGTTCAGAGACTAAGGGCTGAACGTGGTGTAAAGGACCCAAAGTCAAGGCAAGCGCTAAAATGCACCAGAACAAAGTGAGCGCCCCGATTAAAAGGATCAACGACACACACCAAAGAAACCAAAGCAATATAAACATTGCGAGAAACCGCCTGAGGACCAGATACGATGCGCGAGCAACAGCACCTGAATGCAATGAGGGAGATCTGGTATGGCTTTACAACCCACATCGCAGAAAAGGAGAATCGCCCAAGCTTCAGCAGGACTAAGAAGGTCCCTACCAAGTAGTTACGCGCATTAATGACGTCGTTTTCCGAATCCAACGAGGACCAAGAGCAAAAATGAAAATTGTCCATTTGGATCGACTGCATCGTTACCACGGAAACAATGATGATGTGCTTGTTCGGGACGAACAAAACTAAGAGGGGGACAATGTGATGTGGCAACAAGTTTAGATATTCGGAGGATACATTTTGCAAATTAACGACATTTGTTGGATTCATTGTGTACAACAACCAACATTCATTCTGTACAACAACCATGCGCCTAAAAGTATGCTACATATTTGCAATATGTTTTAACTGAGTACTTAATCGAACTTGAAGTACTAATTCGAGACTCGAATTAGTACCGAAAGCTAAGATTGTGCCAGAACCAGACAGAAGCTTCCAGAAGCTTGTAAACTTGTATAAACACAAGAGTAGATTGCATTTAAAGTTCAGTTTATTTTCGAAAGTGGAATTGTTAACAACTGGAAACGTTAGTAAAAAGTGATTGAATTGAGATTAAATAAAAAGTGTTGAATTATAAAAACGTATTTGAATTGTGAATAAGTGAAATAAGTTAAATTTGGTGTTATTTAAACTGAAAGACGATGTGTTTCATAAAATAAAGAGATTTGTTTTATTATTTTGGAATTTCGATTGAGTTTTATTTGTCGAACCCCAGGCCAAAACTTCACAGTATTTATAACTCTGCGAATATCGCGGTAGTTGATGAAGATTATTTAAAATCGATTCCAGCTTTTATCGATTGTAACAATGTTAAAATCAATATTAATGATGTTTTTAAGTTACTAAGTGAACTTGAACCTATGCGTTCTTCTGATATTTTGCGATTATATCCAATTTTTTATAGACAATTTAATGTTAATAACTTAAATGCAATGAAATCACAGTTGAACTCCACTAATTGGCTCCTTGAATTTAAAAATAGTAATTTACCTAATAATTTTTCAATTTTTTGTAACTTTGTGAGCAATGCTTTAAATAATCCTGTGCCTTTGGTCAATTGTCTGTCAATTTCTTGTCCTAGGTGGTATAATTATCGATTAAAGAAACTAAAAAACGATAAAAACTCTTCCCATTAACGGTATAAAAAATCAAATTCTCTTGCTGACTATACTTTTTTATGTCGTCTTAGGAAAGAATTTTTATTTTTATCTAAATTTTTGTATTCTAACTATGTTCAGCAAATTGAATCTAATTTTAAATCAAATCCTTCACGATTTTGGTGATTCATTAATTCAAAGTGTAAGAGTGTTGGTTTTCCAACGACCATGCATCTTTTTCAGATACATTCATCTGAACCGGAAGAAATTGCTAAAATGTTCGCTGAATGCTTTAAAAGTATTGTGATGTGGCAACAAGTTTAGATATTCGGAGGATACATTTTGCAAATTAACGACATCTGTTGAATTCATTGTGTACAACAACCAACATTCATTGTGTACAACAACCATCCGCCTAAAAGTATGCTACATATTTACAATATGTTTTAACTGAGCACTAAATCGAACTTGAAGTACTAATTCGAGACTCGAATTAGCACCGAAAGCTTAGATTGTGCCAGAACCAGACAGAAGCTTCCAGAAGCTTGTAAACTTGTATACATACAAGAGTAGATTGCATTGAAAGTTCAGTTTATTTTCGAAATTGGAATTGTTAACAACTGGAAACGTTAGTAAAAAGTGATTGAATTGAGATTAAATAAAAAGTATTGAATTATAAAAACGTATTTGAATTGTGAATAAGTGAAATAAGTTAAATTTGGTGTTATTTAAACTGAAAGACGTTGTGTTTCATAAAATAAAGAGATTTGTTTTATTATTTTGGAATTTCGATTGAGTTTTATTTGTCGAACCCTAGGCCAAAACCTCACATTGGTGTCAGAAATTGGGGATAAAACTCAGTAAAGTGCTAGAAAATTCTATAGTGACATTTTCTAAAACAGTTTCGGTGACTCATTTAATTGTGAAAGTGGAATTTTCCAGAAACTATTGAACTGATTTTGCTAAAAAACTGTGAATAGCGAGTATTTTTGTTAAAAATAGTGTTGTAAAAAGATCTTTCTGGAAGAGACATTAAAATAAAACTGACTATGTTGCGGAAATAGTGTTTCAATTACATAAAATGGGTCGCAAATTAGAACAATTGACAACAGCTGAGTTGAAAGAAGAATTAGGAAAACGAAATCTTCAGACTTCGGGGCTGAAAAAGGAACTATTGCTCCGACTTCTGAATGCTATCACTCAGGATGGTGGAGACCCCGATACCATGTTGTTCGATGTTGAAGAACAAGGGAGAGAATGCACAGTAAGTACAGCCGATGAAATGCCTGCTTTCATGAAGTTGCTTCTGTCGAAATTCGGAGAACAAAAGAACGTTCTCGAAAAACAACAGAACGTTCTCATAAAACAAAAGAATGAGCAGAAGAATTCATTGGAAATTCTCCAGCAGCAACTAAGCGACCAAAAGAACGTTCTCGAAAGCAAGTTTGATGGTCTCGAAAACAAACTCAATTTACAGAATGTTGTCTTCGACAAAAGACTTCAAACAATCGATCAGAAATTCGAAGCCAAAATAGAAAACTTGGAAGAAAAGTTCGGAACTGTAGAGCAACAATACGAACATCTCGCTAAGGAATTTGATTCTTTGAAAAAGCAGAAGGTTCGGGAATATTCGAGCGACGGTCCACGAAGAAAGGAAATGCAGCCCCCTGTCTTCGATGGTCAAACATCATGGCCAATTTATAAGAGGCAGTTCGAAGCTGCCGCCTTGACGAACAACTGGGACAACGACGACAAATCAATTGCTCTTACGCTTGCGCTCAGAGGAACAGCTGCCGAATCGCTGCAGACCATTCCTAAAGACAAAAATCATAATTATGATGCCATGGTCAAGGCAATCGAGATGAGGTTTGGCGACGACCACATGCAGCAAGTTTACCGAGTCCAGTTGCGTCGAAGGGTCCAGACAAAAGGAAGATCCTGACATCGAGCCGATTCTTGTATGGAAGGAATCTATGGATAAGCCGAATGCAAGAGACATCTCCGACAGAAGTCCTACCTTAAGAGCATACTGGCCGCAGTGGGACTCTCTACATGTAAAAGATGGTGTTTTGTGGAGAAAATGGGAAATGCCGAATGGAAGATCTTTTAAGATGCAGCTTGTGGTGCCACGGTCGAAAGTGCAGGAGATTTTAAAAGAAATGAACGATGAAGAATCCGGCGGCACTTAGGAATCAAAAAGACACGGAAAAAGGTACGGATACGTTTTTATTGGTTAACTCTTAGAAAAGATGTCGAGAGATGGTGTCGAAAGTGCACCGCGTGCAAAGCTAGTAAAGGACCCAAAGTCAAGGCAAGCGCTAAAATGCACCAGAACAAAGTGAGCGCCCCGATTAAAAGGATCAACGACACACACCAAAGAAACCAAAGCAATATAAACATTGCCAGAAACCGCCTGAGGACCAGATACGATGCGCGAGCAACAGCACCTGAATGCAATGAGGGAGATCTGGTATGGCTTTACAACCCACATCGCAGAAAAGGAGAATCGCCCAAGCTTCAGCAGGACTAAGAAGGTCCCTACCAAGTAGTTACGCGCATTAATGACGTCGTTTTCCGAATCCAACGAGGACCAAGAGCAAAAATGAAAATTGTCCTTTTGGATCGACTGCATCGTTACCACGGAAACAATGATGATGTGCTTGTTCGGGACGAACAAAACTAAGAGGGGGACAATGTGATGTGGCAACAAGTTTAGATATTCGGAGGATACATTTTGCAAATTAACGACATTTGTTGGAGACTCGAATTAGTACCGAAAGCTTAGATTGTGCCAGAACCAGACAGAAGCTTCCAGAAGCTTGTAAACTTGTATAAATACAAGAGTAGATTGCATTTAAAGTTCAGTTTATTTTCGAAAGTGGAATTGTTAACAACTGGAAACGTTAGTAAAAAGTGATTAAATTGAGATTAAATAAAAAGTGTTCAATTTTAAAAATGTATTTGAATTGTGAATAAGTGAAATAAGTTAAATTTGGTGTTATTTAAACTGAAAGACGTTGTGTTTCATAAAATAAAGAGATTTGTTTTATTATTTTAGAATTTCGATTGAGTTTTATTTGTCGAACCCCAGGCCAAAACTTCACAGTATTTATAACTCTGCGAATATCGCGATAGTTGATGAAGATTATTTAAAATCGATTCCAGCTTTTATCGATTGTAACAATGTTAAAATCAATATTAATGATGTTTTTAAGTTACTAAGTGAACTTGAACCTATGCGTTCTTCTGATATTTTTGGATTATATCCAATTGTTTATAGACAATTTAATGTTAATAACTTAAATGCAATGAAATCACAGTTGAACTCCACTAATTGGTTCCTTGAATTTAAAAATAGTAATTTACCTAATAATTTTTCAATTTTTTGTAACTTTGTGAGCAATGCTTTAAATAATCCTGTGCCTTTGGTCAATCGTCTGTCAATTTCTTGTCCTAGGTAGTATAATTATCGATTAAAGAAACTAAAAAACGCTAAAAACTCTGCCCATAATACACCGTTTAAAAATCAAATTCTCTTGCTGACTATACATTTTTTTGTCGTCTTAGAAAAGAATTGTTATTTTTATCAAAAAATGTGTATTCTAACTATGTTCAGCAAATTGAATCTAATTTAAAATCAAATCCCTCACGATTTTGAAAATTCATTAATTCAAAGCGTAAGAGTGTAAGTTTTCCAACGGCCATGCATTTAAATCAGATACATTCAGCTGAACCAGAAGAAATTGCTAATATGTTCGCTGAATACTTTAAAAAATATTTATAACTCTGCAAATAGCGCGGTAGTTGATGAAGAATACTTAAAATCGATTACATCTTTTATCGACTGTAACAATATTTTAATCAATATTAATGGTGTTTTTAAGTAACTTAATCTAAGAGCAAGCTTTGTTTACTACACTCAGAGGCTCATCATAAGTGCATGGGTTAGTTGTTAGTAAAATTAAAATAAAATAAAATAATGATGCCCAACACATGCACAAAATACAAAAAACTAACTAAAATGTAATCATGCCAGTTATTTATGTACAAGAAAACATTGAACAAAACAATCACGACAGTGGAGCACTGGTTCAAAATAAAGATTTTAATCCCACTTTACTTAAGATAAAGTCTATAGAAGAAGCGTTTAGATTAAAAAGTCTGCTCATACGGTTTAGAGCTTCATGTATGCCATAATTTGTTCTATGAAAGTCAACATGCAGAAGTTCCGATCCACGCAGGTGATAAGATCCTCCACGGTAATTTAACCTAATACAGGCTAATAAATAAGGAGCATCAATTTCGCCCTTAATAAGTTGATGACAAAATATTAAATCATTATTAACACGTCTTTAGTGAAGGGTTTGCATCTGCAGAAGCTGAATTCGATGTTCATATGATGGCAGATTGAATGGATCGTCCCAAGTTAGATCTTTAAGGGCAAAACGAATGAAAATGTGTTGGATTGCTTCAATACGGTTCTTATGAATTAAGTAATAAGGAGTCCATACCTGTGGAGCATACTCAAGGTGAGGCCGTACGTAGCAATTGTACAAGGAAAGAGTCACATATGGATCACTAAATTTCTTTGACCAGCGTTTTATGAATCCTAGCATAGAGCTAGCTTTATCCACAATAAAATTAACGTGCTGAGTAAATTCAAAGTTTGAAGTAAAATGGACACCCAAATCTAAAAAAAAAATAAAAAATAAAGACGCGACAGAATTTGCGCTGGGAAATATGATAATTGAATGCACTTACGATACGTTTTGTAGAAAAGGTAATCATCTAGCATTTTACAGGGTTAAGGAAGGGATAAGGGATATACCACTTTTTCTGCACCAAATAATAAATCTATCAATATCTGCCTACAGAAGACTGCGGTCACCGCTAGACTTTATTGCTTAAATAGTTTTATGGCATCAGTGAATCACTTGATTCTATGCATGAAGTAACATCATTTATTGCCAAAATGAATAGTAACCAATAGGACCAAGGTGGACTCCTTGAGGTACCCCAGAGTGGCCCACGAAGGGGTCTGAAAGACAATATTCTCTAGGTATGTTCTATGTCATTATGTAGACTTCCTCTGCGTTGCATTGACAGAGCTGTTTAACCAATCTTTAGCCAGTGGTATTTTCTTAGATAAGTGCAAAGTGTCTGTTATCGCCCCTTTATTCAAGTCTGGTAAAAAAATAACATATCAAACTATAGGCCTATAACAAAACTCTCAATTATTCCAAAGATGTTGGAATATCTTGTTAAAGATTTATTTACTGATTTAATTCAGGGTCATGTTAGTAGATTTCAGTATGGTTTTTGGAAGGGCAGTTCTACGGTCTCGAATTTGGTCTACTTTACGAGTTTTTGCATTAACTCATTAGAGAAGAATTACCAAATTCATGCAGTATATACAGACCTTACAAAAGCTTTTAGCAGAGTTTACTTAAAATCCTTTTGAGGAAGCTTGAGTCTTACGGAATTCACGGTGCTTTACTGCAATGGTTCACATCCTATTTATATTGTGGGAAACAAATAGCTTACTCTTCAGAGAAGGCAAATTTGCTCGCCGCCCACTTCGCTGCCAGCTCCACGCTGCCTCAAAGCAACGTTGCCCCTCCTGTACTTGAGAATGTAAATTTTTCCATGGGACAGATTTTTTTTCGCACTCGTACAGTAGCAAGAGTTCTCAAAGATCTCGATATACACAAATCCGCTGGCCCAGATGGTATACCCCCGATTCTTCTGAAGAGTTGTTCTTCCACACTGGAAAAGCCACTGCGTAAGCTTTTCCATCGCTTTCTTCTGGAATCTTCCCAAGGAGATGGAAAACAGCATTTGTACAGCCTGTCCCTAAGAATGGTGACCCATCCTCGCCCTCCTCCTACCGACCAATAGCACTAACATCCCTTCTTTCTAACGTCATGGAAACGCTGATTAACCGTCAGCTTAAGGAATATCTCGAAGATCGAAAGCTTCTCCATGACCGTCAGTATGGCTTCCGCAGCAACCGTTACACTGGTGATCTGATGGCATATCTCACCGAACAGTGGAACAAATCTTTACATCGCTTTGGTGAAAGTAAGATTATAGGCATGAAGCTCTCTTTCCGAAAAAACTTGCTTTTGGGATCGATAATATTCTTGTTCGTTGGATTAGAAGCTATCTACTGGACCGTTCAATACAAGTTGAACTTTATTTTCTGGCAAGGTATTTCTACCAAATACACCTCTTCTTATTTCCCTTAAAACTGGACACACACCCAGGAAATGCCCCGTATCTTCCTTTTTGTTCATATTACACAAACTACAAATTATTTCCAAATCACTACAATGTGGAACAAAGTTCAGTCGCAGCATCTCTCCTCTGGCTTGAAAATAGTGCTGATGCTTTTCGCTGAGAAATTGGGGGTGAAGTAGTTCAGCTCATTTAGGTTGTAAGAGAGTTTTGAGTAAAATGACCTTTCTGTTGAAGAACGCGCTCTTTCCTTAAAACAAAACCTTTCATTCTCATCAGTTAGTTTTATAACTTCGTTAAGCAAATTCTTTAATCCTGATTGACTTATTCCAACGTTGCTGAAGGGGATACCACAGTCCGCAGCCAGTTTTTTCCAATCTTCATACCAGCTTTTCTGAAACTGAACAGCATAGTTCCAAACTAACTTTGGAAGCCTTGTGTCTTTCATATTAGTTACCTTATCCAGGTAGTCCGCATTCAGCTTAAGTGTTGAGATGAAAAAAGTTGTCAGGCCACTTTCTAGGTAGTACATTTAGTTACTCTGGTGTACTTACTGGAAGCGAGAAGATTTTTCTAAGCAAAAAACCCAGTATGTTTTCCACAGCATCGAATTTGTAAGTCCCCCAAACTTGTGCTCCATAAAACAAGATAGATTTCGCTGTTGCATCGAAAACCCTGTATTTTGAGCTTAGAGCGATATTTTTATTATAAAAAATCCTTTGCCAATTTGCACAAATAGTTGTTTTAGCTTTTTCCGCCTTCAATCTGAGGTGCTTTTCCATATTAAAATTATACGTTAGCTCCATGCCTAAAAAGGAACTGAATACGTTTGAACTAGAACTTTAAATCCAACCTAACTTAACTTAAACTTAAAAAAAAGAGAAAGAACTTCTCCCTGAACGGAGGTGTATTCTTGAGTCTCCTTTATTTTCCTTAGCAGTGCGGTAAATGTAATCTAAATATTAATGGGGATTTTGTGGTGTGTGGCGGTATAAGTGGTATGAAGTTTTATGACAGATGTGCTGTTTCGTCTGAAAATTCGTAAAATTTTTTAAAATCTACAATCAATGTCTATTGGAAATGTTATGCTAGTGCTAGTGTGCCAAAGCTTGGTTTCGTCATCAAAGAAGCTGAACTTGCTAAACCTCTTCAATCATTAAATGACTATTTAACACAACCAAAACTAATTGCCGATATACAGAGTGCTTTATCAATATAAGTTAGCCTCTCTGACATGTAAAATGAAGTTGTTTCCCTTAAATCTAACTTCAATGAGCTCTAAGAATGTGCTCGCGGCCTGAAAATTTATTAGAGTTAAATAAATACTAATGTAAGACAGAGTTCACAGCAAACGTAAAAACAAGCTTCCTCCACCCGTCTCCCCCTCGTTAATAAATAATGAAAAACTTAAATAAATTGCACGAAAGAATCCCTTAGGCAGATTGAATGGATCGTCCCAAGTTAGATCTTTAAGGGCAAAACGAATGAAAATGTGTTGGATTGCTTCAATACGGTTCTTATGAATTAAGTAATAAGGAGTCCATACCTGTGGAGCATACTCAAGGTGAGGCCGTACGTAGCAATTGTACAAGGAAAGAGTCACATATGGATCACTAAATTCCTTTGACCAGCGTTTTATGAATCCTAGCATAGAGCTAGCTTTATACACAATAAAATTAACGTGCTGAGTAAATTCAAAGTTTGAAGTAAAATGGACACCCAAATCTAAAAAAAAATAAAAAATAAAGACGCGACAGAATTTGCGCTGGGAAATATGATAATTGAATGCACTTACGATACGTTTTGTAGAAAAGGTAATCATCTAGCATTTTACAGGGTTAAGGAAGGGATAAGGGATATACCACTTTTTCTGCACCAAATAATAAATCTATCAATATCTGCCTACAGAAGACTGCGGTCACCGCTAGACTTTATTGCTTAAATAGTTTCATGTCATCAGCGAATCACTTGATTCTATGCATGAAGTAACATCATTTATTGCCAAAATGAATAGTAACCAATAGGAAAAAGGTGGACTCTTTGAGGTACCCCAGAGTGGCCCACGAAGGGGTCTGAAAGACAATATTCTCTAGGTATGTTCTATGTCATTATGCAGACTTCCTCTGCGTTGCATTGACAGAGCTGTTTAACCAATCTTTAGCCAGTGGTATTTTCTTAGATAAGTGCAAAGTGTCTGTTATCGCCCCTTTATTCAAGTCTGGTAAAAAAATAACATATCAAACTATAGGCCTATAACAAAACTCTCAATTATTCCAAAGATGTTGGAATATCTTGTTAAAGATTTATTTACTGATTTAATTTAGGGTCATGTTAGTAGATTTCAGCATGGTTTTTGGAAGGGCAGTTCTACGGTCTCGAATTTGGTCTACTTTACGAGTTTTTGCATTAACTCATTGGAGAAGAATTACCAAATTCATGCAGTATATACAGACCTTACAAAAGCTTTTAGCAGTTTACTTAAAATCCTTTTGAGGAAGCTTGAGTCTTACGGAATTCACGGTGCTTTACTGCAATGGTTCACATCCTATTTATATTGTGGGAAACAAATAGCTTACTCTTCAGAGAAGGCAAATTTGCTCGCCGCCCACTTCGCTGCCAGCTCCACGCTGCCTCAAAGCAACGTTGCCCCTCCTGTACATGAGAATGTAAATTTTTCCATGGGACAGATTTTTTTTCGCACTCGTACAGTAGCAAGAGTTCTCAAAGATCTCGATATACACAAATCCGCTGGCCCAGATGGTATACCCCCGATTCTTCTGAAGAGGTGTTCTTCCACACTGGAAAAGCCACTGCGTAAGCTTTTCCATCGCTTTCTTCTGGAATCTTCCCTAGAAGATGGAAAACAGCATTTGTACAGCCTGTCCCTAAGAAAGGTGACCCATCCTCGCCCTCCTCCTACCGACCAATAGCACAAACATCCCTTCTTTCTAACGTCATGGAAACGCTGATTAACCGTCAGCTTAAGGAATATTTCGAAGATCGTAAGCTTCTCCATGACCGTCAGTATGGCTTCCGCAGCAACCGTTCCACTGGTGATCTGATGGCATATCTCACCGAACAGTGGAACAAATCTTTACATCGCTTTGGTGAAAGTAAGATTATAGGCATGAAGCTCTCTTTCCGAAAAAACTTGCTTTTGGGATCGATAATATTCTTGTTCGTTGGATTAGAAGCTATCTACTGGACCGTTCAATACAAGTTGAACTTTATTTTCTGGCACGGTATTTCTACCAAATACACCTCTTCTTATTTCCCTTAAAACTGGACACACACCCAGGAAATGCCCCGTATCTTCCTTTTTGTTCATATTACACAAACTACAAATTATTTCCAAATCACTACAATGTGGAACAAAGTTCAGTCGCAGCATCTCTCCTCTGGCTTGAAAATAGTGCTGATGCTTTTCGCTGAGAAATTGGGGGTGAAGTAGTTCAGCTCATTTAGGTTGTAAGAGAGTTTTGAGTTCTGTTGAAGAACGCGCTCTTTCCTTAAAACAAAACCTTTCATTCTCATCAGTTAGTTTTATAACTTCGTTAAGCAAATTCTTTAATCCTGATTGACTTATTCCAACGTTGCTGAAGGGGATACCACAGTCCGCAGCCAGTTTTTTCCAATCTTCATACCAGCTTTTCTGAAACTGAACAGCATAGTTCCAAACTAACTTTGGAAGCCTTGTGTCTTTCATATTAGTTACCTTATCCAGGTAGTCCGCATTCAGCTTAAGTGTTGAGATGAAAAAAGTTGTCAGGCCACTTTCTAGGTAGTACATTTAGTTACTCTGGTGTACTTACTGGAAGCGAGAAGATTTTTCTAAGCAAAAAACCCAGTATGTTTTCCACAGCATCGAATTTGTAAGTCCCCCAAACTTGTGCTCCATAAAACAAGATAGATTTCGCTGTTGCATCGAAAACCCTGTATTTTGAGCTTAGAGCGATATTTTTATTATAAAAAATCCTTTGCCAATTTGCACAAATAGTTGTTTTAGCTTTTTCCGCCTTCAATATGAGGTGCTTTTCCATATTAAAATTATACGTTAGCTCCATGCCTAAATAGGAACTGAATACGTTTGAACTAGAACTTTAAATCCAACCTAACTTAACTTAAACTTAAAAAAAAAAGATAAAGAACTTCTCCCTGAACGGAGGTGTATTCTTGAGTCTCCTTTATTTTCCTTAGCAGTGCGGTAAATGTAATCTAAATATTAATGGGGATTTTGTGGTGTGTGGCGGTATAAGTGGTATGAAGTTTTATGACAGATGTGCTGTTTCGTCTGAAAATTCGTAAATTTTTTTAAGGTCTACAATCAATTTCTATTGGAAATGTTATGCTAGTGCTAGTGTGCCAAAGCTTGGTTTCGTCATCAAAGTAGCTGAACTTGCTAAACCTCTTCAATCATTAAATGACTATTTAACACAACCAAAACTAATTGCCGATATACAGAGTCCTTTATCAATATAAGTTAGCCTCTCTGACATGTAAAATGAACTTGTTTCCCTTAAATCTAACTTCAATGAGCTCTAAGAATGTGCTCGCGGCCTGAAAATTTATTAGAGTTAAATAAATACTAATGTAAGACAGAGTTCACAGCAAACGCAAAAACAAGCTTCCTCCACCCGTCTCCCCCTCGTCGGAAATGTAATTAATCCAGACACAAACAATATTGTGAATCCAATGTCTCATTATGAAAATGAAAATAAAAATAAAAATATGAAAAATAGTGAAACAAATAACTCAACAAATATAAATAATGAAAAACTTAAATAAATTGTACGAAAGAATCCTTAAACATAGCAAAATAACTGTAGGAGCTGACCCACTACCAAAGTGATATTTGTGTTATATCGGCGACTAAATGGTAACATTTGTCGAAGTTTGCAAATTCTACCACTGAAGTATGTTGCAAATAAATTGAAAATTACCGAAAATCAGAAGTGTTTCAAATTAATAAAAAAAATATAGGTATATCTAGTTTAAAATATATAACGTTCAAGGTTGGCATTCCGGCTGATAAACTTGATTTGGCTCTTAATGCTGAAAATTGGCCGTCGGGTGTTTATGTTACTAATTTCATTTATCGGTCCCCAATGATAACCGCCAATATTTAAACATAAACACAAACACAACATCAACATCATTTTCACAAGCTCGAGCTTCACATAAAATTACCATTCCGCAATCTCTGTCCCGAACTGATAAGAATGACTTTTCTCTATATATCCAAAATATGGGTGGATTTTCGTCTAAGCTAAGAAATCTTGCTCTTTCAATTGATGCTAGCGAATGTGACGTATTATCATTCAGCGAAACATGGCTTCACAATCACATGACTGAAGAGTTTTTCGATCTAACATTTTTCTCTGTCTTCCGTCTTGATCGTTTCGACGTCAGCATGAAGCGTGGAGGTGGTGTACTTATTGCAGTCCGTCGCTCAATCTGCTGTTGAGTTTAATGTTAGGGTGGAGGAAAACTGCTGTAACATTGAACAATTATGTGTGAAACTGTCTTGTGCTGGAAGTGCAAGACTTGTTTATTTGTGTAATAGGCGATTTTAATTTGAATAATTTAAGTTGGTCAAAAACAGATGATATTAAATAAGTGCCGTTATTGATTAATTCTGAAACTGAAGTATTATTAGTTGATTCATTGTTTAATTTAAATCCAAATCAAAGTAACTATGTTTCAAGTTCAATAAAAAGGCCTTTAGACCTTGTTGTTTCAGATGATTTGAATGTAAGTCTTTTCGAATCAATTCCTTTACTTTGTAATTCTGTTTATCATACTGCTGTGAAATTGAATATTTCATTGTATAACTATGATAATTATATCAAATTAAACAACTCAAATTCAATGTATAGACAATTTAATGTTAATAACTTAAATGCAATGAAATCACAGTTGAACTCCACTAATTGGCTCCTTGAATTTAAAAATAGTAGTTTACCTAATAATTTTTCAATTTTTTGTAAGTTTGTGAGCAATGCTTTAAATAATCCTGTGCCTTTGGTCAATTGTCTGTCAATTTCTTGTCCTAGGTGGTATAATTATCGGTTAAAGAAACTAAAAAACGCTAAAAACTCTTCCCATAAACGGTATAAAAAATCAAATTCTCTTGCTGAATATACCTTTTTCTGTCGTCTTAGGAAAGAATTTGTATTTTTATCTAAATTTTTGTATTCTAACTATGTTCAGCAAATTGAATCTAATTTTAAATCAAATCCTTCACGATTTTGGTAATTCATTAATTCAAAGCGTAAGAGTGTTGGTTTTCCAACGACCATGCATCTTTTTCAGATACATTCATCTGAACCGGAAGAAATTGCTAATATGTTCGCTGAATGCTTTAAATGTATTTATAACTCTGCGAATATCGCAGTAGTTGATGAAGATTATTTAAAATCGATTACATCTTTTATCGATTGTAACAATGTTAAAATCAATATTAATGATGGTTTTAAGTTACAAACTGAACTTGAACCTATGCGTTCTTCTGATATTTTGGAATTTTATCCAATTGTTTTTTTTTTTCTTTTAACACTTCAAATTCTTTGTAGTAAGCTTAGAGCAAGCTTATTTAACTACAATCAGAGGCTCATCATAAGTGCATGTGTTAGTTGTTAGTAAAATTAAAATAAAATAAAATAATGACAGCCTAACACATGCACAAAATACAAAAAAACTAACTAAAATATAATCATGCCAGTTATTTATGTACAAGAAAACATTGAACAAAAAAATCACGACAGTGAAGCACTGGTTTAAAATAAAGATTTTAATCCCACTTTACTAAAGTTAAAGTCTATAGAAGAAGCGTTTAGATTAAAAAGTCTGCTCATACGGTTTAGAGCTTCATGTATGCCACAATTTGTTCTATGAAAGTCAACATGCAGAAGTTCCGATCGACGCAGGTGATAAGATCCTTCACGGTAGTTTAACCTAATAAATAAGGAGCATCAATTTCGCCCTTTAACACGTCTTTGGTGAAGGGTTTGCATCTACAGAAGCTAGATTCGATGTTCATATGGTGGCAGATTGAATGGATCGTCCCAAGTTAGACCTTTAAGGGCAAAACGAATAAAATTGTGTTGGATTGCTTCAATACGGTTCTTATGAATTAAGTAATAAGGAGTCCATACCTGTGGAGCATACTCAAGGTGGGGACGTTCGTAGCAATTGTACAAGGAAAGAGTCACATATGGATCACTTAATTTCTTTGACCAGCGTTTTATGAATCCTAACATAGAGCTAGCTTTATACACAATAAAATTAACGTGCTGAGTAAATTCAAAGTTTGAGGTAAACTGGACACCCAAATCTAAAAAAAAAAAAAAAAATAAAGACGCGACAATGTTTGTGCTGGGAAATATGATAATCGAATGCACTTACGATACGTTTTGTAGAAAAGGTAATCGTCTAGCATTTTGCACCGCTTTTCGATCACACCCTCTCTAAGTTCGTCAATAGGGCGTCTAATGTTGGCTTCTAAATGATCAATCGTTGCTGGTTTATAAGCCCACAAAGAGTAGTCCAAAAGTGTCGAAAAACACGAACGAGGTGGCCAATTTACATGAGATTATTAGGTCATCAAAGTGATTGTTGCACGCGCTCTACGGTATGTTGCACCGTCTTGTTGGAATCATATCTCCTCTAAATAATTTGCAATCATACCAGCAATACAAAAATCAGGAATCAATTGCTTCTAGCGTTCGCTATTCACGATAATATTTGCACCGGTCTCGGATTTAAAAACAAATAGGCTCTGATGACACCTTCGGCATTTAAACCGCACCAAATAGTGATTTGGGGATGTAATGGAGCCTCAAGAGTCTCATGAGAATCTCACTCCAAAAACGACAATTCGGCTTGCTCATGTACTCGCTAAGCCAGAAGTGAGCCTCATCATGATTTGACGATGAAAATCTGGTTCTATTTCTAGTTGATTCTCAGCCCATTTACCGAACACAAGACCATCACCATTTAAATCTTATATATAGATGTAGGCCAAGATCTTTCCTCAAACTTTTCCAAGTAGTGAGAGAGCGAGCAGGGACCAAGTTGCGGACAGCGGCTTCGGATTTCGGATCAATAAATTCGGGTCCTCCGTCATACTCACGTCTACAGCAGCGATGGCTTCTTTTCTAATCACGTTACGTAGTGTAGCTTCTAAGATGGACGATTATGCGCACCGTAAACTTGACGAAGTGCTATATAAGTTTGGAGAACAAAGCGAAATTTTGTAAATAAATTTCAATGATTTGTAAATGTTTTAAGTCTTTGCATGGTGATTTGCCATAGTATGGAAAAAAGTCAAACACACTTCATAAGTATGACTGCTATTTTGACAGTTATCCCTAGACGAAGTTCTACACCTCTAAAAAAACACCCTCTTATTTTCAAAATAAGGGCTTGATTTTCGACTTTTGAAACTTTTTTTAAACGTGTTAATGTGGTTTTATATGAAAAATTATTTTGATGTTGAAATTTCAAAATTGAAGTAAAGAAGGGAACAAATTTTGTACAAAAAGAGACTAAAAAGAGGACATATAAAAAAAGAGGACAAAAAAAGAATTTTATAAAAAAGAGAATGTAAAATAGATCTGAGTTGAAAAACAAAACATGTTCTCTTTAAAAGAGATGTTTTGGAAACCCTAATTAAGGGATATACTACTTTTTCTGCACCAAATAATAAATCTATCAATATCTGCCTACAGAAGATTGCGGTCACCGCTAGACTTTATTGCTTAAATATTTTCCCGTCATCAGCGAATCACTTGATTCTATGCATGAAGTAACATCATTTATTGCCAAAATGAATAGTAACCAATAGGACCAAGGTGGACTCCTTGAGGTACCCCAGAGTGGGCCACGAAGGGGTCTGAAAGACAATATTCTCTAGGTATGTTCTATGTCATTATGCAGACTTCCTTTGCGTTGCATTGGCAGAGCTGTTTAACCAATCTTTAGCCAGTGGTATATTCTAAGATGAGTGCAAAGTGTCTCTTATAGCCCCTTTATTGATGTCTGGTAAAAAAAATAACATATCAAACTATAGGCCTATAACAAAACTCTCAATTATTCCAAAGATGTTGGATTATCTTGTTAAAGATATATTTACTGATTTAATTCAGGGTCATGTTAGTAAATTTGAGCATGGTTTTTGGAAGGGCAGTTTTACGGTCTCGAATTTGGTCGACTTTACGAATTTTTGCATTAACACATTAGAGAAGAATTACCAAATTCATGAAGTATATACAGACCTAACAAAAGCTTTTAGCAGAGTTTACTTAAAATCCTTTTGAGGAAGCTTGAGTCTTACGGAATTCACGGTGCTTTACTGCAATGGTTCACATCCTATTTATATTGTGGGAAACAAATAGCTTACTCTTCAGAGAAGGCAAATTTGCTCGCCGCCCACTTCGCTGCCAGCTCCACGCTGCCTCAAAGCAACGTTGCCCCTCCTGTACTTGAGAATGTAAATTTTTCCATGGGACAGATTTTTTTCCGCACTCGTACAGTAGCAAGAGTTCTCAAAGATCTCGATATACACAAATCCGCTGGCCCAGATGGTATACCCCCGATTCTTCTGAAGAGGTGTTCTTCCACAGTGGCAAAGCCACTGCGTAAGCTTTTTCATCGCTCCTACTCTTCAGGAATCTTTCCTAGAAGATGGAAAACAGCATTTGTCCAGCCTGTCCCTAAGAAAGGTGACCCATTCTCTTCTTCCTCCTACCGACCAATAGCACTAACAACGCTGATTAACCGTCAGCTTAAGGAATATCTCGAAGATCGAAAGCTTCTTCATGACCGTCAGTATGGCTTCGCTTTGGTGAAAGTAAGATTATTGGCATGAAGCTCTCTTATCGAAAATGCGAGCTTTTGGGATCGATAATACTCTTGATCGTTGGATTAGAAGCTATTTTCTGGACCGTTCAATACAAGTTGTATTGGACGGACTCAAGCCAGATTCCCACAAAATAGATGCTGGTGTGCCCCAGGGCTCTGTTCTGTCTGTGACTCTTTTCCTCATTTTTATAAATGATCTTTTGTCTGTTACTTCTAATCCACTTAACTGTTTTGCTGACGACTCTACCCTCAGCTTTTCATATTCGTTCGATAATTCACGTCCTTCGCTTTCGGACGTACAATTGCAACGGTTCCATATGTCAAGCTCATTAAACTCCGATTTATACAGCATTGTCAAATGGGGTAGTAGGAATCGCGTGGAGTTTAATGCTTCGAAAACTCAATGCAGGTGTAGGTGGTTATTCGATTAGATTAGATTTTAGATTAGATTTATTCATTATATATACATTTTCTTATTTTACCATTTAAATTCATGAATAGGTTAGGACATGACAAAATTATGTCGTCTGCCCGAATGGCTTTAAATTCTATAATTCTATATGTTATTTTTTTTTTTTAATCATAATAGAGAAAAGATTTTGCTATAAAAAAATAAAAATCAAAAACAAATTAACAATATTAAAAAAAGCGAAGTAAACTTTTAGTTTAGTTAAAACGTTTAATTAACTTTTAGATTTTTTAACTTTTAAGTTTAGTAAAAAACAAAAACAAACACAATATTTTTAGAAGTTTTCGCTAATTATTCTGCTTCTGTATGATATCGCTCCTTTACAGTATGCCACAAGCTGCATCCAGTTTTCACCGTTAAGAATTCTTAGAACTTTATTTTCTGGCAAGGTATTTCTACCAAATACACCTCTTTTTATTTCCCTCAAAACTGGACACACACCCAGGAAATGCCCCGTATCTTCCTTTTTGTTCATATTGCACAAAATACAAATTATTTCCAAATCACTACAATGTGGAACAAAGTTCAGTCGCAGCATCTCTCCTCTGGCTTGAAAATAGTGCTGATGCTTTTCGCTGAGAAATTGGGGGTGAAGTAGTTCAGCTCATTTAGGTTGTAAGAGAGTTTTGAGTAAAATGACCTTTCTGTTGAAGAACGCGCTCTTTCCTTAAAACAAAACCTTTCATTCTCATCAGTTAGTTTTATAACTTCGTTAAGCAAATTCTTTAATCCTGATTGACTTATTCCAACGTTGCTGAAGGGGATACCACAGTCCGCAGCCAGTTTTTTCCAATCTTCATACCAGCTTTTCTGAAACTGAACAGCATAGTTCCAAACTAACTTTGGAAGCCTTGTGTCTTTCATATTAGTTACCTTATCCAGGTAGTCCGCATTCAGCTTAAATGTTGAGATGAAAAAAGTTGCCAGGCCACTTTCTAGGTAGTACATGTACTTTGGTGTACTTACTGGAAGCGAGAAGATTTTTCTAAGAAAAAAACCCAGTATGTTTTCCACAGCATCGAATTTGTAAGTCCCCCAAACTCGTGCTCCATAAAACAAGATAGATTTCGCTGTTGCATTGAAAACCCTGTATTTTGAGCTTAGAGCGATATTTTAATTATAAAAAATCCTTTGCCAATTTGTACAAATAGCTGTTTTAGCTTTTTCCGCCTTCAATCTGAGGTGCTTTTCCATATTAAAAGTATACGTTAGCTCCATGCCTAAAAACGAACTGAAAACGTTTGAACTAGATCTTTAAATCCAACCTAACTTAACTTAAACTTAAAAAAAAAGAGAAAGAACTTCTGTGTATTCTTGAGTCTCTTTTATTTTCCTTAGCAGTGCGGTAAATGTAATCTAAATATCAATGGGGATTTTGTGGTGTGTGGCGTTATAAGTGGTATGAAGTTTTATGACAGATGTGCTGTCTCGTCTGAAAATGCATAAAAATTTTTAAGGTCTACAATCAATTTCTATTGGAAATGTTATGCTAGTGCTAGTGTGCCAAAGCTTGGTTTCGTCATCAAAGTAGCTGAACTTGCTAAAACTCTTTAATCATTAAATGACTATTTAACACAACCAAAACTAATTGCCGATATACAGAGTGCTTAATCAATATTAGTTAGCCTCTCTGACATGTAAAATGAACTTGTTTCCCTTAAATCTAACTTCAGTGAGCTCTAAGAATGTGCTCGCGGCCCGACAATTTATTAGAATTAAATAAATACGAATGTAAAACAGAGTTCACAGCAAACGCAAACACAAGCTTCCTCCACCCGTCTCCCTTCTTCGGAAATATAATTAATCCAGACACAAACAATATTGTGAATCCAATGTCTCATTCACTTAAAAGTGTATTAAATATATTTCATATAGGAGATAAACATAGTTTTAACGATTTTCGGTTGCGTATGGAGGCCCCTGATACCTCCTTGCCCACAAATATGAAAAATAGTGAAACAAATAACTCAACAAATATAAATAATGAAAAACTTAAATAAACTACACGAAAGAATCCCTAAAAATAGCAAAATAACTGTAGGAGCTGACCCACTACCAAAGTGATATTTGTGTTATATCGGCGACTAAATGGTAACATTTGTATAAGTTTGCAAATACTACCACTGAATATTCTATACTGAAGTATATTGCAAATAAATTGAAAATTACCGAGGATCAGAAGTGTTTCAAATTAATAAAAAAAAATATAGGTATATCTAGTTTAAAATATATAACGTTCAAGGTTGGCATTCCGGCTGATAAACTTGATTTGGCTCTTAATGCTGAAAATTGGCCGTCGGGTGTTTATGTTACTAATTTAATTAATCGGTCAAAAAATTTTCGACGTTCCCCAATGATAACCGCCAATATTTAAACATAAACACAAACACAACATCAACATCATTTTCACAAGCTCGAGCTTCACATAAAATTACCATTCCGCAATCTCTGTCCCGAACTGATAAGAATGACTTTTCTCTATATATCCAAAATATGGGTGGATTTTCGTCTAAGCTAAGAAATCTTGCTCTTTCAATCGATGCTAGCGAATGTGACGTATTAGCATTCAGCGAAATATGGCTTCACGATCACATGACTGAAGAGTTTTTCGATCTAACATTTTTCTCTGTCTTCCATCTTGATCGTTTCGACGTCAGCATGAAGCGTGGAGGTGGTGTACTTATTGCAGTCCGTCGCTCAATCCGCTGTTGAGTTTAATGTTAGGGTGGAGGAAAACTGCTGTAACATTGAACAATTATATGTGAAACTGTCTTGTGCTGGTGCTGGTGCTTATCTTCTCGTTTTCTTAAGCTATATTCCCCCTGGAAGTGCAACACTTGTTTATAAAAAAACATTTGGAGAATATTGACAAATTTTCCACCTTGCCTGAATATGAAAACTCGTTTATGTGTGTAATACACTCAGAGAAAAAACAACGTAGAAGAAAAAAACAACAACATTAAATCAAAGTAAAATCAATATGATTTGGCTCTAAAGTAGAAAATAATTGAATCAAAGTTGTGCAACTTAGAAAAAATGACTCATGTTATCATATTAAATCATATTCAGAACAATTTTAAATCAAAGTTGTAACACAATATTTTGAAATAGATTCCGCATTTCATTTAAATAAAATTAACTTTAAATCAATCGGAGTCATATTTCAAATTAAATAGTTTTCCACGTCAAAATAAAATAATTCGTATTTGATTAAAATGATTTATTTTTTGATTTAAAAGAATTTCGCCCTTACTTCAAATGACATTCACTTTTAAATCAAATATTTTTTGACGACAAACTAAAGTAGTTCATATTTGATTTAAATGCATTATTATTTGATTTGAAAGAGTTTCGCCCTTACGTCGAATGACGTTCACTTTTAAATCAAATATTTTTCGACGACAAACTAGGTAGTTAATAATTGATTTAAATGCATTAGTATTTGATTTAAAATAATTTCGCCGTTACTTCAAATGACGTTCTATTTTAAATCAAATATTTTTCGAAGACAATTTAAATCAGTTCATATTTGATTTAAATTCATTATTTGATTTAAGAGAATTTCGCCCTTATGTAGTATCCCACTACATACACCCCATTATATCGATTACTTCTCAGTCTCAATCGCATGCAAGATCACTCCCAGCACTTTCTTGCATACCATTCCCAAGACCATAAATTATGAAATTTACCATAAAGAATTCAACTTCATTAACGTACGCTTACGTCGCGTCGGCTAAACAAAGTATTCTTTTTATTAAACCAGCGTCAAATTTCACGCCGGCTTAACAAAAGTATTTTCATGCACTCACAGTCACAGTCCAGTGGAGATTCCCTTCAAGAATGCAATGTCAACAAAAGGAAAATCCATAGGCAGTGTGACGAATGAGGCGATGACAAAATCTCAATGCATTAGCAGTGGATGACAATCCCAATGCATTGGCAGTGGATGACACAACTTATGAATATTATTTATAAGTGGGTTATTGCTGACCTATAGAGAAGTGATAGTACTGGTGCCAGTGCACTATTAATATGTCATCAATGACTGGCTATGGGAATTGTGCAACATAAAATAAGCAACTGCATGGGAATATTGAGATCACCGAATAAAATGCATGCGATCGATAATAAGTATTGGGGACTAATCGATATACAAGAATAGTATAAAAGGAGGGGTTGGAAAGGGTATGGGCAGAGAGAATACTTTAAAGAGTCATGGAGTACAGTCGCAGCTATAAGCATTGAGACAGCGGACTGTTCTATGATTTTCTTTTAGTAACATATTAAATAAATCAATAAAATTCTTAACATCCATTCGGTGATACCGGTGGAAACATTGAAGAAAATTGTTTTATTATTTCATCTCTCCGGTTCCAACGCTCTTCCCTCGTAGGAGAAAGCACGGCGTTGTAATCGTCATAACAAATTGGTGGCAGCGGTGGGATCCTATAAGAGATCTACTACCAAAATAAATATATTTGCCAATACAGAAGACCTTTCTTCTGATGCGTACTGGGGCTATACACCAGTAAATAAATAAAAAAAAATATTATAAGAAGTGAAATAGTGAAAAAAAAATAAATAATACTATATAGTAAAAAAAAAGTGAAATAACAAAAAAAAAAACCCACACAAAAAAAAGACCCATAAGAATAAGACCTGGCGAACTCCTATTAGTGGACGCCGGAGGCAAAACTTGGGCAGTGTTAAAAGACCAGGCCGTAACTTCCAACTATAGAGCGTGAAGCTTGCCTGGCAACGACAATGACAACAACGACAACAACAGCAACAACGCAGCCGCAGGAGCAACAAAACACACATATATAACCGTAAGTTCGAATTTTTCTTTTTTTTAAAAAAAAAAAACAATAATAAACACAAGCACACAGTAACAAAAAAAAAACTCATTTGTTAAGTAAATTTTGTAAATTCTTCACAATTTCGTTCGCTTGCACTAGAAGTCGGTCTAGGGAATTTTTAAAATTAGCGAAAGAGCTACCCTTTTTCCAAGAAGAAATATTAAAAGAAATGGAATATAAAATAAATTTGGTTGATGTTTATAACATCGTCCCTGCCTTTAGCGGCAATCCGTCTGAATTGAGCAAGTTTGTCGCGTGCGGCAAAATTCTGTTCGATTCAATAAAGACTGAACCAGAAAAGAAAATCTTCCTGGATATTGTCAAAACGAGACTTCAGGGTCCAGCTTATGACATTATCCAATTTAAAATTATTAACAAATGGGATTAATTAGTGACTGAATTAGAAAGTCACTATAAGGAAGAAAAGTCGCGTTCCATCGCACAAACTGAACTTATAAACGCTAAACAGAAAACTGGTGAAAGCGTAATAGAGTTCGGTGAGCGCATAGCAAGCTTGTTGACTTCACTTAATTCCGCCACATTCGCAAGTACGAGTGAAGCTGCGGTTAGAACATACTTAAATAAAACGCATTCGCATAACTAATTATCCTCTATTCTGTCCCAAGACCTTTGTGCTTAACTGCCTCTTTCTTATCTACTGTAGGCATCGTATGACCATACAATGCTTGCGGTAAATAGATAAGGGCATCTGAATTTGTCTTATTGTGCTGAATGTTTGGATTGATTTTTTGTAAACAGGCTGTCTTATGGGCATAACACCTAAGACATTAAGTGAAACTCAGGTTGGAGCAAATACTGATTTATCAGAATTTGCTCTACATGGGTATAGATTGGTGCCATTACTCTTTTCTCATCATGGTCTCGTGGTCTATGTTAGGAATGATATTGCTTGCCAGAGCCTTCCCCAATATGGGCAATGTTCCAACACGGACTTTAACTTCTTATGGCTCAAATTCACTGTCCGCAAGCATGTCATTCATTATTGTTTTATTTACAGGAGTCCAAATCTTGACAGTAATTCGACTTGTAACGAGTTTGATGCACTGTCTGATTCCATCTCGAAAATTGTTTCCCTTTGTCCTCGCATTGAAATCGTTATTGCGGGCGATTTCAATGTACACAATTCCAACTGGCTCCGCTATTCTGGTCAGACAACACCCGAAGGAAGGTATGTCGAGCTCTTTGCCGGGTTACATCACCTTACCCAACTGATCGATGTGCCAACGAGTATACCGGATGTTGCTGGGCAAGCAGCCCATACTCTTGACTTGTTTCTTACTTCTCACCCTGATAAATATACCATTAGTGTAACTTCTCCATTTGGCACTTCAGACCATTGTATCATTTCAGCTAATTTCTCATCCCCCACCCATCCAGTTAAAGAAAAACTTCCCACCAGGACCGTTTGGCAATACGAGAAAGCCAACTGGGACGGCCTGAATTTCTTTTTCCGAAACTTTAACTGGTCACTATGCTTCCTCGATAGTGACATTGATGCCAGTGCTGAAATGATCACAAATGTGATTCTTCTACGGATGCGTGCTTTTATTCCTAACAGAGTAAAAAGCATCAAACCTAAAGAAAAGTCTTGGTTTAATTCTGAGTGTAAAGAAGCTATCAGGCTCAAAGAAGTAAGTTTCCGATCTTACAAAGCCAACCCTACAGAGGAAAATCGGAAAAAGCACAAACAAGCAAGGAACTCATGCAACTCCGTTATAGAAAGAACCAAATTTTTGCATGACCAAAAATTACGGCAAAAAATTCTGCAGTGTCCCAAAGGCAGTAAAAATTTTTGGTCATTTGTAAAAAATATAAAAAACTCCTCGACATCTTCGGTTCCAACGCTCATCGACAATAACAAACCAATTGTTTACTCTTCAGAGAAGGCAAACTTGCTCGCCGCCCATTTCGCTGCCTCAAAGCAACGTTGCCCCTCCTGTACTTGAGAATGTAAATTTTTCCATGGGACACATTTTTTTCCGCACTCGTACAGTAGCAAGAGTTCTCAAAGATCTCGATATACACAAATCCGCTGGCCCGGATGGTATACCCCCGATTCTTCTGAAGAGGTGTTCTTCCACACTGGCAAAGCCACTGCGTAAGCTTTTCCATCGCTCCTACTCTTCTGGAATCTTTCCTAGAAGATGGAAAACAGCATTTGTCCAGCCTGTCCCTAAGAAAGGTGACCCATCCTCCCCCTCCTCCTACCGACCCATAGCACTGACATCCCTTCTTTCTAAGGTCATGGAAACACTGATTAACCGTCAGCTTAAGGAATATCTCGAAGATCGTAAGCTTCTCCATGACCGTCAGTATGGCTTCCGCAGCAACCGTTCCACTGGTGATCTGATGGCATATCTCACCGAACAGTGGAACAAATCTTTACATCGCTTTGGTGAAAGTAAGATTATTGCTCTTGATATCTCCAAGGCATTTGATAGAGTTTGGCATGAAGCTCTCTTATCGAAAATGCGTGCTTTTGGGATCGATAATACTCTTGTTCGTTGGATTAGAAGCTATCTTCTGGACCGTTCAATACAAGTTGTATTGGACGGATTCAAGTCTGATTCCCATAAAATAAATGCTGGTGTGCCCCAGGGCTCTGTTCTGTCTCCGACTCTTTTCCTCATTTTTATAAATGATCTTCTGTCTGTTACTTCTAATCCACTTAACTGTTTTGCTGACGACTCTACCCTCAGCTTTTCATATTCGTTCGATAATTCACGTCCTTCGCCTTCGGACGTACAATTGCAACGGTGCCGTATGTCAAGCTCATTAAACTCCGATTTATACAGCATTGTTAAATGGGTTTAATGCTTCGAAAACTCAATGCTGTCTTCTGTCGTTAAAGCTAAACATTCCCCCAATGCCATTGTCCATGAATGGCACTTACATCGAAGAAACCGAAAAGCTCTCAGTACTCGGTATGTGTGTCAACGACGACCTCCGTTGGAACGACCATATATTTAAGATCGCTAAGAATGCTGCAAAGTGCTTAGGTTTTCTGTATCGGTGTAAGAAGTACTTTTCCCCATCTGATCTGGCTACAATTTATGAAGCGTTTATACGCCCTAAACTCGAGTATAACTCCCACCTCTGGGCAGGCGCTTCACCTGCTTGATAGAATACAAAATCGAGCGTTAAGATTGATAGGTAATAGAACTGCCGCTGAAACAATTGCCCCACTCGAACACCGACGCAATGTTTCATGTCTTTCTTTATTTTATCGTTTCTTTTACAAAAAATGTTCACTCGAAGTAGCCAGTTGCATTCCTCCCCTTAAAAGTTTCTCCCGTAATACTCGTCTCGCAAGGAATGCTCATCAGTTCACCCTTGAGCCTAATTTCGGACGTACCGTGAAATATAGGGATTCTTTTTTTAGCCGAACGACACGAATCTGGAATAGTTTACCCGGCGGGATTTTCCCTTGCCATTTTGATCTGCAAACATTCAAAACCAATGTTAATCGGCACCTCCTATCTCTCCCCTCCCTATCTTCGTAATGCCCGCGCAGTGTGTTCTACATTAAATGGGAAACACATAATCCCTTGTGCGCGCGTTAATTATAAAAAAAAAAAAAAAAAAAAAAACTTAGTTAGTGAAAACGACAAAACTGCGATACAAGCTTTCGAGGATGGTTTAAGAAACCAAAACCTCAAACTAATGGTCCAAGCACACGGAGAAAAGGAACTCAAAAAAGCTAGAAATTACGCGAGCGAACATTCTGCACGAATTGAACGCACGCCTAATTTCTTACCACATAGTTTAAGGAATAACAATAATTATTCCTACAAACCAAGACCCGTCTGTCAAACATGCGGCAAAATTGGTCACATGAAGGAAACGTGTTATCGAAATAATACGTTTCCAAATTTCAATATGCCAATTAAAAAAGAAACGCACCATTTAACCTGTGGGTATTGCCGGAAACCCAATCATTCCTTTAATGAGTGCAGAGTACGTCAAGCTCATGCGAACCAGACTTTCAGCCAAACCCAACAAAATAATACACGTCCCCAGTATACCAATAATCCTGGTAGAAATCCCTTTAAAGAAAACCCCACTTTTCCAAATAATAGGCATGATATGCCTCTTTAAATCAAACCAACGACGAAGGTACGTCGGAAAACTTCCAAGTTCGGGAAGACATGCTGGACAAATGCTGTTTTCCATCTTCTAGGAAAGATTCCAGAAGAGTAGGAGCGATGGAAAAGCTTACGCAGTGGCTTTGCCAGTGTGGAAGAACACCTCTTCAGAAGAATCGGGGGTATACCATCCGGGCCAGCGGATTTGAGTATATCGAGATCTTTGAGAACTCTTGCTACTGTACGAGTGCGGAAAAAAATCTGTCCCATGGAAAAATTTACATTCTCAAGTACAGGAGGGGCAACGTTGCTATGCGGCAGCGTGGAGCTGGCAGCGAAATGGGCGGCGAGCAAGTTTGCCTTCTCTGAAGAGTAAACAATTGGTTTGTTACTGTCGATGAGCGTTGGAACCGAAGATGTTGAGGAGTTTTTAATATTTTTTACAAATGACCAAAAATTTTTACTGCCTTTGGGACACTGCAGAATTTTTTGCCGTAATTTTTGGTCATGCAAAAATTTGGTTCTTTCTATAACGTAGTTGCATGAGTTCCTTGCTTGTTTGTGCTTTTGCCGATTTTCCTCTGTAGGGTTGGCTTTGTAAGAACGGAAACTTACTTCTTTGAGCCTGATAGCTTCTTTACACTCAGAATTAAACCAAGACTTTTCTTTAGGTTTGATGCTTTTTACTCTGTTAGGAATAAAAGCACGCATCCCTAGAAAAATCACATTTGTGATCATTTCAGCACTGGCATCAATGTCACTATCGAGGAAGCATAGTGACCAGTTAAAGTTTCGGAAAAAAATATTCAGGCCGTCCCAGTTGACTTTCTCGTATTGCCAAACGGTCCTGGTGGGAAGTTTTTCTTTAACTGGATGGGTGGAGGATGAGAAATTAGCTGAAATGACACAATGGTCTGAAGTGCCAAATGAAAAAGAAAAGAAAGAAAGAAGTTACACTAATGGTATATTTAACAGGGTGAGAAGTAAGAAACAAGTCAAGAGTATGGGCGGCTTGCCCAGAAACATCCGGTATACGCGTTGGCACATCGATCAGTTAAGTAAGGTGATGTAACCCGGCAAAGAGCTCGACATACCTTCCTTCGGGTGTTGTCTGACCAGAATAGCGGAGCCAATTGGAATTATGTACATTGAAATCGCCCGTAATAACGATTTCAGTGCGAGGACAAAAGCATATAAATAAAACAAAAGATACAGCAAAAAGTAAGACTGTATCAGGTGAAAAAGACTCAGCAGTTAATAAGACCGCGTATAAAGAAGACTCGGCAAACAGTAAGACTGGGGTAAAAAATTATAAAACTTTAACAAATTACATTACTCTGAAACCCCGTTGCGAACAAATAATTAAACTTCCATTTGAACATAATAAAGATGCAATAATATATAAAAAAGAAATAATTCCAGATGTTTATCTTGCCGAAACTGTCGTAAGACCAGAACAAAATATGGTCAAAATTTTGGTTTTGAATACATCGGAAAATGAAAAAAAAATTGATATTAACAAAATTAACTACGAATGGGATGACATTTTAAATTTCAATGCTGTAGGTATTAATTCCGAAAAAGACCCTGTAAAAAATAGATTAAAGAAAATTACTTCCTCCATAAGACTTGATCACTGTAATGACGATAATAATAAACACAAGCACACAGTAACAAAAAAAAAACTCATTTGTTAAGTAAATTTTGTAAATTCTTCACAATTTCGTTTGCTTGCACTAGAAGTCGGTCTAGGGAATTTTTAAAATTAGCGAAAGAGCTACCCTTTTTCCAAGAAGAAATATTAAAAGAAATGGAATATAAAATAAATTTGGTTGATGTTTATAACATCGTCCCTGCCTTTAGCGGCAATCCGTCTGAATTGAGCAAGTTTGTCGCGTGCGGCAAAATTCTGTTAGATTCAATAAAGACTGAACCAGAAAAGAAAATCTTCCTGGATATTGTCAAAACGAGACTTCAGGGTCCAGCTTATGACATTATCCAATTTAAAACCATTAAAAAAATGGGATGAATTAGTGACTGAATTAGAAAGTCACTATAAGGAAGAAAAGTCGCGTTCCATCGCACAAACTGAACTTATAAACGCTAAACAGAAAACTGGTGAAAGCGTAATAGAGTTCGGTGAGCGCATAGCAAGCTTGTTGACTTCACTTAATTCCGCCACATTCGCAAGTACGAGTGAAGCTGCGGTTAGAACATACTTAAATAAAACGCATTCGATTAACAAATTATCCTCTATTCTGTCCCAAGACCTTTGTGCTTAACTGCCTCTTTCTTATCTACTGTAGGCATCGTATGACCATACAATGCTTGCGGTAAATAGATAAGGGCATCTGAATTTGTCTTATTGTGCTGAATGTTTGGATTGATTTTTTGTAAACAGGCTGTCTTATGGGCATAACACCTAAGACAGTTTGATTATTACAGAAGTTAATTTTGATTTTCACTGCGCAGTTCGACTTAATCAGAGTTGTGTTTTGTATGTAAGTATTTTTAAATGGTAAGTGATTTTTGTGTCGTGTATTCAAATGTTCGTGGTTTAAGAAAGAATTTCTTTCACGTGTACGTCTACACTGTTCAACACAGGCCAGCTGTTTTGGCATTAAGTGAAACTCAGTTTGGAGCAAATACTGATTTATCAGAATTTGCTCTACATGGGTATAGCTTGGTGCCATTACTCTTTTCTCATCATGGTCTCATTGTCTATGTTAGGAATGATATTGCTTGCCAGAGCCTTCCCCAATATGGGCAATGTTCCAACACGGACTTTAACTTCTTATGGCTCAAATTCACTGTCCGCAAGCATGTCATTCATTATTGTTTTATTTACAGGAGTCCAAATCTTGACAGTAATTCGACTTGTAACGAGTTTGATGCACTGTCTGATTCCATCTCGAAAATTGTTTCCCTTTGTCCTCGCACTGAAATCGTTATTGCGGGCGATTTCAATGTACACAATTCCAACTGGCTCCGCTATTCTGGTCAGACAACACCCGAAGGAAGGTATGTCGAGCTCTTTGCCGGGTTACATCACCTTACCCAACTGATCGATGTGCCAACGAGTATACCGGATGTTGCTGGGTAAGCAGCCCATACTCTTGACTTGTTTCTTACTTCTCACCCTGATAAATATACCATTAGTGTAACTTCTCCATTTGGCACTTCAGACCATTGTATCATTTCAGCTAATTTCTCATCCCCCACCCATCCAGTTAAAGAAAAACTTCCCACCAGGACCGTTTGGCAATACGAGAAAGCCAACTGGGACGGCCTGAATTTCTTTTTCCGAAACTTTAACTGGTCACTATGCTTCCTCGATAGTGACATTGATGCCAGTGCTGAAATGATCACAAATGTGATTCTTCTAGGGATGCGTGCTTTTATTTCTAACAGAGTAAAAAGCATTAAACCTAAAGAAAAGTCTTGGTTTAATTCTGAGTGTAAAGAAGCTATCAGGCTCAAAGAAGTAAGTTTCCGATCTTACAAAGCCAACCCTACAGAGGAAAATCGGAAAAAGCACAAACAAGCAAGGAACTCATGCAACTCCGTTATAGAAAGAACCAAATTTTTGCATGACCAAAAATTACGGCAAAAAATTCTGCAGTGTCCCAAAGGCAGTAAAAATTTTTGGTCATTTGTAAAAAATATAAAAAACTCCTCGACATCTTCGGTTCCAACGCTCATCGACAATAACAAACCAATTGTTTACTCTTCAGAGAAGGCAAACTTGCTCGCCGCCCATTTCGCTGCCAGCTCCACGCTGCCTCAAAGCAACGTTGCCCCTCCTGTACTTGAGAATGTAAATTTTTCCATGGGACACATTTTTTTCCGCACTCGTACAGTAGCAAGAGTTCTCAAAGATCTCGATATAAACAAATCCGCTGGCCCGGATGGTATACCCCCGATTCTTCTGAAGAGGTGTTCTTCCACACTGGCAAAGCCACTGCGTAAGCTTTTCCATCGCTCCTACTCTTCTGGAATCTTTCCTAGAAGATGGAAAACAGCATTTGTCCAGCCTGTCCCTCAGAAAGGTGACCCATCCTCCCCCTCCTCCTACCGACCCATAGCACTGACATCCCTTCTTTCTAAGGTCATGGAAACACTGATTAACCGTCAGCTTAAGGAATATCTCGAAGATCGTAAGCTTCTCCATGACCGTCAGTATGGCTTCCGCAGCAACCGTTCCACTGGTGATCTGATGGCATATCTCACCGAACAGTGGAACAAATCTTTACATCGCTTTGGTGAAAGTAAGATTATTGCTCTTGATATCTCCAAGGCATTTGATAGAGTTTGGCATGAAGCTCTCTTATCGAAAATGCGTGCTTTTGGGATCGATAATACTCTTGTTCGTTGGATTAGAAGCTATCTTCTGGACCGTTCAATACAAGTTGTATTGGACGGATTCAAGTCTGATTCCCATAAAATAAATGCTGGTGTGCCCCAGGGCTCTGTTCTGTCTCCGACTCTTTTCCTCATTTTTATAAATGATCTTCTGTCTGTTACTTCTAATCCACTTAACTGTTTTGCTGACGACTCTACCCTCAGCTTTTCATATTCGTTCGATAATTCACGTCCTTCGCCTTCGGACGTACAATTGCAACGGTGCCGTATGTCAAGCTCATTAAACTCCGATTTATACAGCATTGTTAAATGGGTTTAATGCTTCGAAAACTCAATGCTGTCTTCTGTCGTTAAAGCTAAACATTCCCCCAATGCCATTGTCCATGAATGGCACTTACATCGAAGAAACCGAAAAGCTCTCAGTACTCGGTATGTGTGTCAACGACGACCTCCGTTGGAACGACCATATATTTGAGATCGCTAAGAATGCTGCAAAGTGCTTAGGTTTTCTGTATCGGTGTAAGAAGTACTTTTCCCCATCTGATCTGGCTACAATTTATAAAGCGTTTATACGCCCTAAACTCGAGTATAACTCCCACCTCTGGGCAGGTGCTTCGCAAACATCGCTTCACCTGCTTGATAGAATACAAAATCGAGCGTTAAGATTGATAGGTAATAGAACTGCCGCTGAAACAATTGCCCCACTCGAACACCGACGCAATGTTTCATGTCTTTCCTTATTTTATCGTTTCTTTTACAAAAAATGTTCACTCGAAGTAGCCAGTTGCATTCCTCCCCTTAAAAGTTTCTCCCGTAATACTCGTCTCGCAAGTAATGCTCATCAGTTCACCCTTGAGCCTAATTTCGGACGTACCGTGAAATATAGGGATTCTTTTTTTAGCCGAACGACACGAATCTGGAATAGTTTACCCGGCGGGATTTTCCCTTGCCATTTTGATCTGCAAACATTCAAAACCAATGTTAATCGGCACCTCCTATCTCTCCCCTCCCTATCTTCGTAATGCACGCGCAGTGTGTTCTACATTAAAAGGGAAACACATAATCCCTTGTGCGCGCGTTAATTATAAAAAAAAAAAAAAAAAAAAAAACTTAGTTAGTGAAAACGACAAAACTGCGATACAAGCTTTCGAGGATGGTTTAAGAAACCAAAACCTCAAACTAATGGTCCAAGCACACGGAGAAAAGGAACTCAAAAAAGCTATAAATTACGCGAGCGAACATTCTGCACGAATTGAACGCACGCCTAATTTCTTACCACATAGTTTAAGGAATAACAATAATTATTCCTACAAACCAAGACCCGTCTGTCAAACATGCGGCAAAATTGGTCACATGAAGGAAACGTGTTATCGAAATAATACGTTTCCAAATTTCAATATGCCAATTAAAAAAGAAACGCACCATTTAACCTGTGGGTATTGCCGGAAACCCAATCATTCCTTTAATGAGTGCAGAGTACGTCAAGCTCATGCGAACCAGACTTTCACCCAAACCCAACAAAATAATACACGTCCCCAGTATAACAATAATCCTGGTAGAAATCCCTTTAAGGAAAACCCCACTTTTCCAAATAATAGGCATGATATGCCTCTTTAAATTAAACCAACGACGAAGGTACGTCGGAAAACTTCCAAGTTCGGGAAGACATGCTCGGAGTTCCTTCCCGAACGTCGACAACAGCCGAGATTCACGCACGCTGGAATTAAAAATCTTTGTCGAATTCTGTCCCGAATTTCCCGAACCAGTGATACGAGTACCACTGAAACCTGCAGCAAAGAGATATTCCACTCTATTACTCGACAGGCAAAACTAAAAACGAACAATGCACCATTACCACAATAGCAGGAGACTCGATAATTTCACTCGGAGAAATAAGGTGTACATTCGAATTCGAACCAGAGAATCAAACCGACCATACCCATAAATCACCCATTTCACGTATTAACAGAAAACATCAATTTGAAATATGATGGCATTATAGGAAACGACTTCCTATCAAAATATAAATGTAAATTAAATTATGACGGAAGATATTTGGAAATTGTTCTAAACGAATCAGAGAAAAAAGACTCAGCAGTTAATAAGACTGAGCATATTTTTTTTTTTTTTTTTTTTATAATTAACGCGCTCACAAGGGACTATTTGTTTCCCTTTTAATGTAACACACTGCGCGGGCATTAGGAAGATAGGGAGGGGAGAGATAGGAGGTGTCGATTAACATTGGTTTTGAATGCTTGCAAATTGAAATGGCAAGGGAAAATCTCGCCGGGTAAACCATTCCAAAGTCGTGTTGTACGGCTAAAAAAAGAATCCCTATATTTCACGGTACGTCCGAAATTGGGCTCAAGGGTGAACTGATGGGCATTCCTAGCAAGACGAGTATTACGGGCGAAACTTTTAAGGGGAGGAATGCAGCTGGCTACCTCGAGTGAACATTTTTTATAAAAGAAACGATAAAATAAGGAAAGACTTGAAACATTGCGTCGGTGTTCGAGAGGAGCAATTGTTTCAGCGGCAGTTCTATTTCCTATCAATCTTAACGCTCGATTTTGTATTCTATCAAGCAGGTGAAGCGATGTTTGTGAAGCACCTGCCCACAGGTGGGAGTTATACTCGAGTTTAGGGCGTATAAACGCTTTATAAATTGTAGCCAGATCAGAAGGGGAAAAGTACTTCTTACACCGATACAGAAAACCTAAGCACTTAGCAGCATTCTTAGTGATTTCAAATATATGGTCGTTCCAACGGAGGTCGTCGTTGACACACATACCGAGTACTGAGAGCTTTTCGGTTTCTTTGATGTAAGTGCCATTCAAGGACAATGGCGTTAGGGGTATGTTAAGCTTTAACGACAGAAGACAGCATTGAGTTTTCGAAGCATTAAACTCCACACGATTCCTATTACCCCATTTGACAATGATGTATAAATCGGAGTTTAATGAGCTTGACATACGGCACCGTTGCAATTGTACGTCCGAAGGCGAAGGACGTGAATTATCGAACGAATATGAAAAGCTGAGGGTAGAGTCGTCAGCAAAACAGTTAAGTGGATTAGAAGTAACAGACAGAAGATCATTTATAAAAATGAGGAAAAGAGTCGGAGATAGAACAGAGCCTTGGGGCACACCAGCATTTATTTTATGGGAATCAGACTTGAATCCGTCCAATACAACTTGTATTGAACGGTCGAGAAGATAGCTTCTAATCCAACGAACAAGAGTATTATCGATCCCAAAAGCACGCATTTTCTATAAGAGAGCTTCAAGACAAACTCTATCAAATGCCTTGGAGATATCAAGAGCAATAATCTTACTTTCACCAAAGCGATGTAAAGATTTGTTCCACTGTTCGGTGAGATATGCCATCAGATCACCAGTGGAACGGTTGCTGCGGAAGCCATACTGACGGTCATGGAGAAGCTTACGATCTTCGAGATATTCCTTAAGCTGACGGTTAATCAGTGTTTCCATGACCTTAGAAAGAAGGGATGTCAGTGCTATGGGTCGGTAGGAGGAGGGGGAGGATGAGTCACCTTTCTTAGGGACAGGCTGGACAAATGCTGTTTTCCATCTTCTAGGAAAGATTCCAGAAGTGTAGGAGCGATGGAAAAGCTTACGCAGTGGCTTTGCCAGTGTGGAAGAACACCTCTTCAGAATAATCGGGGGTATACCATCCGGGCCAGCGGATTTGAGTATATCGAGATCTTTGAGAACTCTTGCTACTATACGAGTGCGGAAAAAAATCTGTCCCATGGAAAAATTTACATTCTCAAGTACAGGAGGGGCAACGTTGCTATGCGGCAGCGTGGAGCTGGCAGCGAAATGGGCGGCGAGCAAGTTTGCCTTCTCTGAAGAGTAAACAATTGGTTTGTTACTGTCGATGAGCGTTGGAACCGAAGATGTTGAGGAGTTTTTAATATTTTTTACAAATGACCAAAAATTTTTACTGCCTTTGGGGCACTGCAGAATTTTTTGCCGTAATTTTTGGTCATGCAAAAATTTGGTTCTTTCTATAACGTAGTTGCATGAGTTCCTTGCTTGTTTGTGCTTTTGCCGATTTTCCTCTGTAGGGTTGGCTTTGTAAGAACGGAAACTTACTTCTTTGAGCCTGATAGCTTCTTTACACTCAGAATTAAACCAAGACTTTTCTTTAGGTTTGATGCTTTTTACTCTGTTAGAAATAAAAGCACGCATCCCTAGAAGAATCACATTTGTGATCATTTCAGCACTGGCATCAATGTCACTATCGAGGAAGCATAGTGACCAGTTAAAGTTTCGGAAAAAAATATTCAGGCCGTCCCAGTTGACTTTCTCGTATTGCCAAACGGTCCTGGAGGGAAGTTTTTCTTTAACTGGATGGGTGGAGGATGAGAAATTAGCTGAAATGACACAATGGTCTGAAGTGCCAAATGAAAAAGAAAAGAAAGAAAGAAGTTACACTAATGGTATATTTAACAGGGTGAGAAGTAAGAAACAAGTCAAGAGTATGGGCGGCTTGCCCAGAAACATCCGGTATACGCGTTGGCACATCGATCAGTTAAGTAAGGTGATGTAACCCGGCAAAGAGCTCGACATACCTTCCTTCGGGTGTTGTCTGACCAGAATAGCGGAGCCAATTGGAATTATGTACATTGAAATCGCCCGTAATAACGATTTCAGTGCGAGGACAAAAGCATATAAATAAAACAAAAGATACAGCAAAAAGTAAGACTGTATCAGGTGAAAAAGACTCAGCAGTTAATAAGACCGCGTATAAAGAAGACTCGGCAAACAGTAAGACTGGGGTAAAAAATTATAAAACTTTAACAAATTACATTACTCTGAAACCCCGTTGCGAACAAATAATTAAACTTCCATTTGAACATAATAAAGATGCAATAATATATAAAAAAGAAATAATTCCAGATGTTTATCTTGCCGAAACTGTCGTAAGACCAGAACAAAATATGGTCAAAATTTTGGTTTTGAATACATCGGAAAATGAAAAAAAAATTGATATTAACAAAATTAACTACGAATGGGATGACATTTTAAATTTCAATGCTGTAGGTATTAATTCCGAAAAAGACCCTGTAAAAAATTGATTAAAGAAAATTACTTCCTCCATAAGACTTGATCACTGTAATGACGAAGAAAAAAACTCAATATTAAAATTATGTAGAAAATACAATGATCTCTTTCATTTCGAAGGGGACCACCTTTCATATACAGATATAATGAATCATGAAATAAAAACGAATGCAAGCAAACCTCCTCTATTCGTTAGATCGTATAGACTGCCAGACAGCCAGAAACAAGAGATTCAAAAACAAGTAAGTGAAATGTTGGAAGATGATATTATCAGACCAAGTTCCAGCCCTTGGAACTCGCCACTTTTAATTGTACCTAAGAAACCTGATAGCCAAGGTGTCAAACGTTGGAGAGTCGTGGTGGATTTTCGAAAATTAAATGAACTTACAGTCGGAGATGCATATCCTATACCAAATATCTCGGATATTTTGGATCAACTAGGCAGAGCAAAATATTTTAGCACCCTTGATCTCGCTAAAGGCTTTCATCAAATTCTGGTTAGTGAAGAGGACAAGCCAAAAACTGCATTCAGTACACCCTATGGACACTACGAATACAATCGTATGCCATTTGGTCTGAAAAATGCACCCGCTACTTTCCAGAGAACGATGAATAACGTACTTATGGGATTACAAGGAATACATTGTTTTGTTTACGTCGATGATATTGTTGTACGATCTTAACGATCACAATACAAGACTAGAAACCATTTTCGACCGGCTACGCCAGCACAACCTCAAATTACAACCTGACAAATGTAATTTCGTTAAAAAGGAATTAATATACTTAGGACACATTATTTCTAAAGATGGTCTTAAACCCGATCCAGAAAAAATTCAAGTAGTCAAAACTTTTCCTACACCAAAGAACCAAAAAGGGATCAAATCATTCCTCGGTTTTGTAGGCTATTATAGGCAACTTTTTCTAGTATAGCTAAACCCTTGACAAAATTACTCAAGAAGAACATCACGTTCAAATGGGACGTTTTTTGCGACGAAGCATTCCAAATCTTGAAAGAAAAAATAATTAATCCCCCAATTCTAGTATACCCTAATTTTAAAAAAACCTTTATAGTCACAACAGATGCCAGTGATGTAGGATTAGGCGCTGTACTTTCACAGGGTGAGATTGGGAAAGACAACCCAATTTTTTTCGCAAGTCGAACACTAAATGATGCCGAAACCAGGTACACTACCACTGAGAAAGAACTATTAGCCATTGTCTTCGCAGTGAAACAATTTCGACCATACCTTTACGGTCAAAAGTTCGTTATATGTACAGACCATAAACCCTTAGAATGGCTTATGAAACTTAAAGACCCAATGTCTAGGTTAGCAAGATGGAGAATTCTTCTCTCTGAATATGAATATACAATAAAATACAAACCTGGGAAAATTAATTCAAACGCCGACGCACTAAGTCGAATACCTAGCGAGCAAAAAGATAAGGTCATGGTAATAACTCGGAACAAAAAAAGAGCTTTAGATGAAGAAAAAATTATTGAATCAATGCAGTCAATTCAACCTCCTCAAGACGAGATACAAAAAATTACTAGTTTCTCTTTGATAGAAAAAGAAGGCGAAATTTACCAAGAGAAAAAAATTCCGTTCAAAGTCATAATATTGCCTTTAGTAGAGTCACCAGACGAAAACATGCTAAAGCAAATAATACCAAACTTTGTAAAGCCAGACATAGGTAAATATCTTGAAACCAAGTTTTGTCATGTTATTACATTACCAATACCCTTTAGAAGTTCCCAAGATGAATCATTGGCAGAAAAATGCCTAATAAATATTCAAAATATAATAGAAATTAAAAGGTTTAAGTTAATGGGTTTTTCGTTACCAAATTTGGATAGTAGTACCAGAATTTACCTCAAAAAATTAATAGAAAAGGTCTTCGAGAAAACAGACTTAGAAATCTTCTTATTTACCAACAAAAGAATTATTTTAAGTGATCCAGAAACCATACAGAAAGTAATTTTCGAATATCATGATTCACCCTTCGGAGGTCATCAAGGTATATCACGAACTCTAAAGAGAATCAGATATAAATACCACTGGCCTACCATGAAACAGGATATTATTACCTATATTCACAAATGTGCATCATGTCAAGTGAATGAAAGTAAGAAAAATCCTCCCTTACCTATGAAGATAACAACGACTAGCTCAAGGCCATTCGAAAGGATTGCTTTAGACATAGTCGGCCCCCTGCCCGTAAGCCATAATGATCAAAAATACCTATTAACCTTCCAAGACGATCTTACAATTCTCAGAGGCATATGCTCTTCCCAATGCAGAAGCTTCAACGGTAGCAAGAGTTTTCGCTGAGAAAATTGTCTGCCAACACGGCATTCCGTCTTCACTATTAACTGATCAAGGTGCAAACTTCCTTAGTACAATGTTCAAAGAAATGTGTACGTTACTAAAAATAAAAAAAAAAAACACGGCACCATATCACCCTCAAACTAACGGAGCTCTAGAAAGAAGCCATAAAACCCTAATTGAATACTTAAGACATTATGTTAATCATGATCCATTTACATGGGACACATGGACCCCTTATGCGATTTTCGTATATAATACTACCCCCCACTCAAGTACAGGGTTCACACCTTATGAACTTTTTTACGGTTTCCCACCTAATATACCTAGCGCACTGACCCAAGCACCTAAAATTTCTTATAATTACGACAATTATGCAAATGAGCTGAGAGTTCGCAACAACACGGATACCAAGCTGCAAAGGTAACCCTTAATCAAAAAAAAGAAGCATCAAAAAAGTATTTTGACAAAAAAACCCATTCTAAAAGCTTTAACGTTGGCGACAAAGTCCTTTTAAAAAATAATGCCAGACAAAATAAATTAACCTCTTTATGGGTAGGTCCTTATGAAGTTGTTAAAATATTATCCACAGAAAACACTATAATAAAAATAGGAAGAAAAACAAAAGTAATACATAATAACAATTTAAAACTGTTTGACGACTAAATAGTTACTCCTTCACGGAATTCTCTTTACTTCTTTTCTATAATTTTTTTTTCGAGCCGAACTGATCGAACTTCTACTTCCTTTCTTTTCGCAGATGGAAACGCTAGGAGAACTTAATCAGCTAACGATCATGAGTGAAATTCTCTCTCCACGAATAGAAGCCATTGACTACGAACCAGATTCGTACTGGCTTCTATACAATATAGTCGCGGACTACGAAATCCCATTAAAGAAAGGTTTCACCAAAATAGGCTTCGACTATCCCAATCATATTATGATACGCTCCGCTTTGGTATCTATAATCCATGCGACCATTGAAATAGACCAAAACGATGAACACGTTACTATTAGGGACAGTGAATACTCCAAAGGCACCTATGTCAATGGGCAAAATATAGATCACAGGCAACCTAAACAAGTGAAATTCGGAGACATAATCAGTTTTGGGATCAGGAAAGAAAATTTTGGACTCAGACTATGTCCGGTATATGTCCTCAGAAAACGACGGGCGTACCCACAAATCACTAATCCCTGGCGAAATAACACCCGAGAAAACTCCCGAGTTATTCGAGCATCAAATTTCCCAGAGACAGATGATTAAAGTTAGATTTGTTTTTTTTTTTCTTCAATAAAGCAATTTAAAAAAAAAGAGAGTTACTTCCCTTAACTCACACAAACACTAGAAAAACATCCTCCCATTTTTTGTTCCTTTTCTAAAAAAAAAAAAATTTTTTTTACTTCGCCTTATTAAAACAGAGCATGAAAACCACAACCTTACTCTTTGGACTTTTGTGCACAGCTTACGGCTGCATTTCAATAACACCAATAAATGAAAAGGCTGGGATATACTTTGAGGAAATAGCAACAACCGAACTTTACACCCAAGAATGGAAGTTAATAGTATACTACGATCTAGCTCAACTTGTAATAGCCTTAAAACACGCTTCTAATTACGTAGTAGAAATCAATAATCTATGCAAACTACTACAAGGAAATCCTAACTTTGGCATAATTTGTGACGGAGCAATCTCTGAAATGAACCACTTAATGACCGATCTCCAGAATAAATATAGCATCCTAGGAGTAAGCAAGCGAAACAAAAGAGCATTAGTCAATGTAATAGGAACGATAAGTAAAACCTTATTTGGGACTTTAGACGAAGAAGATGCCAAATACTACAATAGGCAGATAGAAAAATTAAAAACTAATGAAAACCACTTACTCACCCTTATAAGAAACCAAACGTTTGTTTTAGAAACTACAAAAAATATTTTCACAAAAACTCAAGAATCAATTGAAAACCAAATGGTCGCAATAAATTCAAAAATCGAAAATGCCAAAGAATTTATGATAAATATCACAAATCTAACTAAGAACCAAAATACATTTTCAGAAATAGAGTCTTTAACTTCATTAGTTACACTTATAATCGTCAGATACCAAAACACTATCGACGACATCCTCGACTTGGTTACAGATGTAAAACATGGAAAACCTCACCCAGCCATTGTTTCCCCTGAACAACTAAAAACTGCTTTCACTTCTATAAAACAAAAACTTCCCAATGGTTTGAGGCTACCACTTTAAGAAAACGAAGAAAACATTCTCTCAATTTATCAAATTTGTAATACTAAAGTTGCAATTAATGAACAAAAAATTATTTATGAACTAAAAATTCCACTTCCATTGATAGACAATTTCCAATTATACAAAATTATCCCTCTTCCCATAAGATACAAAAATAATTTCGTATTTATTCAACCCAAAGACAACTATATAGTAATAGATTACAAAAGGGAACTTTATTCTCCTTTAAATACGCAGGACCTTGTAAATTGTAAAACGCAAAACACAAAATATCTCTTTCCACTAACACACCCCTTGTATGACACAGATATGACTAGCTCACAATGCGAAGTGCAACTTCTAATCGGTAATCCCATACAAGACAAATCATGCGAAATAAAACAGGCAAACCTAACCACGGTATGGATACAAATGCACAAACTAAACAGATGGTTGTTTTCAACACTCGAACCTTATGTTGTAAACGAAATCTGCGAAAATAATATAACTACGTACACTTTTCAAGAATCCGCGATTATAGAACTATCAGGAAATTGTTATCTTAAAACGAAAGATCTAATTTTACATGCATACAATGAAAAATCGTCAACTATTAATAATTTTTATATTCCAACTCTAAATATTTCAAGTCATAAATAATTCCTCAAATAATTTCCTTTATGACACCAAAAAGACAGCTGTTGTAAGACTGTCAAGCCAAACTGACTTAAAAACTCTTTCTCAAAGTATAAGCGAACTAAAATATGAAGAATCAAAGCCACTAGAATCACTAGATGAACACGACATTCATCATTACACTCTTATTTACATTATAATCATAACAATGTTAATTTTAATATCATGTAAGAAATACAGAATTTACAGATTAAATAGAAACTCATGTAAGACTCATGTAGAAACCAAACTTGAAATTAAAACTCCAACCATAGTTCTACGAAAATGAAAAAGAAATGTAAAAAAAAAATAATTTAAATAATAATATACATATATAACTAAAAAAAAAAAAAAAAAATTTTTTTAATACAAAATGACTATATTTATTATTCAATAGAAATATATAAAAAAAAAAACACGCCTTATATGTATTTGTAAACAATTTTTATATTTAAAATTATTATATTAATTATTAACTAAAAAAAAAAAAAAAGTATTTATATATATCTAATACGTAACTGTAAACAAATCTTTTATTTTAAATTACTATCCACTAAACTAAAAATGTAAAAAAAAAGAACATATATGCATTTGTAACAATTGATTATATTTAAAATTTCTATATTAATTATTCACTAAACTAAAAAAAAAAATATATCTCTAATATGTAGTTGTAAACAAAATTTTTATATTTAAAATTACTATTCACTAAACAAAGAAATCTGTAAAAAATATATATTTAAAGAAATTCTTTATGTAAACATACTCCTTTACACCCACTCCATAACAACAGAAAATTAATCTCTTCAAGATAATAATTTTCTTCTTTCAAGGGGGGAGGGATGTAGTATCCCACTACATACACCCCATTATATCGATTACTTCTCAGTCTCAATCGCATGCAAGATCACTCCCAGCACTTTCTTGCATACCATTCCCAAGACCATAAATTATGAAATATACCATAAAGAATTCAACTTCATTAACGTACGCTTACGCTCGCCGTCGCGTCGGCTAAACAAAGTATTCTTTTTATTAAACCAGCGTCAAATTTCACGCCGGCTTAACAAAAGTATTTTCATGCACTCACAGTCACAGTCCAGTGGAGATTCCCTTCAAGAATGCAATGTCAACAAAAGGAAAATCCATAGGCAGTGTGACGAATGAGGCGATGACAAAATCCCAATGCATTGGCAGTGGATGACAATCCCAATGCATTGGCAGTGGATGACACAACTTATGAATATTATTTATAAGTGGGTTATTGCTGACCTATAGGGAAATGATAGTACTGGTGCACTATTAATATGTTATCAATGACTGGCTATGGGAATTGTGCAACATAAAATAAGCAACTGCATGGGAATATTGAGATCACCGAATAAAATGCATGCGATCGATAATAAGTATTGGGGACTAATCGATATACAAGAATAGTATAAAAGGAGGGGTTGGAAAGGGTATGGGCAGAGAGAATACTTTAAAGAGTCATAGAGTATAGTCGCAGCTATAAGCATTGAGACAGCGGAATGTTCTATGATTTTCTTTTAGTAACATATTAAATAAATCAATAAAATTCTAAACATCCATTCGGTGATACCGGTGGAAACATTGAAGAAAATTGTTTTATTATTTCATCTCTCCGGTTCCAACGCTCTTCCCTCGTAAGAGAAAGCACGGCGTTGTAATCGTCATAACACTTACTTCAAATAACTCTACTGAAAATTCTGAAAAAAAAGAAGACAACATTTTTGTTTCATTTTTCCGAACTTTTTATTATTAATTTTTATATCTATAGTTACAAATACTTATTTCGTACAAAAGTCTTACCATTATGTATTTGGTATAAATGAAGCGGAGGGCTTGTAAATAATTCTATGTTTTTAACAAATATTTTTTTCAATTTTTTGTCCGATCTCAAAAGCTTGAAAGTGTTCATTGAACGATTTAATTTTTATTTCGTAGCAACAAATCAATAATTTTTTTTATCATAAAGAAAATCATGTATTTTAAACAACTTAAAGAAAGATTCAAAAACAGCTAAGTAATAGTTTTTTTGTATAAAATACCCTTATACGTGACAACATCAGATATTTTTATATCGGCCAAAACAATGTCAAGCAAAATAAGATCTGAATAATATTCTTTTTTTGATAAGTCTTCAGTTTTGAAATGACTTTCTTCAATGGGTAGTTTAATTCCTTCTTTATATTTAGTTAAAAAGTAAGAAAATTGAAGGGAAGTTTTTATAGCAAGTGAATAGGGTGCATTAAGTCGAGAGGTAATGTTATTTAGGTATGTTTTTCCCTCTTTATGTTTTGCTTCAAACCTCATTACCCAAACGTATTTTAAGGGTCCACACATTTTAATTGCTGTAGGGTAATGTAGCAAAAAGTGGTGTTTAGGTTTAACGGTTGGTCCATATAAATTAACATATTGCGTATAGTGCTCAGTTATTAAGTTTTTTAATTTTAATAATTCTTCTTCACAATAGTGATGTTTAAATAATAAATCAACAATTTTGATTAGTTGTATTAGCAATTCCCAGTGAGGATTTGTTGTAATAATTAAATCGCCAATCATTAGTGGCATGAAATGAAGAAAGCATAACACTTCACTAGCAATCATTTTTAAGTTGAAAGATTTTAAACGTTTCATATCTACTGGAGAAGAAACATTCCCGATTTCAGTTTCTCCGTAATGGAAAAGCTGCTTTCTATTACTCAAAATATCTAGGCATATTACGTTCGCTTCAAGTAATCCGATTTAAACGTTACAGATGTCATAAACTGCTACTCCATCAAGGGCGTCATGCATTAAGTCGAAATGAAATTTTGACTTACATGAAAACTCTGCAAACTTTTAAAGACACAGTTACTTTTGATCCCTGTTTCTAAAAAGTTATTTACTTCAAGATCTTTTTCGTAATTTTTCTTGGTTCTTAAAAATGAAGTATTTTCGGTGTTATCAACTTTCATTTCCGGACGGGTTCTCGTGCAAGCCCGACAATATCGCTTGGCGGTAAACGATTTAACAAACCCGAATAGGCTGTTTAGACCTAAATTGTCTCCGACAATTAAGCCTAATACAAAATGTACACAAAAAATACCCTCATCTGTTTGTATGTCTATGCCATTTTCTAAGTGTTGTAATTCTTCTATCAAGTGATGAAAAGTTATTTCATTTCCACATTTATTCAAATTGTTCGAATAAATAAAGGAAGCATGGAACAAGTAATCCAATTTTGAAATTAAATATTGAGGAAGAGTTCGAAAAGTATAATAGCCCGCACATATTGATGATGTATGTGTACCAAGGGGATTATTTATTTGAAAATCATCAAAATATAGTATATATGGTACAACACATTTTTGGTCAAACATTAATTTTTTTTTTTTTTTAATATTTCTCCATTGACAAATTTTCTTAATAACTGCTGGTTAGTGTATGTTTCTTGATTTTGTAATATTAATTTTAAAATTCCTGGTAATTCAAAAAATGTTTTGAACTGAAATCGAAGTGATAACATATAAATACCAATAGCTTAAGCTTGAAAAGAAGGAAGTCCTTTCTCAAATACCTCAGATATTGTATTTTAAATAACAAACGATTTTGGTGCATCAAGCATATTCAGCTTAATGTTTTTAAAATTTGGTGTTCGGTTGTCATATCTTCAAAAGGGTTGTTACAAAAGCTTAATATACTATCAAATTCTTTAGTAATTTCATTTGGTATTCTGTCTTGAGTAAAATGTCGTATTGAAGTGGTTATAGACGATAAAAAACTAGAAATTATTTTCTGAATTTCAAGAACCTCTTTTCGGGGCATACAAGTCCTGGCGTACAGTTTCAGGGATAGAAATAAGGCTTTTGTTTTTAGCTCACTTATGACCTCGTTAATTGGGATGCTGTTATAACTATTTATGTTTTCATTAATATTATTATTTTCATTTGAACAAAGTGTAAGCACTACGGAAATAGGTGGTTGAATAGGAACATTAACGTTTTCATTTTGTTGGACCAAATGTAAAATGTCTAAGTGGCGGCGAAAATTTTTGTAATTTGAAAATTTTTGGTTACAATCATTTTGCTTGCATTGTAAAGTACTGTTTTGGTTGATAAGATGATCATATTTCAAGTGACGTATAAGAATACTTGGATTTGGATATTTTTTTAAACATTTAAAGCAAATATACATTTTTATTGTTTATGTTAAGAATTATATAAAAATAAGTTATTTCTGGGTTTTCAAAAAAATTATCAATGAAGTAACGTTACTTGACTTTGAGTCAAACTTGCTGTCAATGTCAAAAAATTTTTTTTGCAGAAATAACCAAGACGATTGACAAGCTAACGGATACTTCAGTGATAAAACTTGAAATATCTTAAAACACAAGTCAAGTTTCTAGAAAAGAATCGAATTTATATAATGTCTTATTAGGTAAATATAGAATTCGGAAAATGAAAGGTCTTGGCCAATACATACTGGATAGTCAGTCCAATGTTGTAATATTTATTTACCAATTTGTTGATTTTTAATTGGTAATGGTCGATGGAACCCACTTTCAAAATAAAGCTCTCCTGAGCATCTGCAATTGTCACTTTCCTCTTGGTACTTCCGCTTTTGTCCTTAAATCTTGAAACAGGGGGAAGAATAGAGTTGAAAAGAGAGGCGACAATTATGTCTTCCGTATCTAAGAAGATAAAATGAATTAATGTCTAAGTTTTTATTTATTATTTTTTTTCAAACCTGTTTGAATCTGTATGGAATTTTTGAGAAGAGCAAATTCTTTTTTGCTCTGTGGATTATGAAGGTTTATTTCATAATATCTCTTGATATGGATTTTAAATGTTTCCCATTTGCTGAGCATCAAATGTTGCTTTCCGGGATATAGTAAATCAAAGTCAATACGAATCTGCGGAAAAAATTGGAAATTAAATGAACTCAAATAAAAAAAAAATGGATATTACAAGATCTGGGGCTCTTGCGTCAGAAAACTTGGGCCAAGATTTCAAAAAATCTTATTCGTTCAAAGTCAATTCTTTTTGACGGAGTGAAAATGTTTTTTTTCACTTGTCCAACACCAAATTCCAATCGGAACTGTCCTTCGCTAGGTATGTTTCTAATGCTAAGGATATGGATGCATCAACTTCAGCTGGCTGGTCAATTAATTCTTCTTCTTCTATGTTGTTTTCTTTGGCAAAATGTTTCATGCGCTTTGACCTTGAGTTTGAATACCCAAAGTACAATTTACCACTAGGATTCTTTTTTCCTTTTCGTGGTATGAAATAGTAATCCTAAAACATCATCAAAAAACAACATTTATATGTTATTAGTTATTATATAGTAGTACTATGCACATATATGTATATAAAGTTCTAAAGTAGAGTTGGCGTTAAAACTATAAGAATTTAAATTTGAATGAACTTAGTTAATTTTATTTTATACCGAGTTTTTAGAGCTATAACAATGTAAATTGAATGAACTTAGTTAATTTTATTTTTATACCGAGTTTTTAGAGCTATAACAATGTAAAAAAAAACAGGTTTAAGACTTATGGGGTTAAAAATCTTATCGAAATAGTTTTAATACTATATAAGTAGGTATACATACCTACATGTTGAAATTATCATTAGGCTTACCTCAACATCCTTTTCATTCGGGAAAATAGATATAATATCTTCCAAAATTTCGATAAAATTGTTGGGTTTTAGTGACAAGTTTGTGCAGTTTGCCTCTTCGATAATTATTTGTATCAACGCGTCTCTATGGATGTTTTGAAGTTGGTTGTTGTGGGTGTAGTAATCCACCAAAGATTTTCCTTTTGAAGAAGAATTTAAAAGCTGGACGATGTCCAAAAATGTGCAAATATTTGGAAAATATTAAAAAACTAATTATAAAAAATAAAAATTATAGGTACTTACAATTTTATAGAATGGTTTTACGCTTGATGTAGGTGTGGCTGCCGTTGAATGATTGCAATTTTGACATTGCCAATTTGCAATTTTGGAATTGACCGAAATTGTTTCGTCATCAATTCCATGCTTAAATATTTGTTATCATTTAGATAGTTTTTTTTACAAAAAAAAAGTTAAAAACGAACCTGTTTCTTTCTCCACACAAAAAGTTTTTCCCGAAATTCGGCGCGCAATCCAATGTCACTAATGATTTCTTTGATGCCTTCTTTCGACAAATATTTAAGGCACCGATAAGTAATGTTTTTTTCTAAATTTGTAAAGAAATTGTTTGCGGTGATTTTTTCCCATAAATATATTTTAATTGCACGAAACCAAGTGCCCTAGGTTTCGTGCGATAAAATCCAACAAGCTAATCTAAACCAACATGTACCGTTAATGTAAAACTGATTCAAACCAAATACCCGTTTGGGTTGAGGAGCGTCTGGTGCTCCAATTAGAGAGACGTAGAAACGCACAGACTAGACGTTCAAATGCATACACAAAAAGACCGACGCGACGCCGGCGTGTGGACGAAAACCATTTCCCATCACTAAAATGTTGGTTTTGATTAAAAATTTGAATTTTTGATTATATTCAAAATTCTTTTTACACAAAAACACAATCAATTGCACATCACCTTGGAACACAGAAGCTAAAATTTCTAGTTTAAACTCTTTTAATATTTCATTTAAATGACGAACGTCATCGTCATCCTCAAAAAGTATTTGTATTAACTGTCCGTTTTCGTCTACAATTTCAATGTTGTTTTTTTGTTTTATTATCGTATTTTTTTTAATAATTAATACATTTTGTTCACCTTTTTATCGAGTTAAATTTAATACGTCTTTACACTGAATGAAAAAAATGAATTATTTTCAAGCAAAGCAGACTGAAAAAAAATTAACAGTTATCTTACACGAATGCATAGTACAACTACATTGATTCAATGACATTTAACTTTGATTCAAAGTTGACATTTATGTTCCGAATTTGTTTCAAAGAGAAACGTATTTAAATCAATGTCAGAAGTATTTGAAGAAAGAACATTTTTTAACCAATTTCAAGCGAAGCAGACTGAAAAAAATTAACAGTTATCTTACACGAATGAATAGTGCAACTACTTTGATTCAATGACGTGTAACTTTGATTCAAAGTTGACATTTGTGTTCCGAATTTGTTTCAAAGAGAAACGGATTTCAATTAATGTTAGAAGTCTTTGAAGAAAGAACATTTTTTGAACAAATTTCAAGCTAAGCAGGCTGACAAAAAAAATTACAGTTAACTTAAATGAATGATAAATGCAAATACTTTCATTCAATGACGTTTTAATTTGATTCAACGTTGATATCTATTTTCCAAATTTGTCTCAAAGAGAAACGTATTTAAACCATTGTCAAACCTCATTGATTGAACCGCATTTTTCGTTATGTGTGTAGGTACTATAGAAATATGTATGTTATAATGATAATACAATAAAGCGGTGAAATTTAAATATGGTAGCGTTTTGATTTTAAATAGGAACCATTTTGATTTATCATGCATTAAGCTTTTTTCAGTAATTGAAACAAAATATTTTTTACTTTCTTTCATTCAACTTTCCTTTTAAAGCAAAATGAAAGGTTTTACAACTTAAATCAAAACTGTTTCAATTTTATTTCAAAGTTATTTCTCGCTTGGCTGCGTCGCTATTTAATTCTAAGTGGTACAACCATAAACTTAAAAAATGTTTTGCAATGATTACATTAACTAAAGTATGTTTATATTTAAATCAAAGTTGTTTTAATTTGAAACAAAATATAAAAATCAAATCAACAACAACTTAATTTAAATGACTTTTCTATTTAATTCTACAATGGTGTTTTTCTCTGAGTGTAGGCGATTTTAATTTGAATAATTTAAGTTGGTCAAAAACAGATGATATTAAATAAGTGCCATTATTGATTAATTCTGAAACTGAAGTATTATTAGTTGATTCATTGTTTAATTTAAATCCAAATCAAATTAATTATGTTTCAAGTTCAATAAAAAGGCCTTTAGACCTTGTTGTTTCAGATGATTTGAATGTAAGTCTTTTCGAATCAATTCCTTTACTTTGTAATTCTGCTGTGAAACTGAATATTTCATTGTATAACTATGATAATAATATCAAATTAAACAACTCAAATTCAATGTATAGACAATTTAATGTTAATAGCTTAAATGCAATGAAATCACAGTTGAACTCCATTAATTGGCTCCTTGAATTTAAAAATAGTAGTTTACCTCATTGTATATAGACTGCTATAGTACTATCATGACGACCGGTGGACGGTGGCGTTCCAAGCGGCTCTAGGGAAAAAGATTACTCGGTAAATTTAAGAGGCGAACAAAGAGTTCATATACAATGGCGGTTCATTTACAAAGAGAATTCTCAGAGAAACTCGCTGAATTGTACTTTATTCATAAGTAATTTATAAGGGGTAGGTTAAGAAAAAAATTGTTGATATGCAGTTCATATACAATGTTGACATGAATACATATATCTGATGTTGGAGTTGTTTTCGTACATTATTATATACAATGTTCTGCCCTATATTCTTTGGGCAGATGAACGATGTTTGTTTTTGTTTTTTTTTTTGCGTAGGTTGCGGTTGCTGTGCTGTGCATTGTATACATTGCATATACATTACTACACGGAAGTAGGTTTGGTTAGTTCTATGTATGCATGTTCAAACGATATTTTCCAGTTGATCATCATTGTATCGATTGTATGCATTGTATATAAACTGCCTTGCTTATAACAGGCCGACTCCACACGATATAATTTCTCTCATAATCTTCAACATGAGATGAAATATCCAATGGAGTCGCGTTGTTTCGGAGTCTGTTGGGATGTTAGACATCTCTCTCCGCGGTTCTATCTTGACATCGATGTCTTGATAACAATTTGACGTTTGTGTTTTTTCTTTCTTTTTTTAGGGTTCATCTCATTATTTTTTGTCTCTCATGTGGGTAGTTGCTCTTTTTGTGCGCTTTAAAAATTTAGTTTGCAGTGAAAAGGCCTGAATACAGTATTTTTATTAGTTTATGTGTATTAACAAGAGTAAATGAGACAACATCTATATTTTTTTAATGGAATAAATGTTTTAAAATGATAAAATTAACAAATATAAGAAAAAGAATTTTTATCTTTTGACTTTTGTCAGAGAAACAAACACATAAGCCTCTCTTGCTTTAATGAAATATCAAGACATGAACTGCCCAGCGAAGAAAAAAGAAAATGGTCTGATATTTATGTCAGAGATATGGTTTGCAATACAGATATCGTGTGGAGTCGGCCTGTAAGAAATACACTGCTAATAAGCATTGTATATGAATTGCTATAGTACTATCCTGGTGACATGTGGACTGTTGTTCAGTTTATATGCAATAGTAATAGCTAATAAGAAAATACAGTAGCAGATGATAAAGTAAGTATGTGTATGTATGAATAATCCAATAACTTGGTATAGGTAAAGCACTTTGTATCTGATTTCGGACACGAAGGCTGAAAAAATTGTTTTGTGAGTTTTGGCGGTTTTTTGGTAATTATTTTTAATAATCACTTTTCATTAAATTCGAATAATTACATTTTTTTTTAAGTATGTCATTATAAGGAAATCTACAGTTTTCATCTGGGATACTTATTTGAAAAAAAATTAATCAACCCGTTTTCAAAATATTTCGAAAACCAATTTTTTTTTAGAAAATTGAAAAAAAAGTTTTCGAAAATTTTGAAATGCAATGTTAATTTAATTATAAATGACTTCCTGTGTGCAAAATTTTATTGAAATCAGGATATTGGTTAACGATAAAACGGCATTTGAAAAAACCGGTTCTATGAGAGGTACCGTTATAGAACAAATTTCGAAAAATTCATTCAAACTGAAAGGTGTATTGTTGTAAAAAAATATCATCCTGAAAGTTTGATCAAAATCGTTGGAACCATTTTCGATAAAATCAAAATTTTTGTTAAACGGCAAATAAAGTTCATTTTTGACCTAGAACAAAAAATGAGAAATACCCCCCGAGATACTACCTAATAAATACTAAATACCAAGTTTGAACCAAATCGGCCCATCCGTTTAGGCTGTAGAGCACCGAACAGCCAGACATTTTTCGAACCAACTTTTTTCGACTTCTCTATCATCGTAATATCATGTTTGATTATTATCTCAATTTTTTTTTTTATAGTAGGTACCTATAATCGCAAGTAAAAAACCATCTGAAATCTGTCATAATTGAAATCCGACATCTGGGATAGTTTAAACATTTTTTTAACGAAAACCCGCCGCAGACGAACATTTTAAAAAAAGAATCACGAAAATCGGCCCACTTTTTAATTTTCTACAGCCAAAAACCCACCGCGATATAAAAATAAGATTTGCATTAACTATGAATTTCCTACCCGCGAGCAAATGGTAGGTCAGTTATTTCATACAAAGCCTCAAAAAAACAAAAATCATTACTACCTGCAGTCTATATCAATTTCCAAACAAAAAAATATGAATGTATCTCCATGCATAGTGTTCACTAAATTTGTGTACCTATCTGCATTGAAAGCAAAATTCATACCAAAATCCATTCAATAAATCCAGCAAGAATTAAGTTTGTGTTAAATTTCTAAGAATGTATGAGTACATTTTTTGAAAACGACAACGTTCAATTTATAGGTAGCAAATAAACCTAAATTGAATATCTTAAAAAAAAACCACTTCAAAAGGCTGGTCAATGACATATGTACATATTGTACATGTATTGCATATAAAAAAAATGTAAGCAACGATGTTGGATCGTGTATGAATCCTAACAAAAGTCTATATACAAATCACTTCAAAAGTCTGATCAATGACATTAATCATATACAAAACAATGTATATACAAATGTATTGCATATACCAAAAAAATGTAAGCAACATCATCAACATCAAGTTTATTCATCTCACCTTCTTAAGCATCTTTTTTTTAAATTGCTTATAAGTCAACGAAATTGTATAATTCAAAGAGATTTCCTCTTAAAATTCATAAAGAATGTAGGTAAACCACACATTTTTCCAACAAAATGCATGTTCATCAGGCAAGTTGATTCAGCAGTAATGTAAGCACAGAGCATAACGCTTATAAAAATGCTCTTATTTCTCTCTTTTCTCAAATAAAATATGCCTACACTAGCACTCCAAGCGGTTCTAGGGAAAAAGATTTTTTCTCGTCTCATAATAGTACTATAGCAGTTTATATACAATGGTTTACCTAATAATTTTTCCATTTTTTGTAAGTTTGTGAGCAATAATGCTTTAAATAATCCTGTGCCTTTGGTCAATTGTCTGTCAATTTCTTGTCCTAGGTGGTATAATTATCGATTAATGAAACTAAAAAACCCTAAAAACTCTTCCCATAAACGGTATAAAAAATCAAATTCTCTTGCTGACTGTACCTTTTTCTGTCGTCTTAGGAAAGAATTTTTATTTTTATCTAAATTTTTGTATTCTAACTATGTTCAGCAAATTGAATCTAATTTAAAATCAAATCCTTCACGATTTTGGTAATTCATTAATTCAAAGCGTAAGAGTGTTGGTTTTCCAACGACCATGTCTTTTTCAGATACATTCATCTGAACCGGAAGAAATTGCTAAAATGTTCGCTGAATGCTTTAAATGTATTTATAACTCTGCGAATATCGCGGTAGTTGATGAAGATTATTTAAAATCGATTCCATCTTTTATCGATTGTAACAATGTTAAAATCAATATTAATGATGTTTTTAAGTTACTAAGTGAACTTGAACCTATGCGTTCTTCTGATATTTTGGGATTATATCCAATTGTTTATAGACAATTTAATGTTAATAACTTAAATGCAATGAAATCACAGTTGAACTCCACTAATTGGCTCCTTGAATTTAAAAAATAGTAATTTACCTAATAATTTTTCAATTTTTTGTAACTTTGCGAGCAATGCTTTAAATAATCCTGTGCCTTTGGTCAATCGTCTGTCAAATTCTTGTGCTAGGTGGTATAATTATCGATTAAAGAAACTAAAAAACGCTAAAAACTCTGCACACAAACGGTATAAAAAATCAAATTCTCTTGCTGACTATACATTTTTCTGTCGTCTTAGGAAAGAATTGTCATTTTTATCAAAAAATTTGTATTTTAACTATGTTCAGCAAATTGAATCTAATTTAAAATCAAATCCCTCACGATTTTGAAAATTCATTAATTCAAAGCGTAAGAGTGTTGGTTTTCCAACGACCATGCATTTAAATTAGATATATTCAGCTGAACCGGAAGAAATTGCTAATATGTTCGCTGAATACTTAAAAGTATTTATAACTCTGCAAATAGCGCGGTAGTTGATGAAGATTACTTAAAATCGATTCCATCTTTTACCGACTGTAACAATGTTGTAATCAATATTGATGGTGTTTTTAAGTTACTAAGTGAACTTCAACCTAAGGGTACTTCTGATATTTTGGAATTTTATCCAATTGTTTTTTTTTCTTTTAACACTTCAGATTCTTTGTAGTAAGCTTAGAGCAAGCTTATTTAACTACAATCAGAGGCTCATCATAAGTGCATGTGTTAGTTGTTAGTAAAATTAAAATAAAATTAAATAATGACAGCCTAACACATGCACAAAATACAAAAAAACTAACTAAAATGTAATCATGCCAGTTATTTATGTACAAGAAAACATTGAACAAAACAATCACGACAGTGAAGCACTGGTTTAAAATAAAGATTTTAATCCCACTTTACTTAAGTTAAAGTCTATAGAAGAAGCGTTTAGATTAAAAAGTCTGCTCATACGGTTTAGAGCTTCATGTATGCCACAATTTGTTCTATGAAAATCAACATGCAGAAGTTCCGATCGACGCAGGTGATAAGATTCTGCACGGTAATTTAATCCAATACAGGCTAATAAATAAGGAGCATCAATTTCGCCCTTTAACACGTCTTTGGTGAAGGGTTTGCATCTACAGAAGCTAGATTCGATGTTCATATGGTGGCAGATTGAATGGATCGTCCCAAGTTAGACCTTTAAGGGCAAAACGAATGAAATTGTGTTGGATTGCTTCAATACGGTTCTTATGAATTAAGTAATAAGGAGTCCTCAAGGTGGGGACGCACGTAGCAATTGTACAAGGAAATAGTCACATATGGATCACTAAATTTCTTTGACCAGCGTTTTATGAATCCTAGCATAGAGCTTGCTTTATACACAATAAAATTAACGTCCTGAGTAAATTCAAAGTTTGAGGTAAACTGGACACCCAAATCTAAAAAAAAAATTAAAAATAAAGACGCGACAGTGTTTGTGCTGTGAAATATGATAATCGAATGCACTTACGATACGTTTTGTAAAAAAGGTAATCGTCTAGCATTTTACAGGGTTAAGGGTAGGATGTACATAATGTAACTAGAAAAAAAGAGAACATTTTCAAAAGTCAAATAATACTACCATGCCCTATAGAAGAAGCGTTTAGATTAAAAAGTCTGCTCATACGGTTTAGAGCTTCATGTATGCCACAATTTTGTTCTATGAAAATCAACATGCAGAAGTTCCGATCGACGCAGGTAATAAGATCCTCCAAGGTAATTTAATCCAATACAGTCTAATAAATAAGGAGCATCAATTTCGCCCTTTAAAACGTCTTTGGTGAAGGGTTTGCATCTACAGAAGCTAAATTCGATGTTCATATGGTGGCAGATTGAATGGATCGTCCCAAGTTAGACCTTTAAAGGCAAAACGAATGAAATTGTGTTGGATTGCTTCAATACGGTTCTTATGAATTAAGTCCTCAAGGTGGGGACGCACATAGCAATTGTACAAGGAAAGAGTCACATATGGATCACTAAATTTCTTTGACCAGCGTTTTATGAATCCTAGCATAGAGCTAGCTTTAAACACAATAAAATTAACGTGCTGAGTAAATTCAAAGTTTGAGGTAAACTGGACACCCAAATCTAAAAAAAAATAAAAAATAAAGACGCGACAGTGTTTCTGCTGGGAAATATGATAATCGAATGCACTTACGATACGTTTTGTAAAAAATAAAAAAATAATGTAACTAGAAAAAAAGAGATAATTTTCAAAAGTCAAATAATTCTACCATGCCCCCCTCGTGGTTCCAGCAGAACCAAAATTATGTATCTTTTATAATTAAATGACTAATTTTGGCTTTATAAGCAAATTTTATTGCATTTAAAGTTTAAAAATAATTTCAGACATATGGCCTCTGCGACTCAATCGTTGCTGGTTTATTAGCCCACAAAGAGTAGTCCAAAAGTGTCGAATAACACGAACGAGGTGGCCAATTCACATGAGATTATTCGGTTATAAAAGTGATTGTTGCACGCGCTCTACGGCATGTTGCACCGTCTTGTTGGTATCATATCTCCTCTTAATAATTTGCAATCATACCAGCAATACAAAAATCAGAAATCAATTGCCTCTAGCGTTCGCTATTCACAATAATATTTGCACCGGTTTCGGATTTAAAAACAAATGGGCCCTGATGACACCTTCGGCATTTAAACCGCACCAAACAGTGATTTAAGGATGTAATAGAGCCTCAAGAGTCTCATGAGAATCTCAATCCAAAAAGGACAATTCGGCTTGTTCATATACTCGCTAAGCCAGAAATGAGCCTCATCATGATTTGACGATAAAAATTTGATTCCATTTCTAGTTGATTCTCAGCCCATTTACCGAACATAAGACGCAATTGATGGACCGCTGGGTTAAGATCTATCACCACTTGAATCTTATATATAGATGTAGGCCAAGATCTTTCCTCAAACTTTTCCAAGTAGTGAGAGAGCGAGCAGGGACCGAGTTGCCGACAACGGCTTCGGATTTCGGATCAATAAATTCGGGTCCTCCGTCATACTCACGTCTACAGCAGCGATGGCTTCTTTTCTAATCACGTTACGTAGTGTAGCTTCTAAGATGGACGATTATGCACACCGTAAACTTGACGAAGTGCTATATAAGTTTGGAGAACAAAGCGAAATTTTGTAAATAAATTTCAATGATTTGTAAATGTTCTAAGTCTTTACATGGTGATTTGCCATAGTATGGAAAAAAAGTCAAACACACTTCATAAGTATGACAGCTAGTTTGACAGTTATCCCTAGACGAAGTTCTACACCTAAAAAAAAACACCCTTTTATTTTCAAAATAAGGGCTTGATTTTCGACTTTTGAAACTTTTTTTAAACGTGTTAATGTAGTTTTATATGAAAAATTATTTTGATGTTGAAATTTCAAAATTGATTTAATATATCTTGTTAAAGATATATTTACTGATTTAATTCAGGGTCATGTTAGTAAATTTCAGCATGGTTTTTGGAAGGGCAGCTCAACGGTCTCGAATTTGGTCAACTAAACGAATTTTTGCATTAACTCATTAGAGAAGAATGACCAAATTCATGCAGTATATACAGACCTTACAAAAGCTTTTAGCAGATTTTACTTAAAAATCCTTTTGAGGAAGCTTGAGTCTTACGAAATTCACGGTGCTTTACTGCAATGGTTCACATCCTATTTATGTTGTCGGAAACAAATAGCTTACTCTTCAGAGAAGGCAAATTTGCTCGCCGCCCACTTCGCTGCCAGCTCCACGCTACCTCAAAGCAACGTTGCCCCTGCTTTACTTGAGAATGTAAATTTTTCCATGGGACAGATTTTTTTCCGCATTCGTACAGTAGCAAGAGTTCTCAAAGAATTCAAAGAATTTTTACTAGTTAATTACCTTGTCGGGGTCTAAATTAATTTAATTTCTAAGCGTTTCGAGTAAATTTCTCCTTTTCACGCCTTTTTGTTTGTGTTTTTTTTTTTTTTTTTTTTATTACTTAAATTTACGTACATAAATACGAAAAATTAGATCGAGCAAAATTTTAGTAAACTTATCACTTAAGCACCAGTGTTGCCACCCTTAAAAAAACTCAATGCTGTCTTCTGTCGTTAAAGCTAAACATACCCCCAATGCCATTGTCCATGAATGGCACTCACATCGAAGTAACCGAAAAGCTCTCAGTACTCGGTATGTGTGTCAACGACGACGTCCGTTGGAACGACCATATATTTGAGATCGCTAAGAATGCTGCTAAGTGCTTAGGTTTTCTGTATCGGTGTAAGAAGTATTTTTCCCCATCTGATCTGGTTACAATTTATAAAGCGTTTATACGCCCTAAACTCAAGAATAACTCCCATCTCTGGGCAGGTGCTTCGCAAACATTGCTTCACCTGCTTGTTAGAATATAAAATCGAGCGTTAAGATTGATAGGAAATAGAACTGCCACTGAAACAATTGCCCCACTCGAACACCGACGCAATGTTTCATGTCTTTCCTTATTTTATCGTTTCTTTTACAAAAAATGTTCACTCGAAGTAGCCAGTTGCATTCCTCTGCCTAAAAGTTTCTCCCGTAATAGTCGTCTCGCAAGGAATGCTCATCAGTTTACCCTTGAGCCCAATTTCGGACGTACCGTGAAATATGGGGATTCTTTTTTTAGCCGAACGACACGAATTTGGAATAGTTTACCCGGCGGGTTTTTCCCTTGCCATTTTGATCTGTTAACATTCAAAACCAATGTTAATCTACACCTCCTATCTCTCCCCTCCCCATCTTCCTAATGTTCTTGGCATACGATCCAATGAAATACTTGTAACCTCAGGTATCCCTGAGGGGAGCCACCTCGGTCCACCGATTTTCTTGCTGCACGTAAATGATATTCCCAATATATTGAAATTCTGTAAATGTCTTATATTTGCTGACGATATTAAATTCTTCGCAATTGTTTCAAATATTTCTGACTGTTTGCGCTTTCAAAATAATTTAGATGCATTCTCGTTATGGTGCAATTCAAATAATCTGAAACTCAACACAAAAAAATGTACATGTGTGTCGTATTATTGATCCTTATATCAGATCGTTCCATCGTATGCATTAGATAATGTTAACCTTAAGGTCGTTCACGAAGTAAAACCCCTCGGCGTTATTTTTGGTGATATGCTTGTGGGATTTGGAACCCTTTCTCCAAATTTGACATTTCTAGAATCGAAAGAGTTGAAAAATTTTTTTTTGCGATTTGCATTTAGACATTTTTTAAAAAAATGTTCATATTTGTTTATAAAAATGCTTATTGTTGTTTAGATATTTGTGAAGAAGGAAATGTATTTAAAAGTTAATTGATGGTATTCTTAACAGACAAATGTATTTGTAGTTATTAGGAGATATGTATGTAAATTCAAATCTGTAGATTATTATAAATCGTAGATAAATAAATAAACAAATAAATAAATAAAATCGGTTGAAATTAAATGATCTCGCCGAATTTAGGCATTCTTTTCCTTCGAGCGACACTTTCAGCGAGTTTGCCACTTACAATTATTCATTGCCTTTGTCTATGAAGATTTCGTAGTAACTCTGGCAATTTTAGCTTGCCACTCGCGCAACACAATTCGGGCGATTTGTTTTTATTTAACTGCATTGCAATGCTTAAAAACGACAGACTAACGGACTAAGTATTCACGGGACGAATTTATAGTTATCGGTCTTGTCGTTCAATAATCACATGCTGTAATCTCGCTTCATCACATTGCCGAAAACGAACATCTTTTCCTCTCAATCGTAATGGCATATTATAAGTTTCGTACATATCTTCTGACTGTCGCGCAAGATATTCAATCATTATGATTCTGAATTCTTTTCAATAAAACGCTTCTCTCCCGCTTGACGTACTGCGGCATTTAGGTATTGCTTTGCATTCTAAGGAGACTGACCTTACCATGAATTCTTCTTGTCATAGCAACAAAGGTCGAACGGTAAATGAATATCACTTTATAAAAAACGATTTCTCTAATCAATATTCTACCTTTCAAATAGCAAAATTCAGGAGTTGAACGAAAAAGATGCAATTGAGAAGTTTAAATTAATATGAAAAACAAAACAAATCAATGAACGATCAATTCCAATGAAAATGTGGTTTTGTTTTCACAGACAAACAAAAACAGTGATCTTACTATTTTGTGAACAAACAATAAAACTCATAAGTCAGAAATTGATCCAAAAATCAATGAAAAGTTATTAAACTAACATCAAAAATAACAAACAATATACTTTTCGTAATGTATATATAGTTGGTCTTAAAGGGTGCTGTATAAAGCGCAGCTTGATATTAATCAAATTGAAAATATGCCGCGGTTTTAATAAGACTCTCAAATTTTGATTGAGAATGGACTTTTTTATACTACTTATGTCTCAATGTCAATGCCAATTGCTCCTCTAGAACACTAACGCAATGTTTCATGTCTTTCCTTACTTTATCGTTTCTTTTATAAAATATGTTCACTCCAGCTGCATTCCACCCCTTAAAAGTTTCTCCCGTGATGCACGACTCGCAAAGAATGGTCATCAGTTCACCCTTTTTTTTAGCCGAACAACACGTATTTGGAATAGTTTACCCGGCGAGATTTTCCCTTGCCATTTTGATCTGAAAGCATTTAAGACCAATGTTAATCGACACCTCCTATCCTTCACCTCCCTATCTTCTTACTGCCTGTGCACTGTGCTCTGCATGTCCGTTACCTGGAATCCAGAACAGAAGAAGAACACACGTCTTAACAGAAGCTCGATTTATTCTCGACTCGACTGACTTAATACATAAATTATTTACTTATAACTAACTTATAACTATATAATATGTAGGTTTACCATCAAGTGCATATATAACACTTTCCCCTTCTAAGATTGAAGTTACATATTATTTTTCAACTTTCATATTTTATTGTATGCTTTCAAAGTTATTTAATACAAAACATAATTCAGATCATTAAATATTTTTTTTTCTTTAATTTAATTTGTTTGAAATATTGTATTTTTGTTAAATAAGAAAATGCAATTCATTAAGTTTTTCTTCTCTTCCTCCTTCTCCTTTTCTTTTTTTTGTATAATTAATTAAATTTCTTTTTATAATTAATATTGTAATACAATAACATTTTATAAAGAAAATTGGACATATTTTACCTATAGGTCTAATAATCTTGGTGACCTACGAGTAGGACCAGATTGTGGAATTTTTGCATTCCTTTTTCTTTTTATTATTGGAAAATCCGATAATATATCTTTTGATACGGATTCTTCATTTTTTCTACTTTCTAATATCTCAGAATCAGAATCTATTTTTAACTTCTCAGAATATTTTTTTTAAATTAAACACATCGTTAGTTACCTGGGAAATATTTCGTTTTAATTTATGTTTAAGTTGGTTGCCATGAACCTTCCTAACGTTACCTTTTACATTGATTAAATATAAACTTTAAGTAAACTTCTTTGTCAGTTTAGCGGGAATCTACTTGACAGTATTTGTATTTTAATTGATTTTAAAGTGTTTTTGGTATATACTGGAAAATCAAATTCGAAGGGCAAATGTTGGTTGTAGTGGTCGGTGTATTTCTGTACTTAAATAAAAAATTATCAATTTTATATTCAATTGGAATTTTACGTAGCTTCGTCTATTAGAAATTTCTCTAAACTAGTTTTCACGGTTCGAACAGCGCGTTCTGCTATCCCATTGGATTATAGACTATACGGAGGAGACTTAAAAATGTGAACACCATTTCCAATACAAAAATCGTTTAGTTCCTTTGAACTAAATGGGGGGCCGTTATCGGAAACATTCTCCTTTGGAAGCCCGAAAACTGAAAATATTCGTCTCAAAACTGATATAAGGTTATCCGCTGTTATTTTTCCCATTTTAACAAATTCTAGCCATTTCGAAAAGGTATCAATAACCACTAAAAATGTTGATCCTGCAAAATGAAAAAATCCATGTGTAGCCGTTCGAAAGGATATGTAGTTTTAGGCCATGAACTCAGCCCAATAGGACTGGGCTTATTCGAAGACTGCTGGCAAACCTCACAAGTTTTCACAAAGTCTTCAATATTGTCGTCAATATGAGGCCACCATACTAAACCTCGCGCCGGGGATTTCATTCTCACGACGCTTATATGGCCCTGGTGCAAAAGATTCAGTATGTTTTCTCGTAATGCGACTGGAATAACTAGCCTATCCCTTAGTAGAACGCAATCTTTTTCTACTGAAAATTCTATGCGTCGATCAAAGTACTTTTCCAAGTCTTTGGTTATTCTCTTCGGCCAACCGTATTGCACACTGTTGTGGACTTCCTGTAAAACGCAATCTTTTTGCGTTTCTTGGCAATTAAAGAAAAATTCAATGGAATATCTCCAGAAAAATTAAAAAAAATTAATGAACTCATTTTTAACACCGGTTGGTTCTTTTGATGGGAGCCTCGGTCATATTGTGACAGTATTAATGTCTAACGATTCAATCTAGCCGGAGCTACAGTGGAACTACTTTTATTGCCAAAAATAGCTTGCAAGGTCCTATGATCACTGAAGATCGTAAACCGTTTTCTATAAATATATTTGTGGAATCGCTTCAGAGAAAATACGACCGCTAAAGCTTCCCGCTGTACCTGAGCATATCCTTTCTCCGTATCAGATAATGTACTCGATATGAATAAAATTTGTCTCTCTTCTCCATTAGGCTCTATGTGAAAGACAACGCCTCCGAGACCATATGAACTTGCATCACATACAATGCCTAGTGGTTTATTTGGATCGTAGTGTGCCAAAAGATTGTGATTTTGTAACCATGTTTTACTTTCTTGAAATGTATGCTCACATTTTCGTGACCATACGAACTTAGAATTTGCTTTTAATAAGATATACAGAGGAGCTTATCTCGAGGAGAGATTTGGAATAAACCGTAGAAATTGAGTAACCATAAGTACGCTCGAAGAGTCTTTAAATCAGTTGGAGAAGGCGCGTTAACAAGAGCTTCTAGCTTATCTCTCTTAGGCCTTACCCCTTCTTTTTAAATTTCGTAACCTAGGTACTCTACGGAAGAATTCAAAAATGTGCACTTTTCCAAGCGAACTCTAACTCCAAACTCTCTGAAACACGACAAAACCTCGAATAAATTCATCTTTCAATCGTCGATATCGCGACCACCGATGATGATATCATCAACATATGCTTTCACATTTGTTAAGCCTTTTAATAAACTATCCGTTTTTGCTTGAAATACGGATGGTGCTATTTTAATACCAAAGGTAATCGGGTGTACCTAAAAAGACCCTTATGTGTATTTATAGTCAAAAATTAACGACATGGTTCTGAAACTGAAATTTGTTGAAAGGCACCTGCAAGGTCTAAAATACAAAATACTGCACATCCAGCCAAAATGTCATCTATTCTAGGAATAGGGTAATGTTCGGTTTCCACCAAACGATTAATAGTAGCCTTGCAGTCTATACACAACCTAACAGAACCGTCTTTTTTTCTACTACTACAACCGGTGATGCCCATTCGATTTAGCGGACTGTGTATCAAAATATTTTCATCAACGAGTCTACTCAACTCTTGTTCTACTTTTTTCCGCAAACCATACGGTACAGTATACGGTTTATGAAAAATTGGGGTAGCTTGCGGCTTCATAACAATCTTAGTTTCATGCCCCTTTTATTGTATTTTGAAAATCATTAGAGAAAACGGAGGGAAATTCGTTCAAACACTCACCTCTTTTATCCCTTGATGTTGCTAAGTTATTTACACTAAGATTAAATGTATCTCTCCAATTAGGAAATAACACATTAAGCCAGTTGCGAACAAGTAATGGCACAAAGTTTTCCTCCATATCTATCACCACCAATGGCAACACAACACTTATATTATCATCATTTAAATTTACCGAAACATCAATTACACCAACGACGACCAAATTTTTACCCGTAGCAACTTTCAAACTTTTATCGAAACTTTTCATGCACATCTCCGAAAAGAACTTTTAATAGAAAGAAATTTAAATAATTGACATGCATGCTCCGGAATCGATTTCCATGTTTGTATAAACTTTATCTATTTTAATATTAATTATAACAGGACTAGAAGAAAAAGAATTTTTACCCTTTATACATGCTAGTTTTAAATTTGATAATTTATTCATACATTCTGAGTTATTTTCTTCTATCATTTTTACATAATAATTTCTGTTGTTGTTAGTCATATTTCTTCCAGATCATTTATTCGGGCACTTATTTCCATAATATCCGAAAGCTTGACACTTGTAGCAATGAATATTGTTGTCATTGTTGAATGATGCGTATGATGGCTTCGTCTTCTGGTGCTTGTCGTCGTTGTTGTTGGATGGCCACTTGTTTTTCGAGTGGTTATAGTTTTGCCTTCTTTCTGTTTGATTTCGTACTTTTCCAGTTTGACGAACTGCATAGATCGAAGAATGACTATTTGTTGCTTCTCGCATGGCCTTTACCTCCTTTAGCGTCATTTCCATGAGCAGAGCGATTTAACATATTTTGGAAAAGCACTGTTTGATTGGCTCTTCTAAAAGCTTTCGCTGAATTCGCTCATCACTTTGTGAGAGGATAAACTTATCGCAAAGAGCTTGATCAAGGAATTCGCCGTAATGACAACTGTCAGCTAAAGATGTTAATTCGATGATGAACTCCGAAAGAGATTCTCCAGCTTCCAATTGCATTGACAAAAATTTGTGCCTCTCCATTCTCATGTTTTTTGTTGGCTTGAAATGAGTCTTAAGAACTGTAATTATTTCTGAGAATGCACAGTCTTTGGGTGCTTTCGGCAAAACAAGAGAACGTAATATTTTAAACATCTCCCCGCCTACACAGCTAATGAACAACGGCGCTTTTTTTTCTTCAGCAATATTATTTAGGATGAATAACTGTTCCATCCCTTCCACATATTGTTCGAAGTCATCACCTTCCAAATAAGGCTCGATGTTTCCCAGTAAACCCAGCGTATGTGGCTGTGCTTTTATACCAGATTTCTCATCTGCAGGCATGATTATAATTTACCACAAAAAAATCTGCTAATTTATAATATAGGGACCACTTATTTTTATTGTTGTTTTTTTCCGAATTTTTCGCAATTCAAAAGCACACGCGTTCTTTTTCTTTTACGAGAACTTTTTTTCGCAATTTTGCTCACCTTTTTTTCACAACAATTTACTTTTACTGAACTTTATGCCGCAAAACCAAAAAAATAAGGTATAATGGATATCCCATCCTCGTGGTAATGTGTCCGTTACCTGGAATCCAGAACAAAAGAAGAACACAAGTCTTAACAGAAGCTCGATTTATTCTCGACTGTTTTAATACATAAAGTATTTACTTATAACTAACTTATAACTATGTAATATGTAGGGTTACCATCAAGTGCATATATAACAGGAAACAAATAGTCCCTTGTACAATAAATAAAAAAAAAATGCACTTCTAATTATTTTGCCACATTATAACATAATAATATGTCACTAATAAATATGTCGCTATACTATACCTACATGAATCAACCATGTGGGGCAGTTGGAGGAGTGTGTGCTACTTCCAAATTCAAATGTCTTGACTGCAGGTAGCTTTATTGTTTACGATAGCTATGATTATACATAGTAAGGCGGAAGGTCTTTTTTTACTGCTTTATCGTGTATTAATGAATGTGTGATGTGCTTGCTATATTGAATGATATTACTCTACATTTTTTCACTTCAAAATTATATATATTAAAGTTTTTTATTTATAAGTTATAGATTATTATATTACATTATTTTATTGTGATTATCAGTTAAATCGGCTCAGAAATAAAAGTTCAGTTGTTTTCTAGTTTTAAAAATCTCAATAAATCTCGATAAGTTTGTATGTATGTATAGATATGTTGAAATTTTTTTTTAACGGTTATGATATCTTATTTATTTGATCACTTATAATTCAAATTGTTTAATTTAGAAAAAAAATATTTTCAAGATTTTTAATTTAGCAAATTATTTAAATTTTCTTGTTATTAAGTTATTAATTGGATTCAGGTTCTTTATTTTATAGAAACATTTATTCGAGAAAAAAAATTAATTCGGAAAAAAATGTTAAATATAAACAAATTTCGTTCACAAATATTTTATTATTTAAATGACTTAGTAAAAAATATATGACTACTTTTTTAAACATTGTTGATCTCCGGGTGTCCTATTACATTTTCGTCTTTTTATGCGGCTGATTAAAGTAGGCTGTACATGGATCTTCATCTTCATCTGCATCGACATCTGCAAAAAAAAGAGGATACACAATTCACAAATCATATTTGTGTAATAGAGAGGGGAGTCAAAAATGCAAATCATCTTCATGTATGAAGATTATAGGAAGTATGAATCTGAAGATTGCAGATTATAGTGAAGATAAACATGTTCATCTTATTATGGCATTTCATATGAAACATTTTTTTAATTTGTTCGGGTGACTTTGTTTGTAAGTGTTTTTCAATCTATGTTTTACATCGTTTAAAAAAATACTTTAAAAACACAAATTATCATTTTCGTTTGTTTAATTTTTATTGTGATAAGTGCAATTTCTTTAATTCGAAATATTTTTTGATTAATTTGCACTTCAAAATAACAATGCATTTCATATTTTTCCATGTTCGCTGACAAAAAAGTTTTGGTTATTCACTTAATGTTAGCACCATTACATTTAAATGTTTTGATTATTCATTTAATTACTATACATTTAATTAAGAAAAGGCAGATCTTTTCGCTGAATATTTCGAGGTAATTTTCAAACCCTTTTACAGTGAAATTTTTTGAATGAACCCGGTGATAATCACCTTTAAAAACTTCCCAGTTTGAGATGTCACATTTTCAGGACTTTCAGACGCTATAAGATAGCACACAAAAATAAAAAGCTCCCGGTTATAACTTGATGAAGAGCAATCATTAAAATCCAACATCTGATTAATGCTACGATTAGGTTTGCATACGTCCCATGTCAATGGAATGTGCCGAAGTTATTATGGTCTCAAAACCAGGGAAAACTCTTAATGAAAAGAAATCTTACAGAACAATATTGTTATTACTAATAATCTCTAAGATCTTCGATAAATTATTGCTGCGGTTAATTTTACCCTTCGGTCGTTCTTTTCCCCCTTTTTTTTGTTGCATCTGGAAAATATTAGCCAAGTTGAGGGCAACCATGCCCTCATCAACCACTGATGTACCAACCCATTATTTTGCAAAAGCAACAAACGCAGCTTTTCGAGTTCCAGCACGAAGTTTCTGAAGCGAGAAGAAAGCCTTTAAAGTAACGAGTCTTGGACTCTTACCTACATCACTCAATCAAATGTAACGTAACGTAATTTTAACATTAATTTAAAACGACGTGAATTTATCAATCTACAAAATGGGCTTTTAAACCGTGTAAGGTTAGCTTTTATAGAATTTGAAAATGATATAAGTAACGATCCTCTCTGTATCTCCGAAAATAGTTTTGGTAAATTAATTCACGCTTTGAATCCCGCGCGATAGTAGTAAGAGAAAGCCCAGTTGAGACTTCTTCTCGATTTTATATCTTTTTAAAATTTTCTCGAAAATAGATAATTGGAAAAGGTTCCGAACTCATCCATTATGTTTCGTTAAGCTTTAGAAACACATCCAACAACTTGTGGAAACCGTGTTTGTGTGCACGAGGGTAAAGTTTCGTTAGATCTCACAACGGTGGCTCTCTTGGTTAGCGTCAATCTTCCAGGAAGCCAGAATGCCGCGTCGATGATCTCGAAAACGAATGGTTGTGGTGTGTGTATGAATGAATGACTAAATTGGAAGAGGGAGAAAAGTGGTAGTTAGAAATTAGCTTGGAGAGCCTTAGAAGCGAGAACAGAATTTTTTAAAAGAAAATTGAAAAAAAATCGTGGAGGAGTCATTTTTTTGATTATTGCTTCAAAAATGAGAAAAAGAGATAGGAGACAAAAACATTGCAGAAAGATAAGTAGTTTGTGTTCTATTTTGAATATAAAAGTATATACATATTTGTTATTCCAAAAATATATATATATTTATACTCAACCTATCCGTGTACGAAATTGGTACATGATTTGCGGGACGCACTTTAGTTGTCTTGAAGGCCTATTTTTTCTCTTTTGTTTTAATTGCTTTTTTATCTAATTTAAATTGCATTTCCTCTTAAAATTCCTTCGGATTAAAACAGCCATTTTAAATTGTACTCACTATTTATAAGAAAACATATTTGGTTTTTAGTTCAGGGGTTTTCCATCCCACGGTTTCCCAAAATAAAATAACTATTCAAACTAAACTCTCTTTTTTTATTTCAAATGGGTACAGGTTCTCTATATTCTATTTTAAGTTTTGAAATTTTCTTATTCAGTTAAAAAAAATTCCTGGCATCCATGTTTTCTGCACCTTACTGTGCAATAATATATTTTCTTCTTTGGATGAACTATTTTGATTCAATAAATCTATCAAGTTTAATAAAAGTAATCCGAAATTCGTCCACTGACCCCTTCCCAGTTGAGCAATCGTGGTGACAGTTATTTTAATGAAGCTTTTGCAATTTTTTCGCATTCACTTGTTTTTTTATTCGTTCGTGGTTGAACGACAATATCGTGTTAGTAAATAGTAATATTATAGTTGAGTGCGTCGCGTCATCAATTGGTTTTCGGTTTTCCATTCAACAATTGATCAAGTATGCAGAATAACAATTGAAATTTAAAAATCCCTAGAGGCGAAAAAGATATGTTCAAGCGCGTTTCTTGATGTTTCACAAGCTTTCGATAAGGTCTGGCACGACGGCTTAAGATTTAAATTAAGACAGGTTTTTCAAAAAAAAATATATTCTATAGTGGAATCCTACGTCGAAAATAGACGACGTACCTTGTTTCACGAGTGAAACAAGGTACTAAATATTCAGGATTTAAAAAAATAAATGCTGGTGTTTCACAAGGAAGCGCTCTTGGCCCAGTGTTATTCGTTCTTTATACTTGTCATGAAAGCAACATTTGCTTATGGAACGGCCATACTTGTATCATCCAGCTTAATCGAAAGAACAAACGAAAAGCTACATAAAACTTGTTTATAGTCGAAATCTCTTTTGATTCTGACTTATGTATTTTACCAGCTGTAATGCTCCTTACCTCGGGTGGGGGATAGCAAAACACCATATATTTGTAGTCGAAACCTCTTTTGGTTACGACTTGATGTTGAAATTAGTGCTCCTTACCTTGGGTAGGGGGAAGCAAAGCTAATGAAATCAAGTATTGACTTCTGAATGCAAAGTGATTTTATTCTTAAATTCTATGGCTATTTATACAAAATTATATAAATGCAAGCTAGCATAATAACAAAATAATACTTCGATTTTGTGGAAAAATAATTGTAATAGGATAGTGGTGCACCTGAATAAAGTGCGAATATTGCAATTTGGTGAGAATAATTATTTGGGAATGGAATGTGTATTTTATTAGCAATAGGGTGTTCTTAGTTTGAATAGGGAGTTCTGAATAAAATATATTAATCTATTATTGGTTTACAAATTACATATATAAATCTATTGTTGGCTTAAACATCCTCCCCAGCGTTGAGATCTTTGAGCTCAAATCCTATATTCGGTGATCGTGTAGTCTTCATCTTTCTTCGTTTGAGCAGAAAAAGTATACTTAAGACTAAAGCAATCAAGAATGATAGGGACCCATTAGTATATTAATGGATATCGTGATGAGAAAGTTTGCCAGGCAAGGTCTGATGTGTTTTGCAATATGATATTTGCTTCCTAAGTAATGCTAAGTCTTCTTCTCCTCGAATGATAAGTTCCTGCCTTTTCTGGATTTCATATTGAAGTGGTTCAATGGGAAATTTTTCGAAAAATAGACTTAAGTTGTGTGTCGGCAAAAAAGGCACAGTCGACTTTGACGTGTAGAAATTATGAGCATTGATCGTCATGGCTGGTTGTTTAATAACACAGTCGGTTGACATTTTCATAAGTCCAACGCCTTGTAGTTTCGTTGCGATTATATCAGAACCGCATTCTACTGAGAGCACTTCAACATGATGAAAGTCGAAAATCCAGTGGTTAGGATAATGAAGTTGAATCAACATTTTGTCCACATTGGTAGATTTAAGTTCACAATAGGATGAAACTGCTTACTATGATTAAGCATGTTAATTTCGCATTGATTTTCAACTGAGTGTGTGTTGAATATTGGATGGCGTTGATTACATAGATATTTTTTGTCGTGGATATGTATACATGCCTGATATTCAGATTGTGACAGTGCAAAGTGCTGCTCTCTGAATGAAGTTACTGCAAGGAACGCTGTTGATGGTTGTATGAAGATGAAGGATGTATCTTTCTGAACCGGTAATGGTATTAATTTGAACAACTGGAACATCTGTGAATTTAATAGGGGCAATTTTACAAGGAAAACAATTGCTGATGTTGTAACTCTTGCTCTGACTCGAAGCAGTTCATATAGTTTTGGAAGATCATGTTTGCGGCTCGAGTCCAGTAAATGTTTTTCATTATTTTGGGCCATCTTGATGTTATATTCAATATATTGCGCATATTCTTGGTCAAGCACACCGAATAACTTGTTGGCAACGGTGCCTACAAAGTCAAATGGATATCTTCTCTTTCGAATTGCGACGCCATTTCTGTAATTTAGAATTTCATTAAGATTTTCTGATTCCAGTAGACGCATTTCTAGATGTTTGATGATGGCATTGGAAATACTGTTTTTGTTCCGAATCTGTTGTTCCTCGCATTTTGCCTTCAGTTGTGTCATGCCTCTTTGTATTCCTTGGAACTCTTGCCAATAACTTGTCATATTGAAGTAAATCAAAAGTTCCATTCATCAGTTATGAGCCTTGCTTCGCCAATGTCTTCGAAAAATAGCCCGGGGTTACTGTCAAAGTGCTGACTGCACTTGGTTTGGTGTTTTGTCCCATTGCTGTGGCAAGTAGAAATAAGCAAACCAATAGTGTTTTAATTGGACTTAGTTTCATTTTGACATGGCACAGAAGATGGTTCTTAATTGCTTCGTTTTCGTGCTACGCGTTCTTGTATTGGAAGGAAGCGGCCTTTAAGTGGATGTTTAGCTTTACTTTTGATTCTTAGACGGGAAGAACAACTAGTAGCTTTAGGGAGTGGAGCTTGTTGTTGTTGTTTCCTTTATTTGGTCTGCACTAGTTAACTCCTGACATGATTCTTCCCTTTTTTTGTTTGGTTGAACCTCAGCAGGGAGAGGACACACTTTAGCAATGGATCGTCTAAGTTCACCTGAAGCAGTTTTAATGTCTACTACTCTCGCGAATTTGTCTGGTCCGGAAATGGTTCTTAAAACTCTTCCCATAAGCCATTTGAGAGGAGGCAAATTATCTTCTTTAATGAGAACTAACGTGGCTGGTTGGATATCAGCATGAGGATTTTTCCATTTATACCTTTGTTGAATCTCTTGTAGATATTCGTTTGTCCACCTGCGCCAGAACTCCCGGTGAATAGACGTGACTAGGTTCCATCTTGCAACATGCGTAAGCTGAGGTGCCTTCGCAGCTTCTGAGTCAACCATTGAAATTAAAGGGGCTCCAATTTCCTACATTCATAAATGGTCTTGCAGGTTGGACACGTTTTGGTGGTAAATTTCCCATTAGTTGTTTGATACTCTTTGGTTTGGGCTTGAAGCAGTTCAAACGACTATTTACTATTAATTGTGCCAACCGTTTTCCTCCGAGAATCCAATAGGTTTGCCTCGAAATTGAAAGTAGGGCTTGAGGTCCAGCGTGTAAATGTTCTTTGTGTAGTTCAGACATCAATAATTTTGTAAAGTCATGCGAGCTTGGAAGAATCATCTGATGCTTTGCTTCATATGGTAGATGGGAAGCGTCTATTCGTCCTCCTACTCTGATAATATTTCTTTTGTCAAGAAATGGTGCGAGAGAGTTTAAATGGCTACTTTGAGAGACACAACCATACTTATTAAGTGCTTTTAAATCTTCTGAAAATGCGATTTCTTGAATGTGTTTTACTATAGCACACGTTGCTGATTTCAGTTATTCGAGAGATAGAAGAGAGTCTACAAGCCGGTAATTTTTGGCTCGTTTTAATTTACTGATAAAGCGTATACAGTATGCTGAAACCTTCTGTAGAACTTTGAACGAGTTTTTATGATTAATTCGTTCAATAAAATGGCCCTTCTTGTTCGATGTTGCTATGAGTACAGTTTTCATAACTTTCATCTCTAATATCTGCCGGCCTTCTTTTCTTAATGGTTGTTTTGGCCATTCTGATTTAGCCTTCTTCAAAAATGTAGGACCTTCGAACCAAACTGTTGACTTCAAAAGTTGTTCCGGAAAAACTCCTCGAGGTAGAAGATCAGCTGGGTTGAGTTCTGGTGTTATAAACTTGCATTGAGATTTTGTGGTTTCATCTTGGATCATTGTTATACGATTAGTTACAAAACTCTTCAGTGGAGAGGTTGTGTTTATCCAAGATAAAACAATTTGTGAATCGGTCCAGTATATTATTTCTTGAAATTTGATAGGAAGGCTTTCTTTTACTAATTTACCTAACTGTACTAAAAGCTTGGCGGCACAGAGTTCTAAACGAGGAGCATACTAATTGGACATTGACTTCCCCTTTCAGATTTGTTGATATGAAGTAGACCACAGCCGTATAGGCACGGGAAGCATCTGAGAATACATGAAGCTAAATACTTGTTGCGTTGTTCGTAATGATGTGACGTGGTATCTTAAGGTTGTTTAGTTCTCGAAGATCTTTTCGAAAGGTTTTCCATTTTGTATTCATCGCCATCGGTAATGCGGCATCCCAGTCTAGTTTTAATGCCCATAGTTCCTGCATAAATATTTTTGCCAACACTACCACTGGGCTTACTATTCCTAATGGGTCGAAAATGTGAGCAGTGTCAGATAGTATGGAACTCTTTGTAACTTTTGAAATTTCATTCCAATTCGTTTTGATGAGAAATTGGTCTGACGCTGGTAACCAGGTTAATCCCAATGTTTTTATATAGCCTTCTTCTTGGTCGTGAAGGATCGTCTCAGTTTCAAAATCTTCTTGTGGTATTTCTTTCAAGAGTGAAGGTGTGTTGGAGCACCATTTTCGGAGATGAAACTTGCCTTCAGCGAGAAGTTTTATCAGTTCTGACTGCATGTGAGTAGCTGTTTTTAGATTGTCGCTACGGGTTAGTATGTCATCCATGTAATACAAATATCTTGACAAATAATATTTGCGCCAAGTAAATGGTGGTTGCCTGCTCCTCCTGCAAGATCATGAAGGCATCTGATAGCGAAGTAGGGTTCAGATTTAGTCCCATAAGTTACCGTATTTAATTGATATGTCTTCATAGGTTCATTGCTCGATACCCGCCAAACTATACGCTAAAATCGTTTACTATAGTCATTTACAAGTATTTGGCGAAACATTTTAGATGTATCGGCTGTGAATACATAGCTGTGAGTCCGAAACCGTAAAAGAATTGAAAAAAGGTCATTCTGTAAAGCTGGTCCAGTGTTCAAGATTTGATTGAGCGATATGTTTGTGGAAGTCTTTGATGACCCATCAAACACTCAAATACTCTAAGTTTTGTTGAACTGCTTTCTGGGAGCAAAACGCAATGATGGGGGAAAAATAATAAGGTTTTTGGAGGGAGGTGTTTTTAATCTCTTCCATATGCTTTAATGCAATATAATCTCTCATAAACTCGATATATTGCTTATGGATTTCTGGATTCTTTTGTAATCTTTTTTTAAGACTGTAGAACCGTCGAACAGCTATTTCTTTCGATTCCCCTAGACCTGCTGGGTCATTCAAAAAAGGAAGAAATACGATGTAACGCCCAGATTTAGATTTTGTTGTTGTTTTAAGAAATATTTCCTCACATTGACGTTCTTCTTTAGTAAGCTGTTTTTTTTTCTTTATAATTAACGCGTTGTCGATTAACATTGGTTTTGAATGTTTGCAGATCAAAATGGCAAGGGAAAATCTCGCCGGGTAAACTATTCCAAATTCGTGTCGTTCGGCTAAAAAAAGAATCCCTATATTTCACGGTACGTTTCTGGATCGTTTGTGAAGGAGCTGCTATGTTTCCTTCTAGGTTCCAAAAACGTTCCAAAAGATTGTCCAAGTTACAAGATGATGTGTTTACTCCTATAAAAATATGGCATGTCTTTTCTGTCCACAAACAATGCATCTATTGGTTCTGTTTGTTGAAGCAAGAGCTACTTTAGTCCTTTTACTGAAGTCTTCTGAATTTGTTCGTACTACTTTTTGTACCATGGCTTCTAATGATTGGAACCGTAATTCTAAGAAGGAAAGGAACTCGTTCAAAGAAGGTAATGCTTTAGGCTGCTTAAGTGACTGTTCCAAAAGCATTAAAGTATTTCTATCAAGTTTCTTGACCAGAACGCTCATAAGAAGAGGATCCCAATTGGTGGTGTCAATATTAAGGCCTTTCAAACTCAGCATGCATTCTTGTGTGGTATCATGCAGCGTCTTTATTGCCTTTGAAGTTTCACTTTAAATTGCAGGCTGCATCAGTAATCTCTGCACATGTGCTGTTACCAGCAGCCGGGGGTTGTAATATCGATCTTTAACTACTTGCCAGGCTGCACTGTAGTTGTTATCAGATGTCGTAAAATGTCTGATAAAATTTTCAGCTTCACCAGTTAACGTTGTTTTTAGGTAGAAAAGCTTCTGACAGTTCGCTATGTCTTGTTTATCGACCAATTCAGTGAACAAATCACTATACTGCTTCCACTTTGTATAGGTCCCATCAAATTTGGGCAAAGTTACCTTTGGTAATTGAAGGCTTTGCTTAGCGGTGTTCACGGCTGTATTGCATGGGAATGAGCTTTGTGCGGGAAAATCTTTAATTTTAGCTGTTAATGATATCTGGTATTGCTGTACTTCATTTTCCAGGTGGTAAAATTCGCTAAAGTCGTACCCATCTTGGACTGGATCCTCAGAAAGCTCATGCAACATGGGTTTCCTCAATTCCGTCCAGTATTTTTGTAGGGCGTTTAATTTCACGCTTTATGTATCTTTAAAGGGTCAGACTTGATATCTTTAGGCACAATTGATTCTAATAATTGCTTTATATCAATGTATGCCTTTTTCATTTTCTCGTACGTTCTAGCTTGGACATACGGATGGTCTACTTTGACATGCTCTTTAATCTTTTCTAGATTGTTATGAAACTCTAGCCAGAGAACTTCTAATAACTGCAGTTTCTTGGCTTTATAGTTGACCGTTTTTCGGTCAGGACCGTCTTTGCCAATGTTGGTTTTAGCCGTAGTAGATCGTCAGTAATGGCAATACACCATATATTTGTAGTCGAAACCTCTTTTGGTTACGACTTGATGTTGAAATTAGTGCTCCTTACCTTGGGTAGGGGGAAGCAAAGCTAATGAAACTCAAGTATTGACTTCTGAATGCAAAGTGATTTTATTCTTAAATTCTATGGCTATTTATACATAATTACATAAATGCAAGTCAGCATAATAACAAAATAATACTTCGATGGGAAAATAATTATAATAGGATAGTGGTGCACCTGAATAATGTGCGAATATTGCAATTTGGTGGGAATAATAAATTGGGAATGGAATGTGTATTTTATAAGCAATAGGGTGTTCTTAGTTTAGATAGGGAATTCTGAATAAAATATATTAATCTATTATTGGTTTACAAATAATATGTTATTAATTATCTTTTGTTGGCTTAAACAAAACTCTTGATAAATTAAAAACGAAGAACTGGCGCATTGTTTTAAACGAGTCTAAATCAACACACGTTAACTCTATTTAAAAGAATGTTTACAATCTACCCATCTTTATTAACTCGGTTCAAAAACTGTATGCTAACGAAGCGAATTATCTTGGCATGACTCTTGATGCTAAGTTAAAAAAGAAATGAGAAGAACTAGATATTAAACTACAACAACTAAACAGGCTTACTGCAAAGTACTCCAATTTAAGTATTTACAATAAACTGCTTATCTACAAGCAAGTGCTAAAACCCATGTGGACTAATGGAATACAATTTTGGGGTTGGTCTAAATCAAGCTATATAGAAATACTGTAAGCATTTCAAAACAAAGCCCTCAGAGCAATTGTTGATCCTCCATGGTATGGAAATTCTCCACGAAGAAATTAAAAAAATTGCCATTAAATTTAAAACACGTTTACAATGGCATTAAAATAGAAGCGTACAGCGGGCTTTTGAAGAGACAAATTTTGTAAGCCGACTTGTGAGAACGAGACCGTTCGACCTAACGAAGCAAAACATATAACCGTGTCATAATGCGGCATTGTAGGTAATCTCGATGGAGATCTCCCTGCCAAACGTGATTTATATATGAAGATTAAAGTACTTATTGAGGCAAATTACGCTGGGGCTCCACAGGCAATGTTTGAGGCAATGGCAATATTAATAAGAAGGCCAATATTCAATTTGGTGGGCTTTTCATTGCTGGCATTTTCAATAGTGAGTGCTGGTTTTCAATAAGTATTATCAGCCGTTTTGAAAAAGAGAAATTTGAGAGAATATTGCCTTTCAGATTGACAAAGCAATAATTGCCTTCGATCTGCAGGGCAATATTGTTATTGCCTTCGCTTCAGCGTCTCGATTTGGCAAAATGAGGGCAATGGCAATGAATAGAGCAATTTAATGACTTGAAAATTGCCAGTGGATAACCTGGGTTAGTTGCAGTCGAATGAACAAATGAAGGTGTTTTTAGTGATTAAGAATCTCAGGCTACTATAGGTACGGGCCTATGGTGTCTATGATAATTTTTTTAACTCTCGCCGTAGAAAAAACGAAAAAGAATTATTTAATTTTAATTCACTTTACGCAAGTAAGATAACGTTTTCGAAAAAAGCAATCCTTGCTCAGGCGCAAGTTAAGAAAACATAAGTTTTTTTTAAATATTTGTTACGGCAGATTGCCTGACCTTTATCGTTCGGAAAATGGATTGAGAGTAATTACAATCTTTGATTTCTTACTGTCGCTCTGTCTCAATGCATTCGTTTATTGCTTTCTCATTTTTTAAGCACAGGTTGATGCAATAGCTTCTTGGAAATTGGTTATTGTTGAAGTGACAATTCTTAGTAATTTCATCTATGGGAGCGGAAATAAGGGCTTGAGAATAAACTGCCGGTAAACTGCTGATAGAAATAATGATAGTGGAGGTGGTTTTAATCGCAGTTAGAAATAAAATTATGTCTTCAGCGGTTACATTCCCTTAGTCTTTCGATTAAATTATTTTGCGCAAAATTATTTACACAATCTAAGATAGTTTATTTGCTTAATGCGTATATTCATCCCAAAAGTTATGCTAGGGTCAATACCAAACTTTTTATGGTCTTAGATTACGTTTTCGATGTTTCATTTTCTAACAGCAATGTTCTACTTCTAGGAGACTTCAATCTTCCTCTTATTGAAGGGGTTCCTTCTGAAGGCGGATCTCACCACAGCAAGAACTTTATTACCTTGATGGCATTAATTTAAATGATTTACAGAAAGTAAGCTGTATAATGAACTCCAAAAATAGATTTCTTGATCTAGGTTTTTCATCTGACGCAATAAGTACTCTAGCTCTTGAATATAGTTCAGGCATTACTAATATAGATAATTATAATCCACCACTGGATGTCTTTTTTGACTTGAGTAGCCATCTTTTTGAAAACTGTAACCCACAGTACTGTTCATATATTTTTCATCTTAAGAAAGTTTGAAAGTCTTACATTAAAACATTTTTAGCATTTTATTACAACCTCTTAATTTCATTGTTTGAGAAATTTAAAACCCTCTTTAATATGTTGTAATTTGTACTTGAAAAGAATAACATAGTATGCTCTCTGAAATACAATCCAAAGAGCTTTTGGAATTTTGTTAACACCAAAAAAAAATCGGATGGCTACCCAAAAACTTAATGTATGCTATGCTAATTGCTTGTTACAAAACTCAACTGAAATATGCAATGCGTTTGCTAACAATTATTAAAAGTTTTTTTTTTAGTGAGTCTTTGGCAAGTTTTGATGAAAAATATTTTAAATACTTTAGTAATTGTCCACAAGTTCAATGTAATAAAATCTCCGTGAAACAGGAAACAATCCTGCACTTACTTCCATCTCTAAAAGATGATTATATATAATGGTAATCAACCAGTAATATTAAAAAATGTAGTAATATATGTAGCTAAACCTCTCCCGTCTTTAAAAAGGGAGAGAGGACTGACATTCTTAATTTTAGACCAATTTTTAAACTGTCCTGTATTCCTAAGCTTTTTGAACAAGTCATTTGTAACAGACTGTCTTTCCTTTCAAAGAACATACTATGTGAACTACAACATGATTTTTTGCCTAAAAGATCAACAACTTCAAACCTTGTTACATTCTTGCACAAATGTTCAAATGCTCTGGAAAATGGAAATGAGGTGGGCTGCATATACAATGACTTTTCTACAGCCTTTGACCAACTAAGCCATGGCATACCTGAAAAACAGATCTTATCAGGTGAAATTTCAAAATTCCCTTTCTAATCTTTTTAATGCTCATTCTGGTGTACCCCAAGGAAGGCATCTAGGTTCTTTTCTGTTTATTCTTGCAATAAATTATGTAACATCGTGTATACATCATTGTGAGATTCTTATATTTGCTTCTTATGAAGATCTCCAAAACAATTTTATGCAATTTTATATTTTAGTATGGGTCTCATGTTTTTATATATTAACGTAACGAATAATATGTTGTACTTTTAAATTTGAATATAACGCTTCTTTTATAACAGTCAGCATCTTTTATTTAATTAATTTTAATTTCGCGCCATTTGCCATCTTTATTTTAATTATGAATTCGCTTTAGAACTTAACGAAATGTCTAGTCAAAAATGTATAAATACTATGTTCAAAAATAAAATAAAAAGAAATTTGTATCCAACCCTAAGGAAAAACTCTGCTCGTTTTAATCCCAAAATTGTGGGTCGTCTATTCGTCGATATCTGGTTTTTGTCATCAGCATTATAAGTTGTAACTTTCTAATAAAATTTATCGCGATTTAAATAAAAAAACCTTCTTTCGAACTTTCGCAAATGTTACATCGGTTAACGCAGCAACCAGGATCATTCCTATCCTTTGCATAAAAGGAACCACAAGAGATCCCAGGTTGACGGTTAAGATTCGGACAGTTAATTTTGGCGCCCAACTCGGTTAAAGCAAAAATCCACAAAATAAACTCACTTAGAACCCTTGTGTTTTGCTTATTATAAGTCCCTTAAAGTGAAAGAACTAGAACCTTAACATTAGCATTGCAAAAAAAAAAACATTTGCCTCTGCCGCGCAATTGGTTTCGGTTTCGCAATTGCATAGTGTAGTGAAGTTAATAAAACCCAAAGAACACGAACGCCCAACACATTGACCCAAGGAGATTCGAAAAAATGAATACTCACTTAAAAAAAAAACTAAGTGGCACATAAGTAAAACATGTTCCACATAGGTACGTTCGAATAAGAAAGTCTAAACATTATTCAAATGTGCGTTGAAAAAAGCCGTCAGAAAATCAAATTAAACTAAATTATCTTTGCCTCAAATTCAAACAAAAACGCACCTTCGACATAATTTAGACCTGGATATTTTGTAGAAATTGAATTGAAATATATTATATACATACATATATAAAAACAGATACATATTTTGAACAACATATTTCGTACATTTAATTCAATCATAAAAACATCAAACATTACATTAAAATTCATCATAATCATTTGGATATGCACTCGCACTCGCATATTCAAGTTGGTACTTTCACGAAAACAATTTTTCTAAATCCACAAAAGAGGATAAATAGAATCCACTTTTCGCCCAGTATACCACACACACACAACTAGTTAAAGCTTTCGCCTCAATTCGATTTGCAATTCGAAATTGAAATTTTTTTTTCGATACATTTCACACATCCACCACACTACACTTTGCATTTAATTCGTCGTTTTCGCCTTCCGTTCGCTTGCAGCTTTCGATTTGAAGCAAATCAGCACAGCATCCAACATCTTTAACATAAAATTAGTTCAGGAGATACACACTTGATTTCATTGCACTAATCTACATTTCGCCCACATCATCGTTCATACAATTTAATCTTCGCGGGAGATCTTGCTACATGATCAATGCACTGAAATAAAGCTTATGGTTGGAATATTTTTTATCCTTTTTACAAATAAGTTCTAACTGATTAATTGGATTTGGATTCTTCTTCTTTTTGCTGTTTGGGATCAATATAGTAACTTCAATTTATAATTAATTGAATATTGGAAATCATCAAAAGGATCATAATTGCTACACTAAGAAGTTATTCTCGTCAAATTTCGCTTCATTCACTCTATTGTTGTTCGTTGAAATAAGCTTTTCTTTTTTGTTATCAGTTGAGCTATATATGGGAATTTTGTGACTTTTGCTGCAAGAACATTTAGGACATTCAAAAATCGTTAATTGGGTCTGGTTATAGCATATAGAGATGGTTGAGCTGAAAATAGATGAATTAAAGCAGCAACGGACTTCTACAAAAGGGAGCATAACTCGCATAAAGAATCTGGTGGAATCCAAAACAAATACGTTCTCATCAACGGAACTTGAGTGCTGTCTAGGGAGATACTGGTCAGATACTGGTCATGGTGAGCTAGAGGAATTGTATATCACTGCGAAAACTAAAATACTTACGCGCTTAGGAACTAATAGGCGTAGTAGTAGTGCAGCAGATATGACTTTAGGTATTTTACATCCAATAAGCCATCTTCCTAAACAACGTTTGCCTAGGTTTAGTGGAAAGAATTCGGATTACAAGAATTTTATAAATTCTTTTAATAGTCTTGTGGAAAATGATGGCAGCTTGACAAAAACTGAAAAATTCAATTACTTGTTGTCGTGTTTGACTGATCAAGCCCTAAGTACAGTGAAGGCCTTTCAAGTAACAGAGGAGAACTACCCCAAGGATCTTGATAGGTTAAAAAGCGTTATGATAATAACTGCCTTATCTTTTTTAGAGTATATAACAGAACTTATTGAATTACCAAAGGTTCCTAAGGTCTCAGCTGCTGCATTACGAACCCTAGTCGTCAATATTTCAGCGTTGTTTAGTTCATTACTTTCAATAGGGTCGTTTGGCAATATATGTAATACAATCGTTATACATATTGCCATGTCTAAGGTTGATTCCGAGACTCAGTCTAAATATGATGAACAGCTTCATTATCAGAAGTTACCCGAGTGGAAGGATTGTGCAACGCCAATAAACAAACGGTGTCAATATTTGGAAGCGAGAGATAGCAAGCAGCTTCGTTCGGAACAAGTTCACAATTGGACCAACAAGAAAAAACCAACACCTTCTCACCACCGTCTACGTCCTCAAACGTTATTGTCTGTTAATCAACAATCTTGTACGTTTTGCAAAAACAAGGAACATTTAGTCACAAATTGTTCAGGTTTCATGAAGCTCTCCGAAGGGCTTTGCTAGGATTGCTTAAGAACAGGTCATAGCGTTTCCAAATGTGCCTCGTCGTATAGATGTAGGAATTGCCAGCAACCGCACCATAGCCTTTTGCATAGGTCCCAACCTTTAGACACTGTACTTAGAACGGAAGGTGAGGCATCTACTTCTGCCACTGCATTTTCTGCATTGAAAAAGGACACGCATGAAACCCAAGTAATCAAAGCCACGGCGTTGGTTTTTATAAAAGACTCATCGGGAAGTTATCAGCTTGGCAGGGCTCTTCTCGATTCCGGTTCTCAAGTAAGTTTCATTTACGAACAATTCGCAAATTTACGTTGGAGGATTCTCTAGATCAATATGTTGAAAGGTTTTGGGAATTCGAAAAAATTCAAGATCATCGATCCAAATGAAAAGCACTTCATGGATACCATTGAAATTCTGCCAAACGGTAGGCTTATGGTCCAGTTGTCGCAAGTTTCCTTAATTGGAATTTAAATGGTCGGTCCTAATATCCAGGATGAGCTGTTAATATTTTTACTTCGTTTTCGATTTCCCAGATACGCCCTAACTGCAGACATGTATCGACAGCTCTTGGTACACCCATCACAAAGAAGTCTTCAGTACATCTTATGGAGGGAAAATACACAAACTCCGATACAAACGTATCAGCTTAATACCATCACATATGGTACGTCATGCGCGCTATTCTTAGCAATTCGTTGCCTACAGTACTTAGCTGAGAAGAATCAGGAATGTTGAAGCCTTAGTGCAGAGGTGCTTAAGTCTGACTTTTAATTCAATGACATGTTGACTGGGGCGGACAATTTAGACGAACTTAATCAAAAACGTCAACAAGTCATATCCATTCTGAAATCGGCATATTTTTAGCTTTCAAAATGGAATAGCAATCACATGTTTTTTATAGAAGGATCTAAAGAAAAAGAGATAAAGATTGCTTGGAATCCCCGTTCTGATAATTTTATTTTCATTTATAAGCTTAATCGGAGCTTCACTAAATATACCAAGAGATCTATTCTTTCCCTTTCTTCTTTACCCTTTGACCCAATGGGCTTGCTAATTCCCATTGTTGGCAGTTGAGCTTAATACATATGTACGGTGACCATCTGTTCATTATTATAATGAACAGTTCATTATTTGAAGTAATTGTTCATTATGAATTATTTTGTATTCAAAAACTTAAAAATGTTCATTATTTCAAAAGCTGTTCATTATTTATTCAGTATTTTATTTTATTTTGTTCAGACAAAAACTAAAACCTAACTAAACCAAAATTCTTCCAACAAGATGATAAAACGAAAGAGGCCTTGTTTACTTAATATGTAAAAAATGGTAACGAAATGCAAATCTTAAATTTCATAATACTCCCTACATCATCCCCGGAACATACCTATTGTGAAACGTCAAAATCGAGCATTCAGATCATGGACTTAAGATGTATGAAGGGCTTTCTTTTCTTAACTCTCGTTGAATATCGCTTTTGTGTCAAAAGTTTTGGTTGAAGTGTCATTATTAGGCTTTGTTGGGATTGTTACGATTTTGGAACGATTTATCGTTAGACATTTTAATCTGTCAAACAAATATAAAACAAAAAATTAACGTACTTCTCTTAATGAATACCTAATAAAATTAAGATGTTGCCATCGACAATAATTCAGTTTGCAATATCGTTGAATAAGATCATATTTTAATCATTGTAAATCCATTTTAATTTTTTAAACACCACAAAAAAAATTATTTAGAATATTGATTTAAATTATTAATGAACTTTACCTTGGACACAATCTCAATTAATGTCATGAGCCTTTTTTATATGATTCTTCTTTCTACACTCCTTTCCATTTTGTCAAAAAGAAAGAATGAAAAAACAATTGGAAAAGGGAATCATGTAAACAAGATTGTAAAAAAGTGGAAGCAACTACGAACAAGAAATAAAGCAACGACTTCGGCGTTTTACTAACGACTCCATCAGTCAACAGATTTTTTTTCGATAGTCTATACATTAGAGTTTGGCGATACACAAGAATTGCAAGCATGCAAAACTGTGTTGCGCGTGTGTGGGACCAGACATTTTTAATTGATATTTTGGATACACGATATGCGTGAACCTGAATTTATTGAATTGTTCCCACAGTTGAAGTATTGCTGACAATACTTTTAACATACTCCCACTTTGAGGGTTTTTAACTCTCTAAACTAAATTTCTAACGAATATGGCCTTTTTTAACCTTTAAATTTACATGGCCTTGTATACATTTTAATTTTATCAATATTGTGTTCTTATATTAAAAAAAAAAAAAAAAAAAAAAACTAAAAAAAATTTACCAAACAAAACAAATGTAACCATTATTAATTTACTGTTTACACAAAATTTATAAAATGCAATATAATATTTAGTTTAACAATAAAAAGTAAGGTCATTCAATGAAGTATATGTATTAAATATTTACATTAAATCTAGAAACACCACGTCTGGGAGCAGCGACTGGGTGTCTTCGTCGGTAGCAGTAAGCGATGCCAATCCAAATCGTGCCAGCCAATAACAAGTAGCCCAGCCCGTAATGATGGTAATCGTGAACATTAAATTTCGTTGTGGCGTCTTCTGATTGCAGCATCACACTGTGGATTTGGTCTTTCAGCTTCGAAATATCTATTTTTTCTATTTCGGAATTTGATTTGTATCAATGATTTTGGTGTAGACGTGTTTTGATCTTGCTCTTGACATTTTGAGTCATTTAATTTGTTTCATTGAGTTGCAAGTGGTTGCTTTAATATATTAAAATCGGTGCATTTTTTGATATTAAATGTGCGTGGAAAGCTCAAAAATAAAACTATTTACAGAACTAAAAACAAAATAATAATTTTCCATATATTCTCCTTTGTTGTTCTTATTCACCAATTGTCTTCCGCTGCTTTTATTACACCAATACTATCAACGCCTTTAACATTGTCAACATCACCAACACCGTCAACTACATTAATATCACCAACTCAACTTTGCCACTCACATTGTTAACCATCCTCAAACGCCACACACACAATAAACCATCTTCAAATGTCTACCGATGCTTTTAGTAACACCACTACCACCAATAAAATCAACACCAATATCCAAACCTCCAGTAACACCAACACAACCAACCTCTCTAACATCGCTTACACCGCCAACACAGCCAAAACTTCTCACTCCGTCATCACTGCCAACATTACCAACACCGCCAACCCAACCCTTATCACACACTACACCAACAGCATAGACAACAATAATACCAACGCTAAACCATCTTCGAATACTAACAACACTCTCATCAGTTCCACTAAAAGCATCACTAAGCCGGATAATATTAAAAACAATAACAACACCTACCCGTCTAAAACCAAAAAAAAACTTCAAACGCTGCCCCAAACCCCTTACCAACGTCCACGGCGGCTCGGTGATGTAATTGTTCGTGATTTGCCTGGCAAATCCAATATGAGTCTAATTGATTTTGCCAAGAAAATCGCTGATAAGCTCCAAAATCATATTACTCCCTCTTTTGATGCTTTTCTCTTGCGTGGTTGTAGTACTGCAAACGAAACAACATTGCTTATTAGGCTGTCTTCTCCTCTTTCTATCTACCTTTATAGCAAACAATGGGCTTACAGTCTCTCAGCTATTTAACACACATGATGTATCCAACGCCTCTGACACCCGTTCTCATATTCAACGTATTTACATCAATGAGAGCTTGACACCAAAGAACAGCTGTTTAATGAGACATGCTCTTCAATTAAGAAGGGAAGGAATCCTGTTTTCGGTTCGGTCGAAGAATGCTTTAATCTTTGTGAAAAAGAGAAGAGACGATACTGAGATGTTAATTCAAACAAGTTCGCTCTCATCCATAGCAGACCCACGACCTTCTTTGCAACCCCAACCTCAACTGCAACTTTTAATGTCCCCAGGAGCGGATCAGCAATGAAATTATTTTAGTAAATTATCATTCATTAATCACTAATTTATTTATTAATTTATATATTCATAATTTTTTTTCTCTCATTTGAATTTTTTAATTATTATTTTTAATTTTAATCACTTATATAATTTCTCTCTCATTTTAAATTTTCAATCATTATTTTAATAACTTTTTAACTGCCGATATTATTAGATATTATTATTTTCTGATTTTTTTTTTGATTTTTTTTTATTTCTTCTTGTTCTTAACACATAAAATTTACCTCTTTCTTATATTTGCTGATTGTTTTCCGACTTAATTTTTCTTTTCTTACCACATAAAATTTCTCATTTTTTTTCTATTCTTCTATTTCTTGCTCTACTAGTTGTACTTTTAATGGAATTACAAAAATGGTTGTTGGTGGTGCCTACAACCCCAACCGATCCCTTTCGTCTGAACCATTATTTTCAGCAATTCGAGATTTTACTGCCCTCTACGAACATATCATAGTTTGTGGTGATCTTAACACAGATCTTTTGAAATCTGACAATAAAGCTAGTTAACTTTTAGATTTCACTGCTTCTTCAGGTATGTCAATAGTTAAGTCTTATGCCACCCGTTTTGCTCCAAACGCTCCTCCCAGCCGACTAGATGTTATTATGGTTTCCGATTTATCAAATGTTTTACTTCAAGACCAGCTTTCCCTGGGGGGTATGACTGATCATGACTTGTTGTTCTGTACATACAATGTTGACTTTTCGCGTTCCAGTCCCCAGCCATCATCTTTTCAATTTAGAGACTTTTCTTCCGTTGATTATAACGCTCTGCATACTGCTGCTTGCCTCCTACCTTGGCGTGAATAAATGAAGATTTGTCAAATATTTATCAATGGTCGATCTGCAATGGACTCAGTCTTAATCCAACCAAATCCCAGCTAATGCTTATTTCGAAGAGGCCTTACGACACCGATGATTTTCCACCTGTACTCCTTAACAACATACGACTGAAGTTTGTAAACGTTGTAACCAATCTCGGTTTTAAGCTTACCCGTTCATTGTCAGCTGATGCACACAAAAATTATGTTGTTGGGAGAATCTACGCAGGATTGCGAAAACTTCGGCTATCTTCTGGCTTTACGCCAACTGAAACTAAACTACGGCTTGTTAAGACCTTGTTTATGCCCATTATTGATTTTGCCACAGTTGTCTACTGCAAACTTGACTCGAACTCTCTGCATAAGCTACTAGTTGCATTTAATGACTCGATAACGTATGTTTATGGGATTTGCCGGTATGAGCATATATCGCAATATCACAAATTAGTTCTCCGTTGCACATTTCAGCAGTTTCTTGACGTAAGGTGCTGTATTTTCATGCATAAAATCATAACATATAAAACACCTGAGTACCTTTTCGACAAACTGCAATTTGCTCAATCGACCAGAACTTTGAATCGAATCACTCCCAGTTTCTATTATCTGATCACTTCACATCTCTTTTTTATTCATGTCACAAGGCTTTGGAACTCTCTTCCCACATCAATTAAGCAAATTATTGGAGCTACTAAATTTAAAAATGCTATTTTCAGGCAGTACTCGTTTCCGTGACCTCCTCCCTTACCACATTTTTGTTTTGTTTTCTCTCTTCACTAATTTTCACATCCCTTCAATTCCTTTTTCTTCATTTCTCTCCCTTTGCTCTTCTTTTTACTATCTTTAACTTCTTCTACCTTATTCTTCTTTTTATTAATATTCTCTATCAGATGCTTTTTTCTCATAGTTATAAGTTAAGATACTTTTTGTAAATATTTTATGTGTTATAACTTGAAATGGTTAAATTAGTTGTCTACTTTTTTGTATTTTTCTTTATTATAATCTTTACCCAAACAATATCCAAACTATTACAATGTGCTGTAAAAGCCTTAAGTCTTATTTGTACAACCTTATTTTAAATAAATTGAATTGAATGAATTGAATTTATTTGTGGAAGACTGCTAATGTTGGATTCTGTGTAATTTGTAATCCAAGCGTTTATGTTGGTCTTTGGAATAAAGGAATTTTTTATTGCGACATTGTTTTTGTATTCCAAATCCCCTTTAATGGTCAAAGATGGCATTTTGAGCAAGCAAGATTCCTTAAATTCGAGTAAGCCATTACCGAATACTGCAAGGCTTTCAGTAGAATCTTCGCATACTAGATGCCCAGTTGTATTGGAAACTGTAGAAAATATCCAAGTGTTTGAGTTGTGTAGTGCCTTCCAATAATCTGCGACAGGTATTTTATTTAATTTGCATTCGTGCAACGCATTGCTTTTATGATTTAGCAAAGCTATTTCACAACTACTCGTGACAGCTTGCTTTGTGTATGTAGAATGCAATTTTTTGCAGAGAAACTGTTGAGGTGATACAATGCGGCATTGACTAAGTTCTAGCTCGGACAGCGGGAAAAATACATCCCTTGTCAATGAAATTGCAAGAAATTGGGATGTAATTTGAACTAAAAAGCTTGAGTACTCTTTTAAAATAGGGATCGGATGCACATTAAACAACTGGAACTCAGTGGTATCCACCAGTGGTAGTCGTATTTCAAAAACTACTGTTTCTTTAAGAACTCTCCTTTTTACAGACGTCGTCTTATACAAGTCCTTTGTTGATCCTTTAGGCAGTGTCAATGTTGATGGAAGGTGTGCCTTAATTACCATAATTTGTTCGGTCAGTTGATTTGGTGTTATTTTTGGGGGGTATTATTGCATGATTTAGATCCAGAAGCTCATCTAGAAGAACATCTTGAACCTTTTCATAGTTCAAAATAATCAAAATCAAGTACGAAGTCAACGAAGCAATGTTTTGCTTAACTTCATTAAGGTCTAGTTTTTCTTTTATTGCGTTTGTGATGCTCGATAAGTAGACATTTAAGGCTTGAAAATGTTGAGTTATTTGGAGCGTATTACGTTTCAAAAGATTTGCTGTAGAATCTGTAATGGAAGTCTGCTTTCGAATTAGAGTTCTTAGATGATGTTCGTGTTGATTTACGATGTTTATCTGATCCTCAATGTGCTTAGCATCATCCTGATCAAGAACACCAAATAGACTACCTGCCAACTTTCCTACAATATCCAGAGGAGATCTGCGTGATCTGGTTCTTGAATTTTTTCGCATGTTGTAATTATCGAGGAGCTTGTTATTGTGCTCTATTACTGTGAATCTATGTTGGACTTGCTCTGTAATTGGTTGGCAGTATACATGTTAAGCTACTTCTTGTCCACAAATTTCTTCAATGTCTTCAAAATATATGCCAGTTGCATTATCCAATTGAGTTATGTTTACACGTTCAACTTTTTGAGACATTGATAGAGGGAAGATTGATAAAACCATGAGGACCACGGATAGAAGTGATTTGGGAATTTTTTTGACATTTGTCTTACACCGCTGATTGCTTTGTAGAGTCTCTTGAGTTTCATCTGTTGCAGTTTTATCTACGGTTAGCTGACCACCATTTCTGAATGTTTTGTGCTTTCTGCAGTTACTGTAAAAACGACAGCAGTATGCAAATATGTTTTGTAGTGTCCGAAAGGAATTCTTGTGATGGATACGTTCTATTTGGATATCATTATCGGTATTTGCTGACACTGTTAATACAGACTTCACCTTTCGGCGTTCTGGAGTGTCTTCTGGAGCCAATGAAGGCCTTGTTTCTAACAATATCTCATCCGTTGAAAGAAAATCTGGGCCGCTAAACCAAGTTGGTGTATTTAGAATTGTTTGTAGATCGAGCCCTCTAGATACAATATCGGCCGGGTTGATACTTCCCTTAACAAAATGATATTGTTGTATCTCTGTGTTCGCTTGAATTTGGCCACCCTTTTCGCAACGTAATTAACCCATGTGTAGGAAGGCGATCTTATCCATGCTAGTACCGTGGTTGAATCAGTATAGTAACATACCTTTTTTATTTGATCAGATAGTAATGGGAGCAACTTAGCTACTAGTTCAACCATGAGAACAGCTCCTTGTAGCTCCAACCTCGCTATAGTAGTTGCTTTCAGAGGACCAACCCATGATTGAGAACAAAACAGTTGTGAATGAATAGTTCCATTGTCCTCTACAGATCTTAAATACACACATGACCCATAGGCGTTCTGACTGCTGTCTGAGAATGCGTGCAGTGGTTTCTCCCATAGGCCAAAAGTCAAAATTTCAAGGTTGAACAAACTAATTTTTTTAATGCAATAATTATCTATGATAACGGGACAATTATGTTGCAGTAAGGTTTCTCCTCTAAAATTAGTTGTTGGCAGTCAGTCGCGTCACAAAAATCAGTGTTTTTCGTGGTTTTATAAAAAACGTTAGTCTGAAAATACGACATTGCGGTTTACCCATTTTTTGTCTGTTGTTCAAAGTAAATTTTGGAAAAAAGGTGATGTGAATATTAAAATAAAGTATACTAATAGCTTTTTAATAATTTTCTTCAAAAAATATATATAGTTAATGTTTTGACTTCTATTGAAAATGGTGCATAATTTGAACTTTTTCATATTTCGTGTTTTTCTGAAGAGCCAAAACATCAAATTCCCATAAAATCCCACAATGATTCTTATAGAATAATTTTGAGTTATTTTTCCTCTTTTAGAATACATTAGATTTTTTTTGCGCAAATTTGCGCAAGTCCTAAAATTTCGACCCGAAGTAAAACAGTGTTTTCCACTTTTTTTTAGATTCTAGCAATATGATCAAGCGAATTGATATTTTTAACATATGGCATGCGGCGAAGAAAGGTCGCAGTGATGCCAAAATTAATGAAACATGGATCATTTTCAAAGAAATTTATCAAATTGAAAGCTTAGGCGCTAAGAAAAAGATAAATACGCTATGTAAGTCTTTTCATAGAAGGTGGGAGGATTGTTCCCGAAAAAAATGTGTTTTTATCTAAAAATAGTATTTGGCTTGAGTTCATCGAAGACTTTAGTTCTTTGGAGGAGGCCCAAACAGAAAAAAAGTCGCCAAATAATCAAGGGAGACCAAAAAAACCATTTTTAGAAAGCTCGTCTCGCACTAAGAGGAGACGAATTGCTAAAATCGTTGAAGTCGATGAAGACATTGCTTGTGCTTTGAAACATTGCCAGTCTACAGACAATCTCAAAGTAAGACAACTCGATTCAAATGATGCTTTGAAAATGTTGGTCGAGGCAAAATTGTCAAAACATCAGTACCAAGTTATCAGGAACTTGGTAAACCAAAAAACTGAGGTTGATATTTTTCCAAGCTATGCCAAGGTTCTTCAAGCGAAACAAAAATGTTACCCAGAGCTGGATACAATCAGCATTTCCGATTCTTCAGCCGAGGTTACCCTTCAAGGTCTCTTTAACCATACTGCCCAACGCATTGTAGAATCCCAACGGGCCTTTTTTGAAAATTCGGAGACTAATTTCGGTAATAATTAAAATATCTTACCAAGCAGGTTTTGTGTTTTATTGTAAAACTTGTCTACTTTTTCTTTTGTGTTTGTTTGTGGTAAAAATGTCTCGTGTTTGTTACAGCCGATATAGCTACAGTTGCAATTCTAACAGTGTCTCTAGTCTTAATCTAATCACAGGAGGTAGAATAATGCAGTGTTCGTCTTAATGTACAAACAAAAATTTCAGTGTGACTAAATAAACTCTTGATTTAGGTGATCTGACTTTAATTGGGAAATGGGGATTTGATGGAAGCAGTGGGCAGTCCAAATATAAACAAAGAACGTCTGGCGAATTCAGTGATGCGGATATGTTTATAAAATCTTATGTTCCGATTCAACTTTTTTCGCAAGAGAGTTCTAATTCTGAAAAGAAAATTGTATGGCAAAATCCTCGCCCAGGATCAACTTGATATTGCCGACCAATACGTTTTCAATTAAAAAAAGAAATGGCAGAGTTGAGCAGAGCTGAGCAGGAATACATGCAGAACCAGATAAATAACTTAACTGGAACAATAATTACAGTAACTGACCGCTCTATAAATGTAAAACACATCCTCAAATTGACAATGGTTGACGGTAAAGTATGCAATGCCTTGTCAAATACTTCTTCCCAACAGATTTGTTTTATTTGCGGAGCAAAGCCAAGTAACATAATTGATATTCAAAGCTCTTTACAAAGAACCATCAACGAAGAATTTCTAGATTTCGGCATATCTCCACTGCATGTGTAGATAAGATTCTTTGAATTCTTCATTCATCTAGTATATAGATTAGATTTTAAAAAATGGCGAACCGGAAAAATTGAAAAACCTCTTTTGGACGCCAAAAAAAACGAATACAAGCAGACTTCAAAACCATTGGATTGATAGTTGACAACCCAAAACAAGGTGGTGGAAATTCAAACGATGGCAATACTGCTCGTAGATTTTTTGCAAACCCTTCTTTATCGTCTCAGATAACTGGTGTTAAGCAATCTATACTTGAAAGATGTGCTGTAATTTTGAAAACTTTGGCAAGTTGTTTTGCAATTAATGCAGAATCCTTCTAAATATATGCGCAAGATACAGCTCGTGAAATTGTTGAAGAATATCCTTGGTACCGATTGCCAGCTTCGGTACACAAAGTCCTTATTCACGGAGGACAAATTGTGGAACATGCCATATTGCCTATAGGACAATTTACTGAAGAGGCAGCAGAGGCGAAAAACAAAGACGTTAAATTTTTTCGGTCGAACAATACTAGAAAAATATCTAGGCTGTCAACTAACACTGACTTATTGAACAGACTACTTTTAACGTCAGATCCTTTGCTTTCTAACGAAAGAAATTTAAAACAAAAACAAAAATCGACATTGTCTCAAGATATTTTGAGTTTATTGCTTTAATACTAAAAAAATAAATAAAAAATACTATAAAATCATTAATAAAATTAAATAATATTTAAAATAAATCGCTGGTTTTATTTTCTATCATTTAAAATTAATTTTTGAGTTTTGACCGCCCTTCCCATACAAACGAAACCACTGTGCGACGCCAACCAATTGCGCACCCCAAGGCTTCGGGCGTCCTGGTCTACGCCATCCTTCCAACGTAAGCAAGGTCTGCCACGTTGTCTTCTACCATAAAAAGTACCGCAAAAGACTTTCCGAGTTGGTTCTTCTTCGCTCATGCGAGCTAGGTGTCCAGCCCACCGGAGTCTACCGAGCTTTATTTTTTCAACAACATCTGCTTCGAGATAGATTTCATACAATTCATGATTGTATCTTCTCCGGAATCGTCCTTCCTCACACACGGGGCCAACAATTCTCCGTAAGACTTTTCTCTTGAACGCGGACAAGAGATCAGAGTGCCTTTTTGAAAGCACCCAAGTCTTGGAACCGTATGTGAGTCTTGTGATATCTCCCTTCTTATGTATGGGACATATGATGCCTTTTCGCCGGTCTTCTGCCATCTCTTCGTGTTCCCATACGTGTACTATGATTTCATGAATTGCTTGATGTAGTGTTGGCCCTCCATGTTTGATCAGCTCGGCAGGTATACCATCGGCTCCTGAGGCTTTATTATTTTTGAGCCGATTAATCGCATGTCTTATCTCCTCAATGCAGCATGAGATCTTCTTCTTGAAATGTTGGAGTCTCCATTTCTTCCGTGAGCTGACCGTTCAGCAGTTCATTAAAGTCCACTTCCCATCGCTCCAGAATGCCTTCAGAATCGGTGATCAGATTACCCTCTCCGTCTTTACAATATGTACAGCGTGGTGTGTATTGCGACATGTTTCTGACGGATTGGTAGAACTTCTGCGCCTGGTGCGGACCTCGCTCTCTATTTCTTTCCATTTCACAGACAATGTTTTTTTTCCAGGCTGCCTTTTTTCGTCTGTGAAGTCTTTTTTCTATTCTTCTGAGCTCTTTATATTCATCATCGCGTGCCCGCGTTCTATGAGACTGTTGCATTGCTCGGTATGCAGCATTCTTACGTTCAGACGCTAGTTTGCATTCATCATCAAACCAGTCGCTCCGATCTCTGCGACTACTGCCTAAGATGGTATCAGCAGTACTAATGACTTTGTTCTTAAGGCGTGACCATTTTTCCTCTACGCACGGCATTCTGTGACCAGGACTTACTCTTCCCTCATCGAGCTCTCCGAGGGCGAGCCTTAGTGCGCGACTGTATTGGTTGCTTTTGCATTCATCGCGTAGGGCAGCCGTGTTGATTCGAGCCTGGCCAGCGGATGCAATACTGCTTCGCATAGCAATCCGCCCTCGGAACACCATACCAACGAGATAGTGGTCCGAGTCGATGTTGGCACCTCTATACGTTCGTATCGTCCTCAGGCTCGAGTAATGGCGGCGATCTATCAACACGTGGTCAATTTGGTTACGAGTGACTCCATCAGCCGATACCCGAGTGACTTTGTGGATATCCTTACGCGGGAGGCTGGTACTCGCAACGACCAATTTTGTTGATGCTGCCATTGCTATGACTCTTAGTCCGTTGTCATTAGTGTTCTCATGCAAACTATGGGATCCTATGTACTGCCTGAATACTGGCTACCTACCTAATTTTGCGTTGAAGTCACCAAGGATGATTTTAACGTCATACCTTGGGCAGGCATTGAGGGTCCTCTCTACAAGTTCGTAGAAGAAATCTTTTTCTTCTTCTTTGGACTCCTCAGTAGGTGCGTGAACATTTATGAGGCTGATGTTATTGAATTTGCCTCGCACGCGAAGGGTGCATAGCCTTTCATTTATTGCGTTAAAGCCGATGACAGTAGGCTTCATTTTTTGGCTGACTAGGAAGCCTACCCCGAGCACATGGTGTTTTGAGTGACCGCTAAAATATATGTCGTATTCTTTGTTCTACAAAACACCATTCCCTGGCCATCTCACTTCCTGAAGTGCTGTTATGTCAGCTTTATACATGGCCAGGACATCAGCTAGCTGTTGTGCAGCTCGAGCTCTATAGAGCATTCTGACGTTCCATGAGAAAACTCTTAAATCGTTTAGCCGTTGTCGTTGCTTTGTTCGTCGTTGAGAAATCAGTATATTTCCGAGGCTTGTTGTCGGGTTCTGAGTAATATTTTTTTACGGGACAGGTTACTAGCCCTCCGCAAACCCTTAGAAAGTGCTTGCAATTTTCACTAATTTGTGTACAAAAATATACACAAATAATTGCCCGGGGACCACCACGCGGAGGTAAAGCAAGCAGCAGGTCCCAGAGACATATCTTGGTAAACTTAAATCTTTCAACATCGAAAAACTTTTCAAATAACGAATCCATTTATTTGCTTGATCTTCAGGGACGTGGTCATCCCATGATAAATCTGTTTTCCATAGCTCCTGCAAGAATAGTTTTCCCAGAACTATTACGGGTCCAAGTAGTCCCAAAGGATCATATAACCTTGCAAGATTGGCTAGTACGGTTCGTTTGCATACTTTCTCGTATTGATTAAATTCATCAAAGTCAAATTTAAATTTGAATGCATCCAAAGAGGGATCCAGATCAATCCCAACGTTTTGATCACTTCAGATTGATGAAATGCAGCTAGTTTTTCTTTATGCTCTTCAGGAATGTTCTGCAATATATCAGGATGATTAGAACAAAATTTTCTTAGCTCAAAGTGGCCCATTTTTAAGACATTGTTGACATCTGTTAATAGGTTTTTAGCCTCGTCTATAGTCTCAGCACCTGCAAGACAATCGTCTACATAAAAATTGTTTTTTATAATATGCGATGCAAGAGGATATTGTTCCTCAACATCTTCAGCGAGCTTTACTAAGCATCTAGTGGCCAGATATGACGCTGATGCTGTACCATAAGTTACTGTGTTCAGCTGGTACAAATGGAGCGGACTGCTGCGTTCCGATCTCAAAAAAATTAGCTGCAACATTCTATCACAAGGATCTACTAAAACTTGTCGGTACATTTTGTCACCCGTGAAAACATATTTGTGCATTCGAAACTTGGTTATAATGGAAAATAAGTCTTGTTGAACTGTTGGACTAACCATTAAACTATCATTAAGTGAATATCCAGAGGTACTTTTAGCTGATGCATCAAATACCACTCTTAGCTTTGTTGATGTGCTTTCGGGTTTTATAACACGGTGATGAGGGACTACAAAATAAGTGTTGCACAGTTTGCTTTCATCAATTGGACTCATATGACCAAGAGCTTCGTACTCTCGCATACAGTCTGCGTATAACAATTTCAGCTCTTGATTTTGGTCTAGTTTCAGCTCAAACGCCAGGAAGCGCCTTTTAGCTACTTCGAGCGAGTCTCCCAAAACAACGCTTGCATCCTCTTTACATGGTAACCGCACAACAAACTGATGGCTATCATTTCCTCTTACGTTGTTCTTGAAATGTTCTTCACAGTCATGGTCCTCTTTGCTCATGGTATTTGCTGGCATATCATGATTTTCCGTTTTCCAGAATCTCCGCACCAATTTGTCTAAAGAAGATAGCGTAGGACCTGTAGCTATGTGGCAATGTGACGTGTCTGTTGGTATTGGTATGCTTCCAGCCAATATCCAACCCAGCTTTGTATATCGTAATAAAGGAAGATCATTTGAAATCCTAACTTCTCCTGGCAAGAATAGCTCAAAAAATATGCCGGCCCCTATTAACATGTCTAAACGTTGATTCTTAAAGCTAGAAGGATCTGCCAGTCGTATATTAGGTGGAATTTTCCAGCGAGACATGTCAATTTGCGCACTTGAATTATAGTCACTAATGCGAGGCATAATGCTTGCCTCTATAGTTGCATGGCATCCGGATGTTCTTGACTCAAACGTTACATTAGTGACGAAATCTGCCTTACATTCTTTACCCCCTATTCCCGTTATTGGCACACTCTTGCGACGTTGCTTGAGGCCCAACTCAGTGGCAAGGGATTGCGTTAAGAAATGTAATTGCGAGCCTGAATCTAGCATTGCATGGCAAGGGATGCTCGTTCCGTTGGATGAAATGCAGTTTATAACCGCTGTGGCGAGATATACCTGACGCATTCTTTATGGCCCTGATGCAGTATTTGCAGATTTTGAGTTTAAGAAATTTTTATAACGCTTACCAACATTTGTTGAATTTTCTGGTTTGTTGATCTGCTTATTTGGAGAAGAAGCTAAGCTAGACCTAGCCTGCTGTGGATGAAGAAGTGTGTCATGTCTTCCTTCGCATTTTTAGTATCCTCGGGACTGGCATGATTGGGCGAAATGTCCTTTCTTAAGGCAATTTTTGCACAGCATCAGCTTGTACGCAGCTTTTCCTCGTTCCGGACCTGTAAGATACAAAAAATTAGTACAGTTATATATGCCATGCTAACTTGAACTGCACATAGCGCAATCGATACTATTGGCACTAGTGGCAGCGACTAACGCTGGTGTTTTTTTTCTCTCCTCACGACTGCAAATTGCTTCCAATGTTTGAAACCGTGAATCCACAAATTTAAAGAAAGCATCTAAGCTGGGACTGCTTCTAGGATCCTCAAAGTTTTGTTCGAACAGCGTCCTGCTCTCCTTGTCCAACTTTTGGAGCATTAGATAGACCACTATAATCCCGATTGGTGACTTCGTATCCAAGATTGGAGATTGCCTGCATTCCCTCCTTTGTCGTATCATGCAATCGTCTCAGACTGGAAGCTGTTCCAATTGCTGGTGATTGTAACTACAATTGAGCCGTTAGCAACAACCTTCTGTTATCGAACCGATCAACAAGAGTATTCCATGCCACGTCATAATTTTTGCCAGTGGGCTGGAAATGCTGTATTAAACTGTGCGCTTCTCCTGTTACATTCGCACGTAAGAAGTATAGCTTTTGCGCAGCAGAAATCGGTTAGTCATGTATAAGCTGTTTAAACAGATCATAAAACTGACGCCAGTTGAGATAGTTCCCATCGAACTTTGGCAACTCAATTTTGGGCAATTTTTTAGTTGGAGGAACTGGTGACTGTCCTGGTTTCTCAATAGATTTGGGATTGTCTATTCGATCACACAGCTCCACCAACGCCAGCTCAACTCGGCCTTGCACGTCGAAATAGCGTTCGACCTCGTGAATGAATATGTTTTGGTCGAGTCTCCTGAATAGTTCCACAACATCGCTCCAACTCCGCTCAAGTGACCTGGACTTTATCTTGCAGTAAGCCTCGCTTTGTCCCAGAGCCAGCTCGGTGGAAATTCTCTATAGCGTATTTTCCAGGTTACTTACGAGCAATAGAAAGATCTCCTTGGTGGTCGTTATGGAAGGCTGATTATTAGTTGCCCCTGCAGATGTTTGTTGGCTTCCTTCTGTGTCAACAGCAGGTGTCTTTACCTTACTCTTGGAAACTTTCTGAGTTCGTGCCTTCCCATCAGCAGAAGTTTCCTGAAGTCCGTTATCTATTTCGTCTATGCGAATGTTAAGATCACTTAACATTCGCTCTTTGATCTTTCGTATTGCTTCGTAATAGTCTTTTTTGAAGTACTGATGGTCAAGCTGTTCAGCGAATTTAAAAATAAATAAATTTATTGGCGCGACAGCTCCTTAAGGAGCCAAGGCCTAGTGACTTATACTCTCAACCATTCCTGTGTGTGTGTTGTTACTCTGCAAGAATGGAAGCGAATTTATCCCGGATAATGCTATCCGTCTCATCGAAGCTCTGCCAATTTGTTTCTAAATTGGCCCGACGCTTCACCAAGTAGCTTAAGGTTTTCCTTGTTTCGGAATCCTTTGCATAATTGCGGCTTATGCGGCAAATTTCATCTCCCAACCTTTCCTGGTTTTCAGAGTAATACTCCAAGTCCATTACACTAACACTTTCTGCTTGACTCATTTTTTTTTTTTTTGGTTTTTTAGTTCACACAACACTTAACCACGCAAAGAACAAAAAAAAAATCACTTGAAATTACAGTTATTTTAAAGAAAACAAAATAAAGCAGGCAACTACGAACAAGAAATAAAGCAACGACTTCGGCGGTTTACTAACGACTCCATCAGTCAACACATTTATTTTTCGATAGTCTATACATTAGAGTTTGGCGATACACAAGAATTGCAAGCATGCAAAACTGTGTTGGGCGTGGAATACCTTAACTTTGGGACCAGACATTTATAATTGATATTTTGGATACACGATATGCGTGAACCTGAATTTATTGAATTGTTCCCACAGTTGAAGTATTGCTGACAATACTTTTAACAATGGTCATGGGCATGAGTTGGAAATAGTATAACAAATCGTAACTATCTGACACTAAGCTAGCAATGTTTTATTTTATTTTATTTTAGTTTTTACTAACAACTAACACATGCACTTATGATGACCCTCGGATTGTAGAATGGAGCTTGCTCTAAGCTTACTATATCAAAGAATCTGAAGTGTAAAACTTCAACAAGGCATTTTTTTCAGTCAAATAGTTACGGATCGTATTTTGGTATTTTGGAACTATGGAACTTCAAGTAGTTAACAATTGTTAACGATTGTCAACGATAGTTAATAAAAGAACGCCCCAATGGACTGCTAGGATCCAACTTCAAGTTGGTCTCTAATAGCGCTTGAAGCTAACTGGTTGTCAAATATGGAAACAAAAGTTGTAGAGGCAGAAGGGCAACAAATTACTCTTAACCACAAAAATTTATATATATCAAAAAATATAATATAATAAATGATAACTAAGGCTTAATTGTGCCAAATCGTTTACTAGTTTTTTTTTATCGCAAAAAAATATTATTCAATTTACATATATTTGAAAAAAAAAAATAATTCATTGTGAACTGCAGCTTCACCCCTTCCTCATATGCTAGATACGGTTAAGAAAATGAAGTTTCTTGTAATAAAATATTTCACAACTGGTTTGTTTCAGTTGTCAGTGTGTTGCGACTTGAGACACATTTTTCTAAGATATTGTATGGAAACGACAACCAACTAGCAGTCCATATCAAATATCCATGATTCGGATAATAATCAAGTCAAAAGATTTTCAAAATTGGAAAAATAGATAGATGTAATTTGTTTCACATTTCATAGTAATTTTAAAAATATTTTAAGAATTGTAGAACTTGAATTATGTCCTTCGGGGTTGAATGCTCCAACAGCACATTTTTTTAGTCTGAGAAATGAAAAAAAAAATAAAGTCCAAACTATGAAATCAATTTAAATTACTAAATTTAACTATGAAATGATCTGTTTTGAGTTCATAGAATATTAAAAACGAAAATCAGATTTAATTAAACAAATCTCTACTTATAAAAGTATTTAAATATGTAAACAAATAAGAGTTACTTGTTGTAGGCCCTGATTTTAAATAATATAGACACTTATTTAGTTTTTTAGCGTTTATTTTACTCTAACATTATCCAGTTAAAGTAAAGACTGAATTTTATTTATTTGTTTATTTTGCCTGACATATATATTAACAGTCCCTTCTGTAATATTCTGTAATCCTTGTCATATTTTTGTATTAAAATATTTTTTTAAGACAAAAACTGGGTTTTATTATTTTTTCTTCTTAATGTTCATTATTTGGAATTTAAAAATATGGTCACCGTATATATATTTGGAATTTTGTGACTTTTGCTGCGAGGACATATAGGAGATTCATAAATCGGTAATTGAGTTTGGTTATAGCATATAAAGATGGTTGAGCTGAAAATAGATGAATTGAAGCAGCAACGGACTTCTACAAAAGGGAGCATAAATCGCATACAGAATCTGGTAGAATCCAAAACAAATACGTTCTCATCAACGGAACTTGAGTGCTGTCTAGGGATTTTGGAGTCATATTTTAAACAGATTCTAGTATATCAGACCAGGATAGAAGGTTTAGATTCGTCAGATACTGGTCGTGGTGAGCTAGAGGAATTGTATATCACTGCGAAAACTAAAATACTTACGCGCTTAGGAACTAATAGGCGTAGTAGTAGTGCAGCGGATATGACTCACATCCAATAAGCCATCTTCCTAAACAACGTTTGCCTGGGTTTAGTGGAAAGAGTTCGGATTACAAGAATTTTATAAATTCTTTGAATAGTCTTGTTGAAAATGATGGCAGCTTGACAAAAACTGAAAAATTCAATTACTTGTTGTCGTGTTTGACTGATCAAGCCCTAAGTACAGTGAAGGCCTTTCAAGTAACAGAGGAGAACTACCCCGAGGATCTTGATAGGTTAAAAAGCGTTATGATAATAACGTCATATGTCTCTCGTCAAAGATCTCAATTTAGAAATGACCCATTATTACATACCCCATCAATGCGTAATGAGACCTGAGAGTGTGTCTACGAAGTTACTCGTTGTTTTTGATGCATCGTGTCGTACGTCGTCGCAAGTTTCCTTAATTGGAATTTTAATGGTCGGTCCTAACATCCAGGATGAGCTGTTAATATTTTTACTTCGTTTTCGATTTCCCAGATACGCCCTCACTGCAGACATCGTAAAGATGTATCGACAGCTCTTGGTACACCCATCACAAAGAAGTCTTCAGTACATCTTATGGAGGGAAAATACACAAACTCCGATACAAACATATCTGCTTAATACCATCACATATGGTACGTCATGCGCGCTATTCTTAGCAATTCGTTGCCTACAGTACTTAGCTGAGAAGAATCAGGAATGTTGAAGCCTTAGTGCAGAGGTGCTTATGTCTGACTTTTACTTCGATGACATGTTGACTGCGGCGGACAATTTAGACGAACTTAATCAAAAACGTCAACAAGTCATATCCATTCTGAAATCGGCACATTTTTAGCTTTCAAAATGGAATAGCAATCACATGTCTTTTATAGAAGGATCTAAAGAAAAAGAGATAAAGGGATTGCTTGGAATCCCCGTTCTGATAGTTTTATTTTCATTTATAAGCTTAATCGGAGCTTCACTAAATATACCAAGAGATCTATTCTTTCCCTTTGTTCTTTACCCTTTGACCCAATGGGCTTGCTAATTCCCATTGTTATACGAGCTAAAATCATACTACAAAAGCTGTGGATAGAAAAGCTAGACTGGTATGCAGTCATTCCAGAACCCATCGAGATTGAATGGATTCATTTTATGGAAGACTTGAATTCACTTCAAAATCATTACGTCTTAATTGAAGATATAATAAGCTACCAAGTGCATGGGTTTGCGGACGCATCGATGAAAGCATATGGTTGTTGCATATATTTAAGAACAACAGATATTTCTAGTTCAGTAGGCGTAAAGCTTTTAGTTGCCAAGTCAAGAGTCCCTGCCAAAAAGAAGCAGCATCCTCGCCTGGAACTTTGCGCAGCTCATCTTTTGGCAAAACTGTGTATGAAGATTCAGAAGGTTGCAGATTCCGTCAACACTAAAACTTACCTTTGGACAGATTCGTCAATTGTTTTGCACTGGTTGACAACGCATTCTTCGAAACTCAACACGTTTGTAGGAAATCCGGTATCAGAAATATAGGAAACAACGAAGCATGCCATTTGGAGACATGTCCCAACAAACGAAAACCCCGTATAGTTTCTGGAAGGTCTAGAGTAGAAGAGCTGAAAAACTCAATTTGGTTCAATGTGCCAGACTTCCTATTTCGAATTGATGAAAATTGGCAAACTGGCATATGACCAATGCATTCTCTGGATAAATCTGCGTTGGAGATGAAGAAAAAGGTCTTGAGTTGTCAAAAACTTGAACAAAATTATCTTCTTGACGTAATAGATAGATTTAGTTCGTATACAAAAACTCTACGAGTCTTCGCGTATGTTGAAAGGTTCACTAGCCGAACAAGAAACCCGAAACTTGCTCGTAGTAATTACATATCAGCTGATGAGTTAGACAAAGCACTACACACAATCGTAAGCTTAATACAAACAAAGTATTTTGCCAAGGAAATACATAGAAATAATAAGCTGAGTCCTTTTATCGAAAATAAAAAAATGGTTGCCTTTTATTAAAAGAAGCAGGGCGTTTGAAGCATGCTGATTGTCCAGAAGAATGCAAACATCCACTTTTACTTCATAAAAATTCAAGTTTTACCAGAAACTTTATTCGACATCTGCACTTTTCAAGCATGCTGGTCCGAAGACTATTGTTGTACTCTCAATACAATGATTTTGGATAGTAAATGTTCGAGAGCTGGCACGTCAGATAGTTCGTCAATGTCCTCATTGTGTTAGATATCGTCCAAAATTGTATAAGCAGGTCATTGGAAATTTACCTGCAGATAGGTTGACTCCATCTCGTCCATTTAGTTGCTTTGGAGTTGATTTCTGTGGTCCTATATAAACCAATTATAAAATTCGTGGTAAAGTTCCGTACAAAACATACGTTGCAGTTTTTGTTTGCTTTGAGTCGAAATCAGTTCATTTGGAAGCAGTGTTAGATCTTTCAGCTGATGCCTTCATAGCAGCTTTGAAAAGGATGATAGGTCGTCGAGGTCTCCCAAGAGACATCCATTACGATAACGCAACAAATTTTGTTGGCGCTGAATCAAAACTATTAGAATTGCGGGATATGTTGTTCAGAAAAACCAATCAAGAATCTATTATAAATGTTTGTACTAATGCCACAATAAATATCCATTTTATACCCCCCAGGGCTCCATACTTCGGAATGATTCGGGAGGCGGCCAAATTAGCAAAGGGCCATCCTTATCGCAGCTTAGGAAGTGCTTAGCTAACGTTTGAGGAGCTGTCAATAATACTGTATGAAATAGAGGCAATAAAGAATTCGAGGCCAATCACACCGCTGTCAAAACCCATTTCTGGAATAGGTGGTCGAAAGAGTATGTACAAGAACTTCAAGTTCGTGCGAAGTTTACGTCACCTAAACCCAATATAACTGTCGATAGTCTAGTCATCGTGCATGATGACAACTTACCACCCCAAAAATGGCTCACGGGAAGAGTCACAAATATCGTTGAAGGCCCAGATGGAAGGGTCAGAGTCACCGATGTTAGAACCCAATGAGGAGAATTTTGACGTCCAATTCACAAGCTAGCTGTGATACCATCTTGAAAGAAAGTTCTTTCAAAGGAGGCGGAATGTTGGAACATATTGAAATTCATATTTTTTTGCAATGTTATATTTTAATATGGGTCTCATGTTTTTATATTAACTTAACGAATAAGATATTGTACTTTTAAATTTGAATATGGCACTTTTCTTATACCAGTTACCATCTTTTATTCAATTAGTTTGAATTTTGTGCCATTGCCATCTTTTTTTAATTATGAATTCGCTTTAAATGTCAAAAATAAAATAAAAAGAAATTTGTATCCAACCCTTAGGGGAAACTGTGTTCGTCTTTATCCCAAAATTGTGGGTCGTCTATTGGTCGTTCGATATCTAGTAATTTTCCAGGTTTTGTCATCAGCATTATAAGTTGTCACTTTTTTATAAGTTTTATTGTGGTTTATACAAAAAAAACCTTCTTTCGGACTTTTGCAAACGTTACATCGGTTGTTTCGGCTCCCTGAGACGCAAAGAAGAGGATTTCTTCTTTGTTGGATTTCACTCTGCCGAGGAGACGAAGTCCAGGCCAGAGTTCATTAGGATCTACCTTCCTTAGCGCTTATCTTCAGCCAGCACTTCCAGAGCATGGAATAATTGAAGGGATCACTACTTTTTTTGTCTTGGTTTTTTTTGTCTCCGTTCTGACGCCCGAAGGTTCCACCGCAGAACCATTGTAATTGATTATTACGGAACAAGACGCGATAAAAACTCGCCGAACAACTAAAAAAATGTAATTTTTATTTCGGAAAATCTGCCAAAGGAAGTTAAAACAAATAACAAATACGCAAATTGTTTATTGGATTGAATTTGAGATATGTCAGTTCATTTTCGATATCTCAAAAAGAGCAAGAAGGCCTCAGTTGCACAGGTGCCTCTTCTTCCAAAAGCCTCCAAACTGTGAAAAATACGGTTTGCACCTTCGGTGAAGGTATTTGGGGGAGTTTTTAGTAGAAAAGGATTTGAAACATTGGCCTAGAGTTGCTGTGCTGCAATTCGAATTGTAGCGGTTGTGGTTAGCACTCAGGACTTCAAACTCTGAGAGATTCCGCAAACAAAGGTATTTTCTATCCAACGAAACGGTTTTAACAAGTAGTCGACAATAAGAATTACCACTCGTTGGATACTTCAAAGCCAGAAAGCATAAGTGTCGGATGTGTCTGTCGGACGTTAATAATTTCAATTTTAAAATTGAACATTAAAATTCATTAGTCGTGAGGCAAATAAAGCAAGTTTTTTTTGTAAAAAAAAAATTACAGCGAACAAAAATAAGATATGTAAGTGTTACACATAACGAACGATAGCTTAAAGTGAATTTTTGTGGCAACTAGTGAAACGGGAAGACGGGGCTGAGCAACACCGCTAACGAGCAAATTAATAAGATGGACATTTGTTGAGATTCAAAAAAAAGGGGTGAGTGCAATAAAATAATATCATAATAGGATTTTATAGCTAAGCAAACAGCTAATGAAGGTGCAAAATTTTTTTTTTAATAGTGTTAAGGGTGAATTTCGGCAGCAAAGGGCCGTCATAAAGGTCTCATTCAGAAGTCACGAGGAAGAGAAACCGCTCCCAGTGGAAAAGCAGCCAAGTAGCGAATCAGCCCAGGAACAGCGTCCGTGGGATTCCCGGACGCCCTAAGTAAAAATACAAATATTAAGTTATGTAAATATAAGTAAGCCAGAATTGCCCTTAATTTCAACTTGAAGCAGTAATTTAAAAGTTAAGTTTAAAAAATTAAACTAAATTTTAAAGAAAGAAGCCAGAAGCAAAGAAAATTGTGAAGAGAAAGCCTGGTTAACCCCCAGTCCCGTGACAGGATTCCGCAAGCCAGTCTTACGGGTTACACCTGCCCGCTAGGTAGCGGAAGGAATAAAACCCACTGGGCGTGATATTTAATTTTTTTTGTTTCTTGTTTTAACCTATCATACATAGTTTTTTTTAATATTTATGTACATATATACAATTTTAATTTAATTTCGTTTTTTTTATCACTATTTCGAGTGTCTGGTATTGCCTTTTGATTTTTAAAACGATTTTTGGGTTTAAATGAATTAAATATTGATTTGCCATAAGCAAGGATCCTTTAAAAAGGCAAGGAAGGCATTGGCTCGTGAAGGCCCCGAACCGGCGAGCAATCTTTTGCAACCCATTTCCCTTAAGCACTTACAAAGAGCTCTTGGTGGGTAGTATAAAGTGGGGATCAGATATCGCTACCCAAAGAGGCGGTAGATTTGTGGGTGGCGCTTTCCGGGTCCTAGTTAATAAGATTTTATTTAGTTTTGTTAAGATCTACCATAATTTTAGTTTTAATTCTAATCATACCGTTTGTTTTCACTTTTTTGGTTTTGTTAATTTTTGTTCCCTTTGTGAACTTCTATAATTTTAATAAAATAGTATACTTATGTGAATCACGCCAAAGTGAGAAATGAAATTAAGGTGTTGTTTGTGATTCTACATACGGAGCACGATGGTGTGCTAAACTTATAAGTTTTTCAGGGGGTGCAGTAAGGCGCGCCGAGGCCTTCAGCCGCAAATAGTAAGTATGGCTTGAAGGCGGGTAGGCTCTTCTGTTCAAACACGAATCTAGGAGAATTCCGATCGCAAATGATCGGATTCCAGGAGGATCAGGAATATAGCCCTGCATCGTCACCAGCAGGGCCTCTTTCAATTCCAACTGGGGTACTGCCATAAGGGGTTTTCAGTTATGTATTTTTTTGTATGGATTATTGGCATGTTTCTATGTTTTTGAGAGAGGTGAGGTCTGACTGTGGGGGCAAGATCCTCCCTATTCCGGTGAGCTAAGCCACACTTGCAAGCACGCCACTGCTCCTACAGCAGACATTCTATCCATTCCTGTCCCCTCCTATCCCTTCCAACACCCTCTCCGATCCTAACTTATATTCTATCCTTCATCCTTTACTAAAACCTTCTCCCGCCATGTATATCCTAATCGTTCCTATCCTGCTTCCTGTCCTATTACCTACCCACTATCCTATCCTATTCTCATACAGCCCCAAATTCCCAAAGCCCATCTCCGATTGCCTCTTATATCACGGTTAACGCAGCAACCAGGATCATTCCTATCCTTTGCATAAAAGGAACCACAAGAGCTCCCAGGTTGACGGTTAGGATTCGGACCGTTCATTTTGGCGCCCAACTCGGTCAAAGCAAAAATCCACAAAACAAACCCACTTAGAACCCTTGTTTGTTGCTTATTATAAGTCCCTTAAAGTGAAAAAACTAGAACCTTAACATTAACATTAGCATTGCAAAAAAAACATTTGCCGCTGCCGCGCAATTGGTTTCGGTTTCGCGATTGCATAGTGTACTGAAGTTAATTAAACCCAAGAAACACGAACGCCCAACACGAGTTTCGAAAAAGTATGCAGGAGGAATACTCATAAAAAAAAAAAAAGAAAAGTGGAACATAAGTAAAACATCTTCCACATAGGTACGTTCGAATAAGAAAGTCTAAACATTATTCAAATGTGCGTTGAAAAAAGCCGTCGAAAAATCAAATTAAACTTAAGTATCTTTGCCTTAAATTCAAACAAAAACGCACTTTCGACATAATTTAGACCTGGATATTTTGTAGAAATTGAATTGAAATATATTATATACATACATATATAAAATCAGATACATATTTTGAACGACATATTTCGTATATTTAATTCAATCATAAAAACATCAAACATAATACTTTACATTAAAATTCATCATAATCATTTGGATATGTACTCGCACTCGCATATTCAAGTTGGTACTTTCACGAAAAACAATTTTTCTAAATCCACGAAAGAGGATAAATAGAATCCACTTTTCGCCCAATATACCACACACACACACAACTAGTTAAAGCTTTCGCCTCAATTCGAAATTGGACAATTTTTTCGATACATTTCACACATCCACCAGACTACACTTTGCATTTAATTCGTCGTTTTCGCCTTCCGTTCGCTTGCAGCTTTCGATTTGAAGCTAATCAGCACAGCATCCAACATCTTTAACATACAATCAGTTCAGGAGATACACACTTGATTTCATTGCACTGATCTACATTTCGCCCACATCATCGTCGTCGCGGGAGATCTTGCTACATGATTAACGCACTGAAATAAAGCTTTTGGTTGGAATATTTTTTATCGTTTTTACAAATAAGTTCTAACTGATTAATTGGATTTTGGTTTTGGATTCTTCTTCTTTTTGCTGTTTGGGATCAATATAGTAACTTCAATTTATAATTAATTGAATATTGGAAATCATCAAAAGGATCATAATTGCTACACTTAGAAGTTATTCTCGTCAAATTTCGCTTCATTCACTCTATTGTACTTCGTTAAAATAAGCTTTTCTTTTTTGTTATCAGTTGAGCAATTTATGGTAATTTTGTGACTTTTGCTGCAAGAACATTTAGGACATTCAAAACTCGTTAATTGGGTTTGGTTATAGCATATAGAGATGGTTGAGCTGAAAATAGATGAATTAAAGCAGCAACGGACTTCTACAAAAGGGAGCATAACTCGCATAAAGAATCTGGTGGAATCCAAAACAAATACGTTCTCTTCAACGGGACTTGAGTGCTAAGATACTGGTCAGATACTGGTCATGGTGAGCTAGAGGAATTGTATAAAAAAAACTAAAATACTTACGCGCTTAGGAACTAATAGGCGTAGTAGTAGTGCAGCGGATATGACTTTAGGTATTTTACATCCAATAAGCCATCTTCCTAAACAACGTTTGCCTAGGTTTAGTGGAAAGAATTCGGATTACAAGAATTTTATAAATTCTTTTAATAGTCTTGTGGAAAATGATGGCAGCTTGACAAAAACTGAAAAATTCAATTACTTGTTGTCGTGTTTGACTGATCAAGCCCTAGGTACAGTGAAGGCCTTTCAAGTAACAGAGGAGAACTACCCCAAGGATCTTGATAGGTTAAAAAGCGTTATGATAATAACTGCCTTATCTTTTTTAGAGTATATAACAGAACTTATTGAATTACCAAAGGTTCCTAAGGTCTCAGCTACTGCATTACGAACCCTAGTCGTCAATATTTCAGCGTTGTTTAGTTCATTACTTTCAATCAAGCCATGTCTAAGGTTGATTCCGAGACTCAGTCTAAATATGATGAACAGCTTCATTATAAGAAGTTACCCGAGTGGAAGGATTGTGCAACGCCAATAAACAAACGGTGTCAATATTTGGAAGCGAGAGGTAGCAAGCAGCTTCGTTCGGAACAAGTTCACAATTGGACCAACAAGCAAAAACCAACACCTTCTCACCACCGTCTACGTCCTCAAACGTTATTGTCTGTTAATCAACAATCTTGTACGTTTTGCAAAAACAAGGAAATATTTCCTCTCGGAATCAACCTTAGACATGGCAATATGTATAACGATTGTATTACATACATTGCCAAACGACCCTATTGAAAGTAATGAACTAAACAAATTGTTCAGGTGTATCGACAGATCTTGGTACACCCATCACAAAGAAGTCTTCAGTACATCTTATGGAGGGAAAATACACAAATTCCGATACAAACGTATCAGCTTAATACCATCACATATGGTACGTCATGCGCGCTATTCTTAGCAATTCGTTGCCTACAGTACTTAGCTGAGAAGAATCAGGAATGTTGAAGCCTAAGTGCAGAGGTGCTTAAGTCTGACTTTTACTTCGATGACATGTTGACTGGGGCGGACAATTTAAACGAACTTAATCAAAAACGTCAACAAGTCATATCCATTCTGAAATCGGCATATTTTTAGCTTTCAAAATGGAAAAGCAATCACATGTCTTTTATAGAAGGATCTAAAGAAAAAGAGATAAAGGGATTGCTTGGAATCCCCGTTCTGATAATTTTCTTTTCTTTTATAAGCTTAATCGGAGCTTCACTAAATATACCAAGAGATCTATTCTTTCCCTTTGTTCTTTACCCTTTGACCCAATGGGCTTGCTAATTCCCATTGTTATACGAGCTAAAATCATACTACAAAAGCTGTGGATAGAAAAGCTAGACTGGTATGCAGTCATTCCAGAACCCATCGAGATTGAATGGATTCATTTTATGGAAGACTTGAATTCACTTCAAAATCATTACGTCTTAATTGAAGATATAATAAGCTACCAAGTGCATGGGTTTGCGGACGCATCGATGAAAGCATATGGTTGTTGCATATATTTAAGAACAACAGATATTTCTGGTTCAGTAGGCGTAAAGCTTTTAGTTGCCAAGTCAAGAGTGGCCCCTGCCAAAAAGAAGCAGCATCCTCGCCTGGAACTTTGCGCAGCTCATCTTTTGGCAAAACTTTGTATGAAGATTCAGAAGGTTGCAGATTCCGTCAACACTAAAACTTACCTTTGGACAGATTCGTCAATTGTTTTGTACTGGTTGACAACGCATTCTTCGAAACTCAACACGTTTGTAGGAAATCGGGTATCAGAAATACAGGAAACAACTAAGCATGCCATTTGGAGACATGTCCCAACAAACGAAAACCCCGCCGATATAGTTTCTAGAGGGTGTAGAGTAGGAGAGCTGAAAAACTCAATTTGGTTCAATGTTCCAGACTTCCTATTTCGAATTGATGAAAATTGGCTTACTGGCATATGAGCAATGCATCCTCTGGATAAATTTACGTTGGAGATGAAGAAAACGGTCTTGAGTTGTCAAAAACTTGAACAAAATTATCTTCTTGACGTAATAGATAGATTTAGTTCGTATACAAAAACTCTACGAGTCTTCGCGTATGTTGAAAGGTTCATTAGCCGAACAAGAAACCCGAAACTTGCTCGTAGTAATTACATATCAGCTGATGAGTTAGACAAAGCACTACACACAATCGTAAGCTTAATACAAACAAAGCATTTTGCCAAGGAAATACATAGAAATAATTGGCTGAGTCCTTTTATAATAAATAAAAAAATTTTGCCTTTTGTTTGAAAGAGGCAGGCCGTTTGAAGCACGCTGGTCGTCCAGAAGAATGCAAACATCCACTTTTACTTCATAAAAAATCAAGTCTTACCAGAAACTTCATTCAACATCTGCACTTTTCAAGCATGCTGGTCCGAAGACTATTGTAGCACTCTCAATACAATGATTTTGGATAGTAAATGTTCGAGAGCTGGCACGTCAGATAGTTCGTCAATGTCCTCATTGTGTTAGATATCGTCCAAAATTGTATAAGCAGGTCATTGGAAATTTACCTGCAGATAGGTTGACTCCATCTCGTCCATTAAGTTGCTTTGGAGTTGATTTCTGTGGTCCTATATAAACCAATTATAAAATTCGTGGTAAAGTTCCGTACAAAACATACGTTGCAGTTTTTGTTTGCTTTGAGTCGAAACCAGTTCATTTGGAAGCAGTGTTAGATCTTTCAGCTGATGCCTTCATAGCAGCTTTGAAAAGGATGATAGGTCGTCGAGGTCTCCCAAGAGACATCCATTACGATAACGCAACAAATTTTGTTGACGCTGAATCAAAACTATTAGAATTGCGGGATATGTTGTTCAGAAAAACCAATCAAGAATCTATTATAAATGTTTGTACTAATGCCACAATAAATATCCATTTTATACCCCCCAGGGCTCCACACTTCGGAATGATTCGGGAGGCGGCCGCCAAATTAGCAAAGGGCCATCCTTATCGCAGCTTAGGAAGTGCTTAGCTAACGTTTGAGGAGCTGTCAATAATACTGTATGAAATAGAGGCAATAAAGAATTCGAGGCCAATCACACCGCTGTCAAAACCCATTTCTGGAATAGGTGGTCGAAAGAGTATGTACACGAACTTCAAGTTCGTGCGAAGTTTACGTCACCTCAACCCAATATAACTGTCGATAGTCTAGTCATCGTGCATGATGACAACTTACCACCCCAAAAATGGCTCACGGGAAGAGTCACAAATATCGTTGAAGGCCCAGATGGTAGGGTCAGAGTCACCGATGTTAGAACACAATGAGGAGAATTTTGACGTCCAATTAACAAGCTAGCTGTGATACCATCTTGAAAGAAAGTTCTTTCAAAGGAGGCGGAATGTTGGAACATATTGAAATTTATATTTTTTTGCAATGTTATATTTTAATATGGGTCTCATGTTTTTTATATTAACTTAACGAATAAGATATTGTACTCTTAAATTTGAATATGGCACTTTTCTTATACCAGTTACCATCTTTTATTCAATTAGTTTGAATTTTGTGCCATTGCCATCTTTTTTTTAATTATGAATTCGCTTTAAATGTCAAAAATAAAATAAAAAGAAATTTGTATCCAACCCTTAGGGGAAACTGTGGTCGTCTTTATCCCAAAATTGTGGGTCGTCTATTGGTCGTTCGATATCTAGTAATTTTCCAGTTTTTGTCATCAGCATTATAAGTTGTCACTTTTTTATAAGTTTTATTGTGGTTTATACAAAAAAAAACCTTCCTTCGGACTTTCGCAAACGTTACATCGGTTGTTTCGACTCCCTGAGACGCAAAGAAGAGGATTTCTTCTTTGTTGGATTTTACTCTGAAATCTGGTCTGAAATTTGTATTCCTTGAGTGGCGAACCTAGTCCGCAGCCGAGGAGACGAAGTCCGGGCCAGAGTTCATTAGGATCTACTTTCCTTAGCGCTTATCTTCAGCCAGCACCTCCAGAGCATGGAATAATTGAAGGGATCAGAATTTTTTTTCTTGTTTTTTTTTTTTGTCTCCGTTTTGACACCCGAAGGTTCCACCGCAGAACCATTGTAATTGATAATTACGGAACAAGACGCGATAAACACTCGCCGAACAACTAAAAAAATAAATTTTAATTTCGGAAAATCGGCCAAAGGAAGTTAAAACAAATAACAAACACGCAAATTGTTTATTGGATTGAATTTGAGAAATGTCAGTTGCACAGGTGCCTCTTCTTCCAAAAGCCTCCAAACTGTGAAAAATACGGTTTGCACCTTCGGTGAAGGTATTTGGGGGAGTTTTTAGTAGAAAAGGATTTGAAACATTGGCCTAGAGTTGCTGTGCTGCAATCGAATTGTAGCGGTTGTGGTTAGCACTCAGGACTTCAAACTCTGAGAGATTCCGCAAACAAAGGTATTTTCTATCCAACGAAACGGTTTTAATAGGTAGCCGACAATAAGAATTACCACTCGTTGGATACTTCAAAGCCAGAAAGCATAAGTGTCGGATGTGTCTGTCGGACGTTAATAATTTCAATTTTAAAATTGAACATTAAAATTCATTAGTCGTGAGGCAAATAAAGCAAGTTTTTTTTTGTAAAAAAAAAAATTACAGCGAACAAAAATAAGATATGTAAGTGTTACACATAACGAATGATAGCTTAAAGTGAATTTTCCTTGTGGCAACTAGTGAAACGGGAAGACGGGGCTGAGCAACACCGCTAAGGAGCAAATTAATAAGGTGGACATTTGTTGAGATTCAAAAAGAAGGGGTGAGTGCAATAAAATATCATAATAGGATTTTATAGCTAAGCAAACAGCTAATGAAGGTGCAAATTTTTTTTTTTAATAGTGTTAAGGGCGAATTCAGGCAGCAAAGGGCCGTCATAAAGGTCTCATTCAGAAGTCACGAGGAAGAGAAACCGCTCCCAGTGGAAAAGCAGCCAAGTAGCGAATCAGCCCAGGAACAGCGTCCGTGGGATTCCCGGACGCCCTAAGTAAAAATACAAAGATTTAGTTATGTAAATATAAGTAAGCCAGAATCGCCCTTAATTTCAACTTGAAGCAGTAATTTAAAAGTTAAGTTTAAAAAATTAAACTAAATTTTAAAGAAAGAAGCCAGAAGCAAAGAAAATTGTGAAGATAAAGCCTGTTTAACCCCCAATCCCGTGACAGGATCCCGCATGCCAGTCTTACGGGTTACACCTGCCCGCTAGGTAGCGGAAGGAATAAAACCCACTAGGCGTGATATTTCATTTTTTTTTGTTTATTGTTTTAACCTATCATGCATAGTTTTTTTTAAATATTTATGTACATATATACAATTTTAATTTAATTTCGTTTTTTTATCACTATTTCGAGTGTCTGGTATTGCCTTTTGATTTTTAAAACGATTTTTGGGTTTAAGTGAATTAAATATTGATTTGCCATAAGCAAGGATCCTTTAAAAAGGCAAGGAAGGCATTGGCCCGTGAAGGCCCCGAACCGGCGAGCAATCTTGGATAATTAATTAAATAAGTATAGTAAGATAGTAATTAAATAATTTTTCAAACCGGGTGACCCCACACTTTTAACCCAACATTTTTAACTAGTTAATAAGATTTTATTTAGTTTTGTTAAGATCTACCATAATTTTAGTTTTAATTCTAATCATACCATTTGTTTTCACTTTTTTGGTTTTGTTGATTTTTGTTCTCTTATAATTTTAATAAAATAGTAAAAATGTGAATCACACCAAAGTGAGAAATGAAATTAAGGTGTTGTTTGTGATTCTACATACGGAGCACGATAGTGTGCTGAATCAAAACTATTAGAATTGCGGGATATGTTGTTCAGAAAAACCAATCAAGAATCTATTATAAATGTTTGTACTAATGCCACAATAAATATCCATTTTATACCCCCCAGGGCTCCACACTTCGGAATGATTCGGGAGGCGGCCGCCAAATTAGCAAAGGGCCATCCTTATCGCAGCTTAGGAAGTGCTTAGCTAACGTTTGAGGAGCTGTCAATAATACTGTATGAAATAGAGGCAATAAAGAATTCGAGGCCAATCACACCGCTGTCAAAACCCATTTCTGGAATAGGTGGTCGAAAGAGTATGTACAAGAACTTCAAGTTCGTGCGAAGTTTACGTCACCTAAACCCAATATAACTGTCGATAGTCTAGTCATCGTGCATGATGACAACTTACCACCCCAAAAATGGCTCACGGGAAGAGTCACAAATATCGTTGAAGGCCCAGATGTTAGGGTCAGAGTCACCGATGTTAGAACCCAATGAGGAGAATTTTGACGTCCAATTCTCAAGCTAGCTGTGATTCCATCTTGAAAGAAAGTTCTTTCAAAGGAGGCGGAATGTTGGAACATATTGAAATTTATATTTTTTTGCAATGTTATATTTTAATATGGGTCTCATGTTTTTTATATTAACTTAACGAATAAGATATTGTACTTTTAAATTTGAATATGGCGCTTTTCTTATACCAGTTACCATTTTTTATTCAATTAGTTTGAATTTCGTGCCATTGCCATCTTTTTTTTAATTATGAATTCGCTTTAAATGTCAAAAATAAAATAAAAAGAAATTTGTATCCAACCCTTAGGGGAAACTGTGGTCGTCTTTATCCCAAAATTGTGGGTCGTCTATTGGTCGTTCGATATCTAGTAATTTTCCAGTTTTTGTCATCAGCATTATAAGTTGTCACTTTTTCATAAGTTTTATTGTGGTTTATACAAAAAAAAAAACCTTCCTTCGGACTTTCGAAAACGTTACATCGGTTGTTTCGGCTCCCTGAGACGCAAAGAAGAGGATTTCTTCTTTGTTGGATTTCACTCTGAAATCTGGTCTGAAATTTGTATTCCTTGAGTGGCGAACCTAGTCCGCAGCCGAGGAGACGAAGTCCGGGCCAGAGTTCATTAGGATCTACTTTCCTTAGCGCTTATCTTCAGCCAGCGCCTCCAGAGCATGGAATAATTGAAGGGATCACAATTTTGTTTCTTGTTTTTTTTTTGTCTCCGTTTTGACGCCCGAAGGTTCCACCGCAGAACCATTGTTATTGATAATTACGGAACAAGACGCGATAAACACTCGCCGAACAACTAAAAAAAATTAATTTTTATTTCGGAAAATCGGCCAAAGGAAGTTAAAACAAATAACAAACATGCAAATTGTTTATTGGATTGAATTTGAGAAATGTCAGTTGCACAGGTGCCTCTTCTTCCAAAAGCCTCCAAACTGTGAAAAATACGGTTTGCACCTTCGGTGAAGGTATTTGGGGGAGTTTTTAGTAGAAAAGGATTTGAAACATTGGCCTAGAGTTGCTGTGCTGCAATCGAATTGTAGCGGTTGTGGTTAGCACTCAGGACTTCAAACTCTGAGAGATTCCGCAAACAAATGTATTTTCTATCCAACGAAACGGTTTTAATAGGTAGCCGACAGTAAGAATTACCACTCGTTGGATACTTCAAAGCCAGAGAGCATAAGTGTCGGATGTGTCTGTCGGACGTTAATAATTTCAATTTTAAAATTGAACATTAAAATTCATTAGTCGTGAGGCAAATAAAGCAAGTTTTTTTTTGTAAAAAAAAAATTACAGCGAACAAAAATAAGATATATAAGTGTTACACATAACGAATGATAGCTTAAAGTGAATTTTCCTTGTGGCAACTAGTGAAACGGGAAGACGGGGCTGAGCAACACCGCTAAGGAGCAAATTAATAAGGTGGACATTTGTTGAGATTCAAAAAGAATAAAGAAGGGGCAATAAAATATCATAATAGAATTTTATAGCTAAGCAAATAGCTAATGAAGCTGCAAATTTTTTTTTTAATAGTGTTAAGGGCGAATTCAGGCAGCAAAGGGCCGTCATAAAGGTCTCATTCAGAAGTCACGAGGAAGAGAAACCGCTCCCAGTGGAAAAGCAGCCAAGTAGCGAATCAGCCCAGGAACAGCGTCCGTGGGATTCCCGGACGCCCTAAGTAAAAATACAAAGATTAAGTTATGTAAATATAAGTAAGCAAGAATCGCCCTTAATTTCAACTTGAAGCAGTAACTTAAAAGTTAAGTTTAAAAAATTAAACTAAATTTTAAAGAAAGAAGCCAGACGCAAAGAAAATTGTGAAGAGAAAGCCTGGTTAACCCCCAATCCCGTGACAGGATCCCGCAAGACAGCTTTACGGATTACACCTGCCCGCTAGGTAGCGGAAGGAATAAAACCCACTAGGCGTGATATTTCATTTTTTTTTGTTTCTTGTTTTAACCTATCATGCATAGTTTTTTTTAATATTTATGTACATATATACAATTTTAATTTAATTTCGTTTTTTTTATCACTATTTCGAGTGTCTGGTATTGCCTTTTGATTTTTAAAACGATTTTTGGGTATAAGTGAATTAAATATTGATTTGCCAAAAGCCCTCCTTCAAAAAGGCAAGGAAGACATTGGCTCGTGAAGGCCCCGAACCAGCGAGCAATCTTTTGCAACCCATTTCCCATAAACACTTACAAAGAGCTCTTGGTGGGTAGTATAAAGTGGGGATCAGATATCGCTACCCAAAGAGGTGGTAGAATTGTGGGTGGTGCTTTCCGGGCCCGTCCTCCGAGGACCGGATAGTAATTAAATAATTTTTCAAACCGGGTGACCCCACACTTTTAACCCAAATTTTTTAACTAGTTAATAAGATTAGAAGATACAGCAGACATTCTATCCATTCCTGTCCCCTCCTATCCCTTCCAACACCTTCTGCGATCCTAACTTATATTCTATCCTTCATCCCTTTCTAAAACCTTCACCCGCCATGTATATCCTAATCGTTCCTATCCTGCTTCCTGTCCTATTACCTACCCACTCTCCTATCCTATTCTCATACAGCCCCAAATTCCCAAAGCCCATCTCCTATTGCCTCTTATATCACGGTTAACGCAGCAATCAGGATCATTCCTATCCTTTGCATAAAAGGAATCACAAGAGATCCCAGGTTGACGGTTAGGATTCGGACCGTTCATTTTGGCGCCCAACTCGGTCAAAGCAAAAATCCACAAAACAAACTCACTTAGAACCCTTGTTTGTTGCTTATTATAAGTCCCTTAACGTGAAAAAACTAGGACCTTAACATTAACATTAGCATTGCAAAAAAAAACATGTTTCGCGATTGCATAGTGTAGTGAAGTTAATTAAACCCAAGAAACACGAACGCCCAACACAACGAGTTTCGAAAAAGTATGCAGGAGGAATACTCACTTAAAAAAAAAAAGAAAAAAAAAGTGGAACATAAGTAAAACATCTTCCACATAGGTACGTTCGAATAAGAAAGTCTAAACATTATTCAAATGTGCGTTGAAAAAAGCCGTCGGAAAATCAAACTTAAATTCAAACAAAAACGCACCTTCGACATAATTTAGACCTTGATATTTTGTAGAAATTGAATTGAAATATATATTATATACATACATACATAAAATCAAAAACATATTTTGAACGACATATTTCGTATATTTAATTCAATCATAAAAACATCAAACATAATACTTTACATTGAAATTCATCATAATCATTTGGATATGCACTCGCACTCGCATATTCAAGTTGGTACTTTCACGAAAAACAATTTTTCTAAATCCACAAAAGAGGATAAATAGAATCCACTTTTCGCCCAGTATACCACACACACACACAACTAGTTAAAGCTTTCGCCTCAATTCGATTTGGAATTCGAAATTGGACATTTTTTTTCGATACATTTCACACATCCACCACACTACACTTTGCATTTAATTCGTCGTTTTCGCCTTCCGTTCGCTTGCAGCTTTCGATTTGAAGCTAATCAGCACAGCATCCAACATCTTTAACATACAATCAGTTCAGGAGATACACACTTGATTTCATTGCACTGATCTACATTTCGCCCACATCATCGTCGTCGCGGGAGATCTTGCTACATGATTAATGCACTGAAATAAAGCTTTTGGTTGGAATATTTTTTATCGTTTTTACAAATAAGTTCTAACTGATTAATTGGATTTTGGTTTTGGATTCTTCTTCTTTTTGCTGTTTGGGATCAATATAGTAACTTCAATTTATAATTAATTGAATATTGGAAATCATCAAAAGGATCATAATTGCTACACTTAGAAGTTTTTCTCGTCAAATTTCGCTTCATTCACTCTATTGTATTTCGTTAAAATAAGCTCTTCTTTGTTGTTATCAGTTGAGCTATATATGGGAATTTTGTAACTTTTGCTGCAAGAACATTTAGGACATTCAAAAATCGTTAATTGGGTCTGGTTATAGCATATAGAGATGGTTGAGCTAAAAATAGATGAATTAAAGCAGCAACGGACTTCTACAAAAGGGAGCATAACTCGCATAAAGAATCTGGTGGAATCCAAAACAAATACGTTTTCATCAACGGAACTTGAGTGCTGTCTAGGGAGATACTGGTCAGATACTGGTCATGGTGAGCTAGAGGAATTGTATATCACTGCGAAAACTAAAATACTTACGAGCTTAGGAACTAATAGTCGTAGTAGTAGTGCAGCGGATATGACTTTAGGTATTTTACATCCAATAAGCCATCTTCCTAAACAACGTTTGCCTAGGTTTAGTGGAAAGAATTCGGATTACAAGAATTTTATAAATTCTTTTAATAGTCTTGTGGAAAATGATGGCAGCTTGACAAAAACTGAAAAATTCAATTACTTGTTGTCGTGTTTGACTGATCAAGCCCTAAGTACAGTGAAGGCCTTTCAAGTAACAGAGGAGAACTACCCCAAGGATCTTGATAGGTTAAAAACCGTTATGATAATAACTGCCTTATCTTTTTTAGAGTATATAACAGAACTTATTGAATTACAAAAGGTTCTTTAGGTCTCAGCTACTGCATTACGAACCCTAGTCGTCAATATTTCAGCGTTGTTTAGTTCATTACTTTCAATAGGGTCGTTTGGCAATATATGTAATACAATCGTTATACATATTGCCATGTCTAAGGTTGATTCCGAGACTCAGTCTAAATATGATGAACAGCTTTATTATAAGAAGTTACCCGAGTGGAAGGATTGTGCAACGCCAATAAACAAACGGTGTCAATATTTGGAAGCGAGAGATAGCAAGCAGCTTCGTTCGGAACAAGTTCACAATTGGACCAACAAGCAAAAACCAACACCTTCTCACCACCGTCTACGTCCTCAAACGTTATTGTCTGTTAATCAACAATCTTGTACGTTTTGCAAAAACAAGGAAATATTTCCTCTCGGAATCAACCTTAGACATGGCAATATGTATAACGATTGTATTACATACATTGCCAAACGACCCTATTGAAAGTAATGAACTAAACAAATTGTTCAGGTGTATCGACAGATCTTGGTACACCCATCACAAAGAAGTCTTCAGTACATCTTATGGAGGGAAAATACACAAATTCCGATACAAACGTATCAGCTTAATACCATCACATATGGTACGTCATGCGCGCTATTCTTAGCAATTCGTTGCCTACAGTACTTAGCTGAGAAGAATCAGGAATGTTGAAGCCTAAGTGCAGAGGTGCTTAAGTCTGACTTTTACTTCGATGACATGTTGACTGGGGCGGACAATTTAAACGAACTTAATCAAAAACGTCAACAAGTCATATCCATTCTGAAATCGGCATATTTTTAGCTTTCAAAATGGAAAAGCAATCACATGTCTTTTATAGAAGGATCTAAAGAAAAAGAGATAAAGGGATTGCTTGGAATCCCCGTTCTGATAGTTTTATTTTCATTTATAAGCTTAATCGGAGCTTCACTAAATATACCAAGAGATCTATTCTTTCCCTTTGTTCTTTACCCTTTGACCCAATGGGCTTGCTAATTCCCATTGTTATACGAGCTAAAATCATACTACAAAAGCTGTGGATAGAAAAGCTAGACTGGTATGCAGTCATTCCAGAACCCATCGAGATGGAATGGATTCATTTTATGGAAGACTTGAATTCACTTCAAAATCATTACGTCTTAATTGAAGATATAATAAGCTACCAAGTGCATGGGTTTGCGAACGCATCGATGAAAGCATATGGTTGTTGCATATATTTAAGAACAACAGATATTTCTGGTTCAGTAGGCGTAAAGCTTTTAGTTGCCAAGTCAAGAGTGGCCCCTGCCAAAAAGAAGCAGCATCCTCGCCTGGAACTTTGCGCAGCTCATCTTTTGGCAAAACTTTGTATGAAGATTCAGAAGGTTGCAGATTCCATCAACACTAAAACTTACCTTTGGACAGATTCGTCAATTGTTTTGTACTGGTTGACAACGCATTCTTCGAAACTCAACACGTTTGTAGGAAATCGGGTATCACAAATACAGGAAACAACGAAGCATGCCATTTGGAGACATGTCCCAACAAACGAAAACCCCGCCGATATAGTTTCTAGAGGGTGTAGAGTAGGAGAGCTGAAAAACTCAATTTGGTTCAATGTTCCAGACTTCCTATTTCGAATTGATGAAAATTGGCTTACTGGCATATGAGCAATGCATCCTCTGGATATATCTACGTTGGAGATGAAGAAAACGGTCTTGAGTTGTCAAAAACTTGAACAAAATTATCTTCTTGACGTAATAGATAGATTTAGTTCGTATACAAAAACTCTACGAGTCTTCGCGTATGTTGAAAGGTTCATTAGCCGAACAAGAAACCCGAAACTTGCTCGTAGTAATTACATATCAGCTGATGAGTTAGACAAAGCACTACACACAATCGTAAGCTTAATACAAACAAAGCATTTTGCCAAGGAAATACATAGAAATAATTGGCTGAGTCCTTTTATAATAAATAAAAAAATTTTGCCTTTTGTTTGAAAGAGGCAGGCCGTTTGAAGCACGCTGGTCGTCCAGAAGAATGCAAACATCCACTTTTACTTCATAAAAAATCAAGTCTTACCAGAAACTTCATTCAACATCTGCACTTTTCAAGCATGCTGGTCCGAAGACTATTGTAGCACTCTCAATACAATGATTTTGGATAGTAAATGTTCGAGAGCTGGCACGTCAGATAGTTCGTCAATGTCCTCATTGTGTTAGATATCGTCCAAAATTGTATAAGCAGGTCATTGGAAATTTACCTGCAGATAGGTTGACTCCATCTCGTCCATTAAGTTGCTTTGGAGTTGATTTCTGTGGTCCTATATAAACCAATTATAAAATTCGTGGTAAAGTTCCGTACAAAACATACGTTGCAGTTTTTGTTTGCTTTGAGTCGAAACCAGTTCATTTGGAAGCAGTGTTAGATCTTTCAGCTGATGCCTTCATAGCAGCTTTGAAAAGGATGATAGGTCGTCGAGGTCTCCCAAGAGACATCCATTACGATAACGCAACAAATTTTGTTGACGCTGAATCAAAACTATTAGAATTGCGGGATATGTTGTTCAGAAAAACCAATCAAGAATCTATTATAAATGTTTGTAGTAATGCCACAATAAATATCCATTTTATACCCCCCAGGGCTCCACACTTCGGAATGATTCGGGAGGCGGCCGCCAAATTAGCAAAGGGCCATCCTTATCGCAGCTTAGGAAGTGCTTAGCTAACGTTTGAGGAGCTGTCAATAATACTGTATGAAATAGAGGCAATAAAGAATTCGAGGCCAATCACACCGCTGTCAAAACCCATTTCTGGAATAGGTGGTCGAAAGAGTATGTACAAGAACTTCAAGTTCGTGCGAAGTTTACGTCACCTAAACCCAATATAACTGTCGATAGTCTAGTCATCGTGCATGATGACAACTTACCACCCCAAAAATGGCTCACGGGAAGAGTCACAAATATCGTTGAAGGCCCAGATGTTAGGGTCAGAGTCACCGATGTTAGAACCCAATGAGGAGAATTTTGACGTCCAATTCTCAAGCTAGCTGTGATACCATCTTGAAAGAAAGTTCTTTCAAAGGAGGCGGAATGTTGGAACATATTGAAATTTATATTTTTTTGCAATGTTATATTTTAATATGGGTCTCATGTTTTTTATATTAACTTAACGAATAAGATATTGTACTTTTAAATTTGAATATGGCGCTTTTCTTATACCAGTTACCATTTTTTATTCAATTAGTTTGAATTTCGTGCCATTGCCATCTTTTTTTTAATTATGAATTCGCTTTAAATGTCAAAAATAAAATAAAAAGAAATTTGTATCCAACCCTTAGGGGAAACTGTGGTCGTCTTTATCCCAAAATTGTGGGTCGTCTATTGGTCGTTCGATATCTAGTAATTTTCCAGTTTTTGTCATCAGCATTATAAGTTGTCACTTTTTCATAAGTTTTATTGTGGTTTATATTATTATTATTATAAAAAAAAACCTTCCTTCGGACTTTCGCAAACGTTACATCGGTTGTTTCGGCTCCCTGAGACGCAAAGAAGAGGATTTCTTCTTTGTTGGATTTCACTCTGAAATCTGGTCTGAAATTTGTATTCCTTGAGTGGCGAACCTAGTCCGCAGCCGAGGAGACGAAGTCCGGGCCAGAGTTCATTAGGATCTACTTTCCTTAGCGCTTATCTTCAGCCAGCGCCTCCAGAGCATGGAATAATTGAAGGGATCACAATTTTGTTTCTTGTTTTTTTTTTTGTCTCCGTTTTGACGCCCGAAGGTTCCACCGCAGAACCATTGTTATTGATAATTACGGAACAAGACGCGATAAACACTCGCCGAACAACTAAAAAAAATTAATTTTTATTTCGGAAAATCGGCCAAAGGAAGTTAAAACAAATAACAAACATGCAAATTGTTTATTGGATTGAATTTGAGAAATGTCAGTTGCACAGGTGCCTCTTCTTCCAAAAGCCTCCAAACTGTGAAAAATACGGTTTGCACCTTCGGTGAAGGTATTTGGGGGAGTTTTTAGTAGAAAAGGATTTGAAACATTGGCCTAGAGTTGCTGTGCTGCAATCGAATTGTAGCGGTTGTGGTTAGCACTCAGGACTTCAAACTCTGAGAGATTCCGCAAACAAATGTATTTTCTATCCAACGAAACGGTTTTAATAGGTAGCCGACAGTAAGAATTACCACTCGTTGGATACTTCAAAGCCAGAGAGCATAAGTGTCGGATGTGTCTGTCGGACGTTAATAATTTCAATTTTAAAATTGAACATTAAAATTCATTAGTCGTGAGGCAAATAAAGCAAGTTTTTTTTTGTAAAAAAAAAATTACAGCGAACAAAAATAAGATATATAAGTGTTACACATAACGAATGATAGCTTAAAGTGAATTTTCCTTGTGGCAACTAGTGAAACGGGAAGACGGGGCTGAGCAACACCGCTAAGGAGCAAATTAATAAGGTGGACATTTGTTGAGATTCAAAAAGAATAAAGAAGGGGCAATAAAATATCATAATAGAATTTTATAGCTAAGCAAATAGCTAATGAAGCTGCAAATTTTTTTTTTAATAGTGTTAAGGGCGAATTCAGGCAGCAAAGGGCCGTCATAAAGGTCTCATTCAGAAGTCACGAGGAAGAGAAACCGCTCCCAGTGGAAAAGCAGCCAAGTAGCGAATCAGCCCAGGAACAGCGTCCGTGGGATTCCCGGACGCCCTAAGTAAAAATACAAAGATTAAGTTATGTAAATATAAGTAAGCAAGAATCGCCCTTAATTTCAACTTGAAGCAGTAACTTAAAAGTTAAGTTTAAAAAATTAAACTAAATTTTAAAGAAAGAAGCCAGACGCAAAGAAAATTGTGAAGAGAAAGCCTGGTTAACCCCCAATCCCGTGACAGGATCCCGCAAGACAGCTTTACGGATTACACCTGCCCGCTAGGTAGCGGAAGGAATAAAACCCACTAGGCGTGATATTTCATTTTTTTGTTTCTTGTTTTAACCTATCATGCTTAGTTTTTTTTAATATTTATGTACATATATACAATTTTAATTTAATTTCGTTTTTTTTTATCACTATTTCGAGTGTCTGGTATTGCCTTTTGATTTTTAAAACGATTTTTGGGTATAAGTGAATTAAATATTGATTTGCCAAAAGCCCTCCTTTAAAAAGGCAAGGAAGACATTGGCTCATGAAGGCCCCGAACCAGCGAGCAATCTTTTGCAACCCATTTCCCATAAACACTTACAAAGAGCTCTTGGTGGGTAGTATAAAGTGGGGATCAGATATCGCTACCCAAAGAGGTGGTAGAATTGTGGGTGGTGCTTTCCGGGCCCGTCCTCCGAGGACCGGATAGTAATTAAATAATTTTTCAAACCGGGTGACCCCACACTTTTAACCCAAATTTTTTAACTAGTTAATAAGATTAGAAGATACAGCAGACATTCTATCCATTCCTGTCCCCTCCTATCCCTTCCAACACCTTCTGCGATCCTAACTTATATTCTATCCTTCATCCCTTTCTAAAACCTTCACCCGCCATGTATATCCTAATCGTTCCTATCCTGCTTCCTGTCCTATTACCTACCCACTCTCCTATCCTATTCTCATACAGCCCCAAATTCCCAAAGCCCATCTCCTATTGCCTCTTATATCACGGTTAACGCAGCAACCAGGATCATTCCTATCCTTTGCATAAAAGGAACCACAAGAGATCCCAGGTTGACGGTTAGGATTCGGACCGTTCATTTTGGCGCCCAACTCGGTCAAAGCAAAAATCCACAGAACAAACTCACTTAGAACCCTTGTTTGTTGCTTATTATAAGTCCCTTAACGTGAAAAAACTAGGACCTTAACATTAACATTAGCATTGCAAAAAAAAACATGTTTCGCGATTGCATAGTGTAGTGAAGTTAATTAAACCCAAGAAACACGAACGCCCAACACAACGAGTTTCGAAAAAGTATGCAGGAGGAATACTCACTTAAAAAAAAAAAGAAAAAAAAAGTGGAACATAAGTAAAACATCTTCCACATAGGTACGTTCGAATAAGAAAGTCTAAACATTATTCAAATGTGCGTTGAAAAAAGCCGTCGGAAAATCAAATTAAACTTAAGTATCTTTGCCTTAAATTCAAACAAAAACGCACTTTCGACATAATTTAGACCTGGATATTTTGTAGAAATTGAATTGAAATATATAATATACATACATATATAAAATCAGATACATATTTTGAACGACATATTTCGTATATTTAATTCAATCATAAAAACATCAAACATAATACTTTACATTAAAATTCATCATAATCATTTGGATATGTACTCGCACTCGCATATTCAAGTTGGTACTTTCACGAAAAACAATTTTTCTAAATCCACGAAAGAGGATAAATAGAATCCACTTTTCGCCCAATATACCACACACACACACAACTAGTTAAAGCTTTCGCCTCAATTCGAAATTGGACAATTTTTTCGATACATTTCACACATCCACCAGACTACACTTTGCATTTAATTCGTCGTTTTCGCCTTCCGTTCGCTTGCAGCTTTCGATTTGAAGCTAATCAGCACAGCATCCAACATCTTTAACATACAATCAGTTCAGGAGATACACACTTGATTTCATTGCACTGATCTACATTTCGCCCACATCATCGTTCATACAATTAAGTCGTCGCGGGAGATCTTGCTACATGATTAATGCACTGAAATAAAGCTTTTGGTTGGAATATTTTTTATCGTTTTTACAAATAAGTTCTAACTGATTAATTGGATTTTGGTTTTGGATTCTTCTTCTTTTTGCTGTTTGGGATCAATATAGTAACTTCAATTTATAATTAATTGAATATTGGAAATCATCAAAAGGATCATAATTGCTACACTTAGAAGTTATTCTCGTCAAATTTCGCTTCATTCACTCTATTGTACTTCGTTAAAATAAGCTTTTCTTTTTTGTTATCAGTTGAGCTATTTATGGGAATTTTGTGACTTTTGCTGCAAGAACATTTAGGACATTCAAACCAAACAAATTCATTTGGTTATAGCATATAGAGATGGTTGAGCTGAAAATAGATGAATTAAAGCAGCAACGGACTTCTACAAAAGGGAGCATAACTCGCATAAAGAATCTGGTGGAATCCAAAACAAATACGTTCTCTTCAACGGGACTTGAGTGCTGAGATACTGGTCAGATACTGGTCATGGTGAGCTAGAGGAATTGTATAAAAAAAACTAAAATACTTACGCGCTTAGGAACTAATAGGCGTAGTAGTAGTGCAGCGGATATGACTTTAGGTATTTTACATCCAATAAGCTATCTTCCTAAACAACGTTTGCCTAGGTTTAGTGGAAAGAATTCGGATTACAAGAATTTTATAAATTCTTTTAATAGTCTTGTGGAAAATGATGGCAGCTTGACAAAAACTGAAAAATTCAATTACTTGTTGTCGTGTTTGACTGATCAAGCCCTAAGTACAGTGAAGGCCTTTCAAGTAACAGAGGAGAACTACCCCAAGGATCTTGATAGGTTAAAAACCGTTATGATAATAACTGCCTTATCTTTTTTAGAGTATATAACAGAACTTATTGAATTACCAAAGGTTCTTTAGGTCTCAGCTACTGCATTACGAACCCTAGTCGTCAATATTTCAGCGTTGTTTAGTTCATTACTTTCAATAGGGTCGTTTGGCAATATATGTAATACAATCGTTATACATGTTGCCATGTCTAAGGTTGATTCCGAGACTCAGTCTAAATATGATGAACAGCTTTATTATAAGAAGTTACCCGAGTGGAAGGATTGTGCAACGCCAATAAACAAACGGTGTCAATATTTGGAAGCGAGAGATAGCAAGCAGCTTCGTTCGGAACAAGTTCACAATTGGACCAACAAGCAAAAACCAACACCTTCTCACCACCGTCTACGTCCTCAAACGTTATTGTCTGTTAATCAACAATCTTGTACGTTTTGCAAAAACAAGGAAATATTTCCTCTCGGAATCAACCTTAGACATGGCAATATGTATAACGATTGTATTACATACATTGCCAAACGACCCTATTGAAAGTAATGAACTAAACAAATTGTTCAGGTGTATCGACAGATCTTGGTACACCCATCACAAAGAAGTCTTCAGTACATCTTATGGAGGGAAAATACACAAATTCCGATACAAACGTATCAGCTTAATACCATCACATATGGTACGTCATGCGCGCTATTCTTAGCAATTCGTTGCCTACAGTACTTAGCTGAGAAGAATCAGGAATGTTGAAGCCTTAGTGCAGAGGTGCTTATGTCTGACTTTTACTTCGATGACATGTTGACTGCGGCGGACAATTTAGACGAACTTAATCAAAAACGTCAACAAGTCATATCCATTCTGAAATCGGCACATTTTTAGCTTTCAAAATGGAAAAGCAATCACATGTCTTTTATAGAAGGATCTAAAGAAAAAGAGATAAAGGGATTGCTTGGAATCCCCGTTCTGATAGTTTTATTTTCATTTATAAGCTTAATCGGAGCTTCACTAAATATACCAAGAGATCTATTCTTTCCCTTTGTTCTTTACCCTTTGACCCAATGGGCTTGCTAATTCCCATTGTTATACGAGCTAAAATCATACTACAAAAGCTGTGGATAGAAAAGCTAGACTGGTATGCAGTCATTCCAGAACCCATCGAGATTGAATGGATTCATTTTATGGAAGACTTGAATTCACTTCAAAATCATTACGTCTTAATTGAAGATATAATAAGCTACCAAGTGCATGGGTTTGCGGACGCATCGATGAAAGCATATGGTTGTTGCATATATTTAAGAACAACAGATATTTCTGGTTCAGTAGGCGTAAAGCTTTTAGTTGCCAAGTCAAGAGTCCCTGCCAAAAAGAAGCAGCATCCTCGCCTGGAACTTTGCGCAGCTCATCTTTTGGCAAAACTGTGTATGAAGATTCAGAAGGTTGCAGATTCCGTCAACACTAAAACTTACCTTTGGACAGATTCGTCAATTGTTTTGCACTGGTTGACAACGCATTCTTCGAAACTCAACACGTTTGTAGGAAATCCGGTATCAGAAATATAGGAAACAACGAAGCATGCCATTTGGAGACATGTCCCAACAAACGAAAACCCCGTATAGTTTCTGGAAGGTCTAGAGTAGAAGAGCTGAAAAACTCAATTTGGTTCAATGTGCCAGACTTCCTATTTCGAATTGATGAAAATTGGCAAACTGGCATATGACCAATGCATTCTCTGGATAAATCTGCGTTGGAGATGAAGAAAAAGGTCTTGAGTTGTCAAAAACTTGAACAAAATTATCTTCTTGACGTAATAGATAGATTTAGTTCGTATACAAAAACTCTACGAGTCTTCGCGTATGTTGAAAGGTTCACTAGCCGAACAAGAAACCCGAAACTTGCTCGTAGTAATTACATATCAGCTGATGAGTTAGACAAAGCACTACACACAATCGTAAGCTTAATACAAACAAAGTATTTTGCCAAGGAAATACATAGAAATAATAAGCTGAGTCCTTTTATCGAAAATAAAAAAATGGTTGCCTTTTGTTGAAAGAAGCAGGGCGTTTGAAGCACGCTGATCGTCCAGAAGAATGCAAACATCCACTTTTACTTCATAAAAATTCAAGTTTTACCAGAAACTTTATTCGACATCTGCACTTTTCAAGCATGCTGGTCCGAAGACTATTGAAGCACTCTCAATACAATGATTTTGGATAGTAAATGTTCGAGAGCTGGCACGTCAGATAGTTCGTCAATGTCCTCATTGTGTCAGATATCGTCCAAAATTGTATGAGCAGGTCATTGAAAATTTACCTGCAGATATTTTGACTCCATCTCGTCCATTTAGTTGCTTTGGAGTTGATTTCTGTGGTCCTAAATAAACCAATTATAAAATTCGTGGTAAAGTTCCGTACAAAACATAAGTTGCAGTTTTTGTTTGCTTTGAGTCGAAAGCAGTTCATTTGGAAGCAGTGTTAGATCTTTCAGCTGATGCCTTCATAGCAGCTTTGAAAAGGATGATAGGTCGTCGAGGTCTCCCAAAAGACATCCATTACGATAACGCAACAAATTTTGTTGGCGCTGAATCAAAACTCTTAGAATTGCGGGATATGTTGTTCAGAAAAACCAATCAAGAATCTATTATAAATGTTTGTACTAATGCCACAATAAATATCCATTTTATACCCCCCAGGGCTCCACACTTCGGAATGATTCGGGAGGCGGCCGCCAAAGTAGCAAAGGGCCATCCTTATTGCAGCTTAGGAAGTGCTAAGCTAACGTTTGAGGAGCTGTCAATAAAACTGTATTAAATAGAGGCAATAAAGAATTCGAGGCCAATCACACGGCTGTCAAAACCCATTTCTGGAATAGGTGGTCGAAAGAGTATGTAAAAGAACTTCAAGTTCGTGCGAAGTTTACGTCATCTAAACCCAATATAACTGTCGATAGTCTAGTCATCGTGCATGATGACAACTTACCACCCCAAAAATGGCTCACGGGAAGAGTCACAAATATCGTTGAAGGCCCAGATGGTAGGGTCAGAGTCACCGATGTTAGAACACAATGAGGAGAATTTTGACGTCCAGCTAGCTGTGATACCATCTTGAAAGAAAGTTCTTTCAAAGGAGGCGGAATGTTGGAACATATTGAAATTTATATTTTTTTGCAATGTTATATTTTAATATTGGTCTCATTTTTATATTTACTTAACGAATAAGATATTGTACTTTTAAATTTGAATATGGCGCTTTTTTATACCGGTTACCATCTTTTATTCAATTAGTTTGAATTTCGTGCCATTGCAAAGCAAACAGCTAATGAAGGTGCCCAATTTTTTTTTTTTTTTGATAGTGTTAAGGGCGAATTCAGGCAGCAAAGGGCCGTCATAAAGGTCTCATTCAGAAGTCACGAGGAAGAGAAACCGCTCCCAATGGAAAAGCAGCCAAGTAGCGAATCAGCCCAGGAACAGCGTCCGTGGGATTCCCGGACGCCCTAAGTAAAAATACAAAGATTAAGTTATGTAAATATAAGTAAGCAAGAATCGCCCTTAATTTCAACTTGAAGCAGTAACTTAAAAGTTAAGTTTAAAAAATTAAACTAAATTTTAAAGAAAGAAGCCAGACGCAAAGAAAATTGTGAAGAGAAAGCCTGGTTAACCCCCAATCCCGTGACAGGATCCCGCAAGACAGCTTTACGGATTACACCTGCCCGCTAGGTAGCGGAAGGAATAAAACCCACTAGGCGTGATATTTCATTTTTTTTGTTTCTTGTTTTAACCTATCATGCATAGTTTTTTTTAATATTTATGTACATATATACAATTTTAATTTAATTTCGTTTTTTTTTATCACTATTTCGAGTGTCTGGTATTGCCTTTTGATTTTTAAAACGATTTTTGGGTATAAGTGAATTAAATATTGATTTGCCAAAAGCCCTCCTTTAAAAAGGCAAGGAGGACATTGGCTCGTGAAGGCCCCGAACCAGCGAGCAATCTTTTGCAACCCATTTCCCATAAACACTTACAAAGAGCTCTTGGTGGGTAGTATAAAGTGGGGATCAGATATCGCTACCCAAAGAGGTGGTAGAATTGTGGGTGGTGCTTTCCGGGCCCGTCCTCCGAGGACCGGATAGTAATTAAATAATTTTTCAAACCGGGTGACCCCACACTTTTAACCCAAATTTTTTAACTAGTTAATAAGATTAGAAGATACAGCAGACATTCTATCCATTCCTGTCCCCTCCTATCCCTTCCAACACCTTCTGCGATCCTAACTTATATTCTATCCTTCATCCCTTTCTAAAACCTTCACCCGCCATGTATATCCTAATCGTTCCTATCCTGCTTCCTGTCCTATTACCTACCCACTCTCCTATCCTATTCTCATACAGCCCCAAATTCCCAAAGCCCATCTCCTATTGCCTCTTATATCACGGTTAACGCAGCAACCAGGATCATTCCTATCCTTTGCATAAAAGGAACCACAAGAGATCCCAGGTTGACGGTTAGGATTCGGACCGTTCATTTTGGCGCTCAACTCGGTCAAAGCAAAAATCCACAAAACAAACTCACTTAGAACCCTTGTTTGTTGCTTATTATAAGTCCCTTAACGTGAAAAAACTAGGACCTTAACATTAACATTAGCATTGCAAAAAAAAACATTTGCCGCTGCCGCGCAATTGGTTTCGGTTTCGCGATTGCATAGTGTAGTGAAGTTAATTAAACCCAAGAAACACGAACGCCCAACACAACGAGTTTCGAAAAAGTATGCAGGAGGAATACTCACTTAAAAAAAAAAAGAAAAAAAAAGTGGAACATAAGTAAAACATCTTCCACATAGGTACGTTCGAATAAGAAAGTCTAAACATTATTCAAATGTGCGTTGAAAAAAGCCGTCGGAAAATCAAACTTAAATTCAAACAAAAACGCACCTTCGACATAATTTAGACCTTGATATTTTGTAGAAATTGAATTGAAATATATATTATATACATACATACATAAAATCAAAAACATATTTTGAACGACATATTTCGTATATTTAATTCAATCATAAAAACATCAAACATAAGACTTTACATTGAAATTCATCATAATCATTTGGATATGCACTCGCACTCGCATATTCAAGTTGGTACTTTCACGAAAAACAATTTTTCTAAATCCACAAAAGAGGATAAATAGAATCCACTTTTCGCCCAGTATACCACACACACACACAACTAGTTAAAGCTTTCGCCTCAATTCGATTTGGAATTCGAAATTGGACATTTTTTTTCGATACATTTCACACATCCACCACACTACACTTTGCATTTAATTCGTCGTTTTCGCCTTCCGTTCGCTTGCAGCTTTCGATTTGAAGCTAATCAGCACAGCATCCAACATCTTTAACATACAATCAGTTCAGGAGATACACACTTGATTTCATTGCACTGATCTACATTTCGCCCACATCATCGTCGTCGCGGGAGATCTTGCTACATGATTAATGCACTGAAATAAAGCTTTTGGTTGGAATATTTTTTATCGTTTTTACAAATAAGTTCTAACTGATTAATTGGATTTTGGTTTTGGATTCTTCTTCTTTTTGCTGTTTGGGATCAATATAGTAACTTCAATTTATAATTAATTGAATATTGGAAATCATCAAAAGGATCATAATTGCTACACTTAGAAGTTTTTCTCGTCAAATTTCGCTTCATTCACTCTATTGTATTTCGTTAAAATAAGCTTTTCTTTGTTGTTATCAGTTGAGCTATATATGGGAATTTTGTAACTTTTGCTGCAAGAACATTTAGGACATTCAAAAATCGTTAATTGGGTCTGGTTATAGCATATAGAGATGGTTGAGCTAAAAATAGATGAATTAAAGCAGCAACGGACTTCTACAAAAGGGAGCATAACTCGCATAAAGAATCTGGTGGAATCCAAAACAAATACGTTTTCATCAACGGAACTTGAGTGCTGTCTAGGGAGATACTGGTCAGATACTGGTCATGGTGAGCTAGAGGAATTGTATATCACTGCGAAAACTAAAATACTTACGAGCTTAGGAACTAATAGTCGTAGTAGTAGTGCAGCGGATATGACTTTAGGTATTTTACATCCAATAAGCCATCTTCCTAAACAACGTTTGCCTAGGTTTAGTGGAAAGAATTCGGATTACAAGAATTTTATAAATTCTTTTAATAGTCTTGTGGAAAATGATGGCAGCTTGACAAAAACTGAAAAATTCAATTACTTGTTGTCGTGTTTGACTGATCAAGCCTTAAGTACAGTGAAGGCCTTTCAAGTAACAGAGGAGAACTACCCCAAGGATCTTGATAGGTTAAAAACCGTTATGATAATAACTGCCTTATCTTTTTTAGAGTATATAACAGAACTTATTGAATTACCAAAGGTTCTTTAGGTCTCAGCTACTGCATTACGAACCCTAGTCGTCAATATTTCAGCGTTGTTTAGTTCATTACTTTCAATAGGGTCGTTTGGCAATATATGTAATACAATCGTTATACATATTGCCATGTCTAAGGTTGATTCCGAGACTCAGTCTAAATATGATGAACAGCTTTATTATAAGAAGTTACCCGAGTGGAAGGATTGTGCAACGCCAATAAACAAACGGTGTCAATATTTGGAAGCGAGAGATAGCAAGCAGCTTCGTTCGGAACAAGTTCACAATTGGACCAACAAGCAAAAACCAACACCTTCTCACCACCGTCTACGTCCTCAAACGTTATTGTCTGTTAATCAACAATCTTGTACGTTTTGCAAAAACAAGGAAATATTTCCTCTCGGAATCAACCTTAGACATGGCAATATGTATAACGATTGTATTACATACATTGCCAAACGACCCTATTGAAAGTAATGAACTAAACAAATTGTTCAGGTGTATCGACAGATCTTGGTACACCCATCACAAAGAAGTCTTCAGTACATCTTATGGAGGGAAAATACACAAATTCCGATACAAACGTATCAGCTTAATACCATCACATATGGTACGTCATGCGCGCTATTCTTAGCAATTCGTTGCCTACAGTACTTAGCTGAGAAGAATCAGGAATGTTGAAGCCTAAGTGCAGAGGTGCTTAGGTCTGACTTTTACTTCGATGACATGTTGACTGGGGCGGACAATTTAAACGAACTTAATCAAAAACGTCAACAAGTCATATCCATTCTGAAATCGGCATATTTTTAGCTTTCAAAATGGAAAAGCAATCACATGTCTTTTATAGAAGGATCTAAAGAAAAAGAGATAAAGGGATTGCTTGGAATCCCCGTTCTGATAGTTTTATTTTCATTTATAAGCTTAATCGGAGCTTCACTAAATATACCAAGAGATCTATTCTTTCCCTTTGTTCTTTACCCTTTGACCAAATGGGCTTGCTAATTCCCATTGTTATACGAGCTAAAATCATACTACAAAAGCTGTGGATAGAAAAGCTAGACTGGTATGCAGTCATTCCAGAACCCATCGAGATTGAATGGATTCATTTTATGGAAGACTTGAATTCACTTCAAAATCATTACGTCTTAATTGAAGATATAATAAGCTACCAAGTGCATGGGTTTGCGGACGCATCGATGAAAGCATATGGTTGTTGCATATATTTAAGAACAACTGAGAGATTCCGCAAACAAATGTATTTTCTATCCAACGAAACGGTTTTAATAGGTAGCCGACAGTAAGAATTACCACTCGTTGGATACTTCAAAGCCAGAGAGCATAAGTGTCGGATGTGTCTGTCGGACGTTAATAATTTCAATTTTAAAATTGAACATTAAAATTCATTAGTCGTGAGGCAAATAAAGCAAGTTTTTTTTTGTAAAAAAAAAATTACAGCGAACAAAAATAAGATATGTAAGTGTTACACATAACGAATGATAGCTTAAAGTGAATTTTCCTTGTGGCAACTAGTGAAACGGGAAGACGGGGCTGAGCAACACCGCTAAGGAGCAAATTAATAAGGTGGACATTTGTTGAGATTCAAAAAGAATAAAGAAGGGGCAATAAAATATCATAATAGAATTTTATAGCTAAGCAAATAGCTAATGAAGCTGCAAATTTTTTTTTTAATAGTGTTAAGGGCGAATTCAGGCAGCAAAGGGCCGTCATAAAGGTCTCATTCAGAAGTCACGAGGAAGAGAAACCGCTCCCAGTGGAAAAGCAGCCAAGTAGCGAATCAGCCCAGGAACAGCGTCCGTGGGATTCCCGGACGCCCTAAGTAAAAATACAAAGATTAAGTTATGTAAATATAAGTAAGCAAGAATCGCCCTTAATTTCAACTTGAAGCAGTAACTTAAAAGTTAAGTTTAAAAAATTAAACTAAATTTTAAAGAAAGAAGCCAGACGCAAAGAAAATTGTGAAGAGAAAGCCTGGTTAACCCCCAATCCCGTGACAGGATCCCGCAAGACAGCTTTACGGATTACACCTGCCCGCTAGGTAGCGGAAGGAATAAAACCCACTAGGCGTGATATTTCATTTTTTTTGTTTCTTGTTTTAACCTATCATGCATAGTTTTTTTTAATATTTATGTACATATATACAATTTTAATTTAATTTCGTTTTTTTTTATCACTATTTCGAGTGTCTGGTATTGCCTTTTGATTTTTAAAACGATTTTTGGGTATAAGTGAATTAAATATTGATTTGCCAAAAGCCCTCCTTTAAAAAGGCAAGGAAGACATTGGCTCATGAAGGCCCCGAACCAGCGAGCAATCTTTTGCAACCCATTTCCCATAAACACTTACAAAGAGCTCTTGGTGGGTAGTATAAAGTGGGGATCAGATATCGCTACCCAAAGAGGTGGTAGAATTGTGGGTGGTGCTTTCCGGGCCCGTCCTCCGAGGACCGGATAGTAATTAAATAATTTTTCAAACCGGGTGACCCCACACTTTTAACCCAAATTTTTTAACTAGTTAATAAGATTAGAAGATACAGCAGACATTCTATCCATTCCTGTCCCCTCCTATCCCTTCCAACACCTTCTGCGATCCTAACTTATATTCTATCCTTCATCCCTTTCTAAAACCTTCACCCGCCATGTATATCCTAATCGTTCCTATCCTGCTTCCTGTCCTATTACCTACCCACTCTCCTATCCTATTCTCATACAGCCCCAAATTCCCAAAGCCCATCTCCTATTGCCTCTTATATCACGGTTAACGCAGCAACCAGGATCATTCCTATCCTTTGCATAAAAGAAACCACAAGAGATCCCAGGTTGACGGTTAGGATTCGGACCGTTCATTTTGGCGCCCAACTCGGTCAAAGCAAAAATCCACAGAACAAACTCACTTAGAACCCTTGTTTGTTGCTTATTATAAGTCCCTTAACGTGAAAAAACTAGGACCTTAACATTAACATTAGCATTGCAAAAAAAAACATGTTTCGCGATTGCATAGTGTAGTGAAGTTAATTAAACCCAAGAAACACGAACGCCCAACACAACGAGTTTCGAAAAAGTATGCAGGAGGAATACTCACTTAAAAAAAAAAAGAAAAAAAAAGTGGAACATAAGTAAAACATCTTCCACATAGGTACGTTCGAATAAGAAAGTCTAAACATTATTCAAATGTGCGTTGAAAAAAGCCGTCGGAAAATCAAATTAAACTTAAGTATCTTTGCCTTAAATTCAAACAAAAACGCACTTTCGACATAATTTAGACCTGGATATTTTGTAGAAATTGAATTGAAATATATAATATACATACATATATAAAATCAGATACATATTTTGAACGACATATTTCGTATATTTAATTCAATCATAAAAACATCAAACATAATACTTTACATTAAAATTCATCATAATCATTTGGATATGTACTCGCACTCGCATATTCAAGTTGGTACTTTCACGAAAAACAATTTTTCTAAATCCACGAAAGAGGATAAATAGAATCCACTTTTCGCCCAATATACCACACACACACACAACTAGTTAAAGCTTTCGCCTCAATTCGAAATTGGACAATTTTTTCGATACATTTCACACATCCACCAGACTACACTTTGCATTTAATTCGTCGTTTTCGCCTTCCGTTCGCTTGCAGCTTTCGATTTGAAGCTAATCAGCACAGCATCCAACATCTTTAACATACAATCAGTTCAGGAGATACACACTTGATTTCATTGCACTGATCTACATTTCGCCCACATCATCGTCGTCGCGGGAGATCTTGCTACATGATTAACGCACTGAAATAAAGCTTTTGGTTGGAATATTTTTTATCGTTTTTACAAATAAGTTCTAACTGATTAATTGGATTTTGGTTTTGGATTCTTCTTCTTTTTGCTGTTTGGGATCAATATAGTAACTTCAATTTATAATTAATTGAATATTGGAAATCATCAAAAGGATCATAATTGCTACACTTAGAAGTTTTTCTCGTCAAATTTCGCTTCATTCACTCTATTGTATTTCGTTAAAATAAGCTCTTCTTTGTTGTTATCAGTTGAGCTATATATGGGAATTTTGTAACTTTTGCTGCAAGAACATTTAGGACATTCAAAAATCGTTAATTGGGTCTGGTTATAGCATATAGAGATGGTTGAGCTAAAAATAGATGAATTAAAGCAGCAACGGACTTCTACAAAAGGGAGCATAACTCGCATAAAGAATCTGGTGGAATCCAAAACAAATACGTTTTCATCAACGGAACTTGAGTGCTGTCTAGGGAGATACTGGTCAGATACTGGTCATGGTGAGCTAGAGGAATTGTATATCACTGCGAAAACTAAAATACTTACGAGCTTAGGAACTAATAGTCGTAGTAGTAGTGCAGCGGATATGACTTTAGGTATTTTACATCCAATAAGCCATCTTCCTAAACAAAGTTTGCCTAGGTTTAGTGGAAAGAATTCGGATTACAAGAATTTTATAAATTCTTTTAATAGTCTTGTGGAAAATGATGGCAGCTTGACAAAAACTGAAAAATTCAATTACTTGTTGTCGTGTTTGACTGATCAAGCCCTAAGTACAGTGAAGGCCTTTCAAGTAACAGAGGAGAACTACCCCAAGGATCTTGATAGGTTAAAAAGCGTTATGATAATAACTGCCTTATCTTTTTTAGAGTATATAACAGAACTTATTGAATTACCAAAGAATCCTAAGGTCTCAGCTGCTGCATTACGAACCCTAGTCGTCAATATTTCAGCGTTCTTTAGTTCATTACTTTCAATAGGGTTGTTTGGGAATATATGTAATACAATCGTTATACATATTGCCATGTCTAAGGTTGATTCCGAGACTCAGTCTAAATATGATGAACAGCTTCATTATCAGAAGTTACCCGAGTGGAAGGATTGTGCAACGCCAATAAACAAACGGTGTCAATATTTGGAAGCGAGAGATAGCAAGCAGCTTCGTTCGGAACAAGTTCACAATTGGACCAACAAGCAAAAACCAACACCTTCTCACCACCGTCTACCTCCTCAAACGTTATTGTCTGTTAATCAACAATCTTGTACGTTTTGCAAAACAAGGAACATTTAGTCACAAATTGTTCAGGTTTCATGAAGCTCTCCGAAGGGCTTTGCTAGAATTGGTCATAGCGTTTCCAAATGTGCCTCGTCGTATAGTTGTAGGAATTGCCAGCAACCACACCATAGCCTTTTGCATAGGTCCCAACCTTTAGACACTGTACTTAGAACGGAAGGTGAGGCATCTACTTCTGCCACTGCATTTTCTGCATTGAAAAAGGACACGCATGAAACCCAAGTAATCAAAGCCACGGCGTTGGTTCTTATAAAAGACTCATCGGGAAGTTATCAGTTTGGCAGGGCTCTTCTCGATTCCGGTTCTCAAGTAAGTTTCATCTACGAACAATTCGCAAATTTACGTTGGAGGATTCTCTAGATCAATATGTTGAAAGGTTTTGGGAATTCGAAAAAATTCAAGATCATCGATCCAAATGGTCTGAAGAGCAGAAGGACTGTGAAAAGCACTTCATGGATATCATTGAAATTCTGCCAAACGGTAGGCTTATGGTCCAGTTGCCATTCAAAAAGGATCCCAGTTGTCTTGGAGCTTCATATGACATCGCATTTAAAAGATTTCTATCACTCGAGCGTAGACTATCAAAAAATGCACCCTTGAAAAAACAATATGTTGACTTTTTGAAAGATTATAAATTGTTAGGTCATATTTCTCTCGTCAAAGATCTCAATTTAGAAATGACCCATTATTACTTACCCCATCAATGCGTAATGAGACCTGAGAGTGTGTCTACGAAGTTACGCGTTGTTTTGATGCATCGTGTCGTACGTCGTCGCAAGTTTCCTTAATTGGAATTTTAATGGTCGGTCCTAATATCCAGGATGAGCTGTTAATATTTTTACTTCGTTTTCGATTTCCCAGATACGCCCTCACTGCAGACATCGTAAAGATGTATCGACAGCTCTTGGTACACCCATCACAAAGAAGTCTTCAGTACATCTTATGGAAGGAAAATACACAAACTCCGATACAAACGTATCAGCTTAATACCATCACATATGGTACGTCATGCGCGCTATTCTTAGCAATTCGTTGCCTACAGTACTTAGCTGAGAAGAATCAGGAATGTTGAAGCCTAAGTGCAGAGGTGCTTAAGTCTGACTTTTACTACGAAGACATGTTGACTGGGGCGGACAATTTTAACGAACTTAATCAAAAACGTCAACAAGTCATATCCATTCTGAAATCGGCATATTTTTAGCTTTCAAAATGGAATAGCAATCACATGAAGGATCTAAAGAAAAAGAGATAGAAGGATTGCTTGGAATCCCCGTTCTGATAATTTTATTTTCTTTTATTAGCTTAATCGGAGCTTCACTAAATATACCAAGAGATCTATTCTTTCCCTTTCTTCTTTACCCTTTGACCCAATGGGCTTGCTAATTCCCATTGTTATACGAGCTAAAATCATACTACAAAAGCTGTGGATAGAAAAGCTAGACTGGTATGCAGTCATTCCAGAACCCATCGAGATGGAATGGATTCATTTTATGGAAGACTTGAATTCACTTCAAAATCAATACGTCTTAATTGAAGATATAATAAGCTACCAAGTGCATGGGTTTGCGGACGCATCGATGAAAGCATATGGTTGTTGCATATATTTAAGAACAACAGATATTTCTGGTTCAGTAGGCGTAAAGCTTTTAGTTGCCAAGTCAAGAGTGGCCCCTGCCAAAAAGAAGCAGCATCCTCGCCTGGAACTTTGCGCGGCTCATCTTTTGGCAAAACTTTGTATGAAGATTCAGAAGGTTGCAGATTCCGTCAACACTAAAACTTACCTTTGGACAGATTCGTTTGTTTTGTACTGGTTGACAACGCATTCCTTGAAACTCAACACGTTTGTAGGAAATCGGGTATCAGAAATACAGGAAACAACGAAGCATGCCATTTGGAGACATGTCCCAACAAACGAAAACCCCGCCGATATAGTTTCTAGAGGGTGTAGAGTAGGAGAGCAGAAAAACTCAATTTGGTTCAATGTTCCAGACTTCCTATTTCTAATTGATGAAAATTGGCCTACTGGCATATGAGCAATGCATCCTCTGGATAAATCTGCGTTGGAGATGAAAAAAACGTTCTTGAGTTGTCAAAAACTTGAACAAAATTATCTTCTTGACGTAATAGATCGATTTAGTTCGTATACAAAAACTCTACGAGTCTGCGCGTATGTTGAAAGGTTCATTAGCCGAACAAGAAACCCGAAACTTGCTCGTAGTAATTACATATCAGCTGATGAGTTAGACAAAGCACTACACACAATCGTAAGCTTAATACAAACAAAGCATTTTGCCAAGGAAATACATAGAAATAATTGGCTGAGTCCTTTTATAATAAATAAATTTTTTTTGCCTTTTGTTTGAAAGAAGCAGGGAGTTTGAAGCACGCTGATCGTCCAGAAGAATGCAAACATCCACTTTTACTTCATAAAAATTCAAGTTTTACCAGAAACTTCATTCAACATCTGCACTTTTCAAGCATGCTGGTCCGAAGACTATTGTAGCACTCTCAATAAAATGATTTTGGATAGTAAATGTTCGAGAGCTGGCACGTCAGACAGTTCGTCAATGTCCTCATTGTGTCAGATATCGTCCAAAATTGTATGAGCAGGTCATTGGAAATTTACCTGCAGATAGGTTGACTCCATCTCGTCCATTTAGTTGCTTTGGAGTTGATTTCTGTGGTCCTATATAAACCAATTATAAAATTCGTGGTAAAGTTCCGTACAAAACATACGTTGCAGTTTTTGTTTGCTTTGAGTCGAAAGCAGTTCATTTGGAAGCAGTGTTAGATCTTTCAGCTGATGCCTTCATAGCAGCTTTGAAAAGGATGATAAGTCGTCGAGGTCTCCCAAGAGACATCCATTACGATAACGCAACAAATTTTGTTGGCGCTGAATCAAAACTATTAGAATTGCGGGATATGTTGTTCAGAAAAACCAATCAAGAATCTATTATAAATGTTTGTACGAATGCCACAATAAATATCCATTTTATACCCCCCAGGGCTCCACACTTCGGAATGATTCGGGAGGCGGCCGCCAAAGTAGCAAAGGGCCATCCTTATCGCAGCTTAGGAAGTGCTAAGCTTACGTTTGAGGAGCTGTCAATAATACTGTATGAAATAGAGGCAATAAAGAATTCGAGGCCAATCACACGGCTGTCAAAACCCATTTCTGGAATAGATGGTCGAAATAGTATGTACAAGAACTTCAAGTTCGTGCGAAGTTTTCGTTATCTAAACCCAATATAATTGTCGATAGTCTAGTCATCGTGCATGATGACAACTTACCACCCCAAAAATGGCTCACGGGAAGAGTCACAAATATCGTTGAAGGCCCAGATGGTAGGGTCAGAGTCGCCGATGTTAGAACCCAATGAGGAGAATTTAGACGTCACTTTTACAAGCTAGCTGTGATACCATCTTGAAAGAAAGTTCTTTCAAAGGAGGCGGAATCTTGGAACATATTGAAATTTATATTATTTTGCAATTTTATATTTTAATATGGGTCTCATGTTTTTTACATTAACTAAACAAATAAGATATTGTACTTTTAAATTTGAATATGGCGCTTTCTTTATACCATTGCCATCTTTTTTTTAATTATGAATTCGCTTTAAATATCAAAAATGTATAAATACCATGTTCAAAAATAAAATAAAAAGAAATTTTTATCCAACCCTTAGGGGAAACTGTGGTCGTTTTAATCCCAAAATTTTGGATCGTCTATTCGTCGTTCGATATCTAGTGATTTTCAAGTTTTTGCCATCAGCATTATAAGTTGTCAATTTTTTATAAGTTTTATCGTGGTTTATAAAAAACCTTCTTTCGAACTTTCGCAAACGTTACATCGGTTAACGCAGCAACCAGGATCATTCCTATCCTTTGCATAAAAGGAACCACAAGAGATCTCAGGTTGACGGTTAGGATTCGGACCATTCAATTGAATCTGCAAATGATAATATTCTTGTGCAAAATTATATCGACAGTATTGGTACTTGGTACTTGGTGTTGCAAAAATAGTTTAAGTCTTAATCCTATTAAATGTCAAAAAGTTACATTTTCTAAAAAAAATAATAATCAAAAGTGATTATTCGATTTCTGAACACATTCTGTGTCGAGTCTTTACTTTTAAAGACCTAGTGCAAATCTTGAGTTTACTGAACATATTAATTCCATAGTGGAAAAGGCCAATTCCATGCTAGGGTTCACTAAACGGTGGACTTAATTATTTAACGATCCTTATGTCACTTTCTAACTCTGTATAATTGTCAATCGCCCTCATCTTGAATACGCCTCACAAGTTTGGACTCCTACTATCACGGTTGCAAGAGGTTCAAAAAAGAGCTGAAAAAACTCACAGCTCACATAAGAGCTAGCTCAAATAAGAGATAGTTCACATTAGAGCTAGCTCAAATTAGAGCTAGCTCATATGAACTAATATGAGCTGAGCTGAGATGATGTTAGCTGAGCTGATCTGAGCTGAGCTGAATATATGTGAGATGAGCTGTGTTTTGAGCTATGATATGAGCTGAATTAACATATGTTAATGTTATGAAAAAATATTCCATTTGCGACATAATTAAACGTATTATTCCACGTAAGATTGTGTAAAGTTGTAGTTTGTTTAAGAAACGTAGCGCAAAATTTGTTGTAATTAATTTGAAAAAAGTATTTCGTGATCACTTGACGAAAGCCAGGCAATTCTTAAGGATAAACATTAATCATCCGCAAATAGTTAAAAATAAAATAAATTTCCTAAACGTGAAACGAAATTTCCATAATGATTTTTTTTATCCTCTAGCAGATCTCTACGCACGCACATGTCGCACATACATATTTTTTTAATTTGTACCCTTTCTCTTTTCACTAACAAGCTACCACATACCTAACACCTAACAGATATCGAAAATTTACATTTTACAAAATCCGCACCCACCTCGAAAAATGGAACACATTGGAAAAAAAATAATTATATAATTATGCGAACTCATTCCTCTGCCTAACTGCAAATTCATCCTACATATAATAATGACTTCTAAATATTCCAAAACCTACATCACCATTAAACAAACAGTAAAAAAAATAATAACTATGTTTCTTAAAATAATTATAACATTAAACATATTACACATATTTAATTATGCCGCAAATGGATTTTTTTAACGTTAACAGATGTTATGTCAACGCAATTCATGTCATAGCTCAAAATGCAGTAGAGCTAACACCAGCTCAAATAACAGCTCAGCTCAGTTCAAACAATAGCTCAACCAACAGCTCATCTTAACCGATAGCTCAGCTCAACCAACAGCTCAGCACAATTTTAAGAGCTGATCTGTTAAGCTCAAAAATTGAGCTGGCACACATATGAAGAGCCTGACCCATAGAATCCTTCCGTCCTTTGTAATGTTCGACTGAACACTTTCTTAAATACTCACATTCTTGCGAGGGGAATCCTTTTTTAACTTTTTCACTCCAGCAATCCGTTTGAGAGAACCACTCACATTAAATTGAAATTCAGTATTCTATGGGATATTCTACAAAAATGTCCTTTTAATTTATAAAAAATTACTATTTGGAAATAAAACAAGGTATTTTTTTGAGGGTAAATAATTGATATATAAGTCGAAGTAAATGTTCAAAGAATTGAAAGATATGAGAATTATAATTTTTTTTAAAGTAACACTGAATTATATTTTGTTGTAGGTGTACAATTTGTATCTTTATTGTTTGTCTGAAGAAAAGTCCCTTCTGTCTAAGTACTAAGGGTTGAAATGTGTAATTGAAACAACGTATTTATTAGGAAACCCAATCCGGCAACAGTAAAAAGCTCATAAAACAGAACGCATAATCGGACGCAACGGATTCTATGGGTCGGGCCCTTGAGCTTGGTCGAAAAAATAGCTAGCTCAAAATTGAGCTAAGCTGTGATCTGAACTGAAACGTGAGCTTTTTGCATCCTTGCCTACTATGAAATTCACAGTACTCGTATTGAGGCCGTTCAACACAAATCCATCCGTTTTGCTTTAAAAGGGCTACGATGGGCTCATCCTTACAGCCTCCCATCTTATGAACAACGGTTACAACTCCTGCAGATCTAACCTTTATCTCAAAGACGGGTTTGAAATGTCTTGGTATTTACTCAGCAAGTTATCAATGGCTTTATTGACCCCGAAATTGCTTTTTGATATGGTCTGAATTACCGCGGTGGTTCTCGTCATTTGCACAATCGTCAATTAATGCATGTTGCTCAGCACGGAACTATTTATGGATTAAAAGAACCCCTCACAAAAATGAGTAAGCTTGCCAATACTAATGCCAGTTTATTTAATTTCAATATTAATAATATTAATAAAATTAAATTAAAATCAATTTTACGTACCAGTGCTCCACTTGTATAAATGTTTAATATATGTTTATGTGTTATCTAATGTTTTTTTTATGTTTTGTGCGTGTGTTGTTTCTGTTATGTGATTTGTTTACTAACCACTAACACATGCACTAAATTATGAGCCTCGGATCATACTCTGAAGCTTGCTTTAAGCTCACTATAGCTGAATTTCTTATAGTGTAAAAAAAAATCCAGGAAAAAAACATTGTGTAAAAAGAACGTTTTCTAAGTCAAGTATTTTCTATTATTTCCAAGTTGATTTAAGATCTTATTAGTCTTGTCCGGAAAAAAAATTGTAATTTATGACATTTAATTAAATCATTGTTACCAAAAAAATTTTTAATCTGGAAATAGTAAATTCATAATAATTATAAAATTTATTTTATAATTTAATTATTTATTCCAATTATTATTTTGTTTTTATTTTTCACAGCATAAATTATAATAAGAAAAGCGAGGCGTTTCGCCTAAAAGTATCCATCATCAGGCATGTGTTGTTGGACTAAAGCTTTGTTCTAAAAGTTGGTGTTTGTGTCTTTTTCAAAATTTGATGTTTAAATGTTTCATGTATTTTTTTTCTATTTTTATGTTGTGTGGTGGGTATAGTGTCGAATTGCAGTGTCATATAATGTGTTGTTTTTGTTGAATTTATCGTTAAGTAACCTGTCCTGTTCCCTCTAATTTGCGTTGTAGATCTTGAACTCCTCCAGTGCGGCAAGTATTTTTCTTTAATTGCAAATGTGCAATGGCGTTCAGTTGGTTTCAGTATCATTTAAAAGTTGTGCAAATGTTGATTTAATGTTCTTGGTTTCGATTTGTGTTCTTAAAATCTTTCTCGAATTGTGTTGTAATTTAAAAAATATTGACACTATCATTAACGTAAATAAATACATTGCTACAGAATACACAAATTTACTCCGACAAATATTAAAACAGGAATTCAAAAAAATATCAATAAACCTATCAATCCAAACAAATTATAACATTGAAAAAACACTTAAACGAAAAACAACAAAAAGAACCAAAACATGCCTTGGAGTGTATAAAACAAAACGCAACGAATGTGACAAATATTATATAGAACAGGGATGTAACAAAAATCACAAAAGATATTTAGAACACATATCGAAACTTAACACCAAATCAACATTTGCACAACATCTAATTGAAGACAATGCCATTATTGCGAATCATTTTTCCACGGGGGAACTTCTTTGGGGCAAAAGAAAGGTGGAGGCGTGCTGGTCAATGCACGGCTATGCTCGACGAATTGGGGTAGGTTCTTGTCGCTTCTACTGTTCGGCAAACAAAATTTTCGTGCCAAAGTAAAAAAAAAAAAATAAGGAAGGGAAAAGGAAGGATGAGGAAAAGGAAAACTCTGCGTTAGAAGGGAAAGGAAAGTGTTACACAAACACAGTGACCTTGAAAATATCCAAGGCAAAACGTAAGTCAAGTGCATGAACAACTATAAACTGGCCTAACAATAAAATAAAACTTATAAAACTAAAAAATAATCTTACCTCTGGACGGCTATATCAAGCGACCACACACTTTTAGAGCTAGATTATCAAACCATTAAAAACAATATTTTTCGTTCCATAACCAATCGAAAATAATATTAAAAAAAAATTGAGCTGAAATAAAAAAAAAATAAAAAAATACATCTAATCAAAAAAACTAAGTGTTAAAAAAATTATTCAAATAATGGACCTTTATGTCCTCAAAAAAATTAAACATAAAACCATTTACAGATGTTTGAGTACCCCGATTTTCTGGCGGCAGCACCTGGACAAACATTATTGTGTACGTTCTGTTTAACTAATTATCTAATATAATAACATAATATATAATATCTTATATTAAATGGTAAGTGATTTTTGTGTTGTCTATTCTAAAGTTCGCGGTTTAAGAAAGAATTTTTTTCACGTGTACGTCTACACTGTTCAATACAGGCCAGCTGTTTTGGCATTAAGTGAAACTCAGGTTGGAGTAAATACAGATTTATCAGAATTTGCTCTACATGGGTAAAGGTTGGCGCCATTACTCTTTTCCCATCATGGTCTCTTGGTATATGTTAGGAATGATATTGCTTGCTAGAGCCTTCCCCAATACGGACAAACACGGACTTTTACTTTTTGTGGCTCAAATCTGCAAGTATATTATTCATTATTGTTTTATATACAGGAGTCCGAATCTCGACTTGTAACGAGTCTGTCTGATTCTATCTCGAAAATTGTTTCCCTCTGTCCTCACACTGAAATCGTTATTACGGGCGATTTCAATGTACACAATTCCAATTGGCTCCGCTATTCTGGTCAGACAACACCCGAAGGAAGGTATGTCGAGCTCTTTGTAGGGTTACATCACTTTACCCAACTGATCGATGTGCCAACGCGTATACCGGATGTTGCTGGGCAAGCCGCCCAAACTCTTGACTTGTTACTTACTTCTCACCCTGATAAATATACCATTAGTGCAACTTCTCCATTTGGCAGTTTAGACCATTATGTCATTTCAGCTAATATTTCGTCCTCCACCCATCCAGTTAAAGAAAAACTTCCCACCAGGACCGTTTGGCAATACGAGAAAACTAACTAGGACGGCCTGAATATTTTTTTTCCGAAACTTAAACTGGTCACTTTGCTTCTTTGATATTGACATTGATGCCAGTGCTGAAATGATCACAAATGTGATTCTTCTAGTGTTGCGTGCTTCAAGCCTAAAGAAAAGTCCTGGTTTAACTCTGAGTACTCTACAGAGGAAGATCGGAAAAAGCACAAACAAGCAAGGAACTCATGCAACTCCGTTATTGAAAGAACCAAATTTTTGCATGACCAAAAATTACGGATATTTGAGATCGTTAAAAATACATTTGTATCGGTGTAAGAAGTATTTTTCTCCTTCTGATATGGCTACAATTTATAAAGCGTTTATACGCCCTAAGCTCGAGTATAACTCCCACCTCAGGGCAGGTTCTTCGCAAACATCACTTCACCTGCTTGATAGAATACAAAAAAGAGCGTTATGATTGATAGGAAATAGAACTTCCGCTAAAACAATTGCACCTCCCCTTAAAAGTTTCTCCCGTAATTCTCGTCTCGCAAGGAATGCTCATCAGATCACCCTTGAGCCCAATTTCGGATGTACCTTGAAATATAGGGATTCTTTTTTTAGCCGAACAACACGAATTTGGAAAAGTTTACCCGGCGAGATTTTCCCTTGCCATTTTGATTTGCAAGCAATAGAAATATACCAATACAATAAATATGTACATTAAAAAAAATGTACAAGCACCGCAAAGATCAACAAACAATAACAATTAACCTAACAATAAAAGAAAAAAACAACAAGCTCGATTACAAAACATACAGAAAACCAAAAAACTAAACGAATACAAAACACAGAAAACCAACATCAACTGATATAACCATACAAACAAAATCACATCACCCACATGAACAAAAATGGCAGCATATAAAGCCTGTATGAAAAGACTTCTTAACATACCTATGACAGAAGAAGATTATGAAGAAGAAATAAACGGGACCATGACGTTATGTCGAATGACAAAAAACTCGAATGCAAAAAATCTCGAAAACACAAACTGTAAATCTAGAATGTAAAAATCTCGAATGTACAAAAATCTCGATTGCACAAACATCTAGAAAAACTATATCTAAAAAAAAAATTGATTCGAGAATTTTGTTTACCTATTTAAAGAGTTTTAACTTAAATAAATCGCATTACATATCTAGTTTATTCAAAAAATTATTTTTTTAAAGGAAATTAACAGCTAAAAAAAAAAAAACATTAAACAAAACGAAAACAGCCTAATTTAAAAAAATATCAAAAACCAAACCAATTTTTAAATTCATCATGACCATAGCTAAAAATGTAAATAAAATTAGTTTTTACCAATTTTATTTAAAAAAAATTATTTTGGCCTTCTCTAAAATTCAAAATACAATTGTACATTTTCTAGTAATTCTGAAAGCTTAAATACCAATGAAGTGCTGACCAAACAGTTTGATGACGTGGCTGTGAAGATGATGAATTTCCAGATCGCATTGTGGTGGATGTTTGCTGACTTGCAGTTTAAGTCACGTAGGCTGTTTGTGACTGGAGATGATGTTGCTCTTATGAGATGTTCCTGTTTACTTCATAGTGATGAGGAATAATGTGCTGAATAGTATTTTGTACATTTCTTCATGATCGTCTCTATTTAATGTTTATGGATGAATATGGCTTATTTTGGTTTATTTTATTTCGATGGGATTCGGATGTGAGGAGAATCAATATGTTTGCTGTTAACTCCTCCGTCTTTAAATATCAACGTCCTCGTTGAACATTAAAAATATGGAATTTGACTTGCACTTTTAATTTTTGTAGATAAGGGAATTTAGTAGTGCCCCGTGGCTTAGTGGTCAGTATGTCGGACTGCTAAGCGAAGGAGCCTGGTTTCAAATCCAGCTCATATCCACCTTTTTTCCGGGGTACTGCCTCTTGTGAGGAACTGACAAAACCTCCAAGAGTAAAATTTGTCTCGAAAAAGTGCATCTCATGTAGCCGTTCGGACTTGGCGGTAAACTGTAGGTCCCTTCCATTCTTACATATTTACATCACACACACAGGAATGGTTGAGAGTATAAGTCACTAGGCCTTGGCTCCTTAAGGAGCTGTCGCGCCAATAAATGTATTTATTTATTTATGTAGATAAGGGAATTTCCTCTGTTAACAATTTTGTAACTGTATTGAAATATGTTGTCTATCGTTGCTATGATAGGTAGAGCTATTGAAACGGGGGTTGAAAATGAAGTTCGAGTTGTTGAACATTTTATTTTAACGAAAATTATTATAATTGCGAAAATACCTAAAGTTGATAGACTGAATCCAGTGAAGTAGCAAAATTTGTTTTCCTTTTTTAGTAGTTCTATTTCTTGTGTATTATTAATGTGTATTTCTTTCAAAATTTCTAATGTAAGTATTTTTTTACAAGTACTATGAATTGACTTTGGTTGAAAAAGAGCTTGTAGTGGTTTAAATCCAGAGATTTCTCGTGAGAGGTAGTTTTTGCCTTCTACAGTAATAGTTGTTATGAGAAATGTATGACAAATGTTCCAGTAATGTTTCTAGTGGCGTTATTTATTGTAATAGAACCATTGTATTGATTCAAAAATAGTATTCCAGGTATTATTTCTTCAACTGATGGAATGTGGAGGTTGGTCGTTTTTATCCGTCATGGTTGTTGACTTCTTAATAGTGTAGTTATGCAATCGTTATCTCTTAATTCGACTACATTATTAAAATTACATATATTAATATAATTATAACTGTAACATTCTTTCTTTATTCATAATATTTTTTATTTTAGTTCGTTTTATTAAAAGCATATTACATTATTGTGTCTGAATTACTTGATGCTATTTTTAAGTTTGAAAACTCAATTGTTTCTTCTTTTCTAATGTATGGAATATTATTTTTTGCGAATATATTATTAACAATATTTATTTCTTTTTCATCTAACAAAAATGAATTAATGACACCGGCTATGCAATGCTCCAATTGCATAGCATACTCAATGTTTATAATTTCTTCTTTTATTATTTCTAGTTCAAACTTAATATTTATTGGTATTTCATCGGTAATAGTTTTACCTTCTTTCACTATTTTAAGTTTGAAATTTTACTTATTCCTTCCAAAGCTAATTTATTGATTACAACTTGTTTATTATTATCTCTCAAAATATTATTTATATTGTCAGTTAATATAATAACATCATCATAATCGGGATTTCCGGCGGTCCATTTCCATGTTTTTCCAATTAGATCTAAGGATCTTTTTAATCTCATTTTTGGTTTTAACCTTCTAATATGGTTTTTTAATACATAAATTTCGTGATTAAGGAACGGATAAATAGGATTATCATTATTAACTCTTGTATTTATTTTTGTTTCTTGATTGTTTTTTAGGTTTTCATATGATTCTTAATCAATAACATGTATTAGTCGAAAAGTTTCTGTTTAAATTTTCGCAGTTTATATGTGAAAAGTTACCGCTTGGGAGTTTGAGTTATCCAGAATTTGAATACTAGCCAGGCATGGAGAAAAAATTAACCTAGAAGGATAAATATTAACTCTTTATATTGTTTTTTATGTATAATTTTGACTGATTCTGTAACTACTGTACTTGTTTTATTTTCCTAAACTATTTATTTTTTAAATCTTGGGGATAGTTTCTTGGGCTCGTTTTTCTATGTTTTATTGTTTGATACAGTTCTTCCAAAGAAGATTTCAATTGGTCGTTACTTTGTTGTAGAATGGATTGAAAAATTATATTCATATAGCGTTCAAGAAGTTCTTCGAATGTTCGATCAGTTTGGTCGTTCTTAAGGCAACACATAACTTCAGACAATGTTGAGTGGAATCTTTCCACTTGCCCATTTACAGAGCTGGAATATGGAGGGGTCTTATAGATTTCAATGCCTAATTGATCTAGAAGTAAAAAAGCATATGGATGCTGAGTTAAACGATTTTACATTGTCGAAGACAATTAATTTTGGGATGCCAAAAGCGAAAAGGATTTGTCGTAAGGGTTCTCTTATATCTTCTATGGATTTTGATTTCAGTATACGAGCTTGTGCGTATTTTGAGAACTTATCTAAAGCGGTGAGGACGAGATTTTTCTCAGTGGAATAAATGTCAATATGTAGAATATGACCGGGATATTGTGGTTTAGGAGTTTGCTGAAGTGCTGTTTTATTAGGGTGCCTATCATATTTATGTTGCTTTCATACAAAACATTGTTTAACTATTTTATCTATTTCAACTTTCATTTAAGGGAAATATATTCGCTGTATTAATTGATTTTTATTTTCAAGACTATTTCTGTATGCTCTTTTTTGTTCCTTAATTATTTCTTCTTCTCGTTCTGTTTTATTTGTGATATCTTTTACTTGAGTCTGTGTAAATCTTGATTTATAACATCTGAAATGATGCGGATAAATATTTTGTATTTGAGCCATTATTGATTCTGAAGTGAAGAGTCCGTTAATTACACTGGGGTTTAAATATTTTTTTTAATAATTCAGTTAAATTTGCTGTTGTAAATTCTCTTATAATTATATGTCTATGATATGTAGGGAATGGTATTTCAAAAGTATATCTATCTTCATTTCCTATAGATAACAGTAGTTGATTTTTAAATAAATTTATGGGACATTCTACACTTGGTACAAGTTCACATAATGTCGTTCATAATCATATTCTTCAGGTATCGCTTTTCATTTTTGTGTTGTAATTTTTAGAGCTCAATGCGTATGTAAATGGTTGATGATCTGTTTAAATTGTCACCTTCGTTGTACCGTATAGGTAATTTCGTAAAACATTTAAAGCCCATATAATTTCGAGCAATTCTCTTTCATTTGCTGCTGTTGTCTTCTGATTTGCTTAGTGTTCGAGAAATAAATGTTATTGTTATCTTGGGATAACACTGCACCTAATGCTACAATTGAAGCATCCGTTGTTAGTTCAAAAGGTTTTTTTTTCGACAGTATTTAATCTTGTGAAACTAAAGTGTTTTTATGTCTTTTGAAAGCTTCTAAAGCTTCAGTATTTAAAACAATGATTTTTTGATTAGATTCAGTTTTGGAAATTCGTCCTTCGTCTCCTTTTAAATAGGAGGTTAGTGGCTTGGCAATATTTGCATAGTTTCCAATAATACGTAAATAGCAGCCGGAAAGGCCTAAAAAGATCGAAGTTGCTAAAGGGTCTTAGGAGTTGGGAAGTTTAGAATTGCCTCTACCTTTTGGGGATTTGTCCGAATAACTTCGGATGAATCCACGAAACCCAGGAATTCGACTTGGCGTTTAAAGAAATTACATTTGTCCAATTGTACCTTCATGTTGGCATCGTTGAGAGTTTGAAATATTTTTAAAATATGGTTGAGATGTTGCGCTTCGTTCTCGCTATAGATGATTATGTCATCTATGTAAACATAACATGATTTTCCTATGTGCAATCGAAGAATATCATCAAGGGCACTTTGAAAGAATGAAGGGGCGTTCTTCAATCCGAAAGGGAGTCTTGTAAGCTCAAACTTTCCATTGTTAATGGAAAACGCTGTTTTCTCAATGTCAGATTTTTAGTGGTATCTGATGTAATCCACTTCTTAAATCGAGCACCGTAAAAAACTTACTTCTTCCAAATTGTGCTAAAACTTCGTTAATGTCCGGTATCGGTTAACGGTCGGCTAATGTGACTGTGTTTATTTTTCTATAGTCTATAACCATTCTAAATTGTTTATTACCTTCGGAATCACATTTTTTTGGTACAACCATTTGGTGAATTGTAAGGAGATCTAGATGGACGAATTATTCCATCTTGTAAAAGTTTTGAAGCTTGGGATTCTATTTCATCCCGAAGTGAAAAAGGATAAGGGTATGATTTTGTATATACTGGAGTATCAGTATTTTTGCAAATATCGCCTATGACATTGTAGTATATAAAAGACGTTCATCAGGTTCTGAAAACAGACTTTTATATTTGTTTTTTAGAGAATTTTCTACGAGTTATTGTCGTATATAATTTTTGTTTGACCCAGTGTCTATTAGGAAGTTTAAAAATGTTCCACTCTTCGTTCTACATTTAAAGTAAGGTAACGAAGAGACTATTGCTAAAAAAATCAAATCTGTATATTCAGGTATTTCATTATTTGATGAGGGATTAGAACATTCTTGAGACTGTAAAAATAATCGTCAAGACTTTCTTCATTATTATCTTATACTGACAAGTTCTGGAAGTGATTGTTTAAATGTTCTTGTTCGGTTTATAAGTGGTAGTTTCTTTGGTATTTGTTAGGGATTGGATTTTGAAGAGAAGGACCAGGTGGTCTTTTTCCTGCATATTTCAGTGGACCTGGTGATGTTTTGATAGTTTACTTGAGCTGTTTGGATGGTTGATGTTTCCATTGGCATTGGCCTAGGTTGAGGCCTTGGTGGTCTTTGAGCAGAAGGATGATATTGATTATTCTGATTATTACTTTGGTTTTTCTTTGTTGGCCAAGTTGACCGGAATTGTTGATTTTGGTAAGGGAAGTGGGCTAACTGTGGACAAAATGGTTCTCTTTGCATTGGTACTTGAGGTTGAAAATTAAATCGACGTGGTGGAATTTGAGGTTTTATTGAAAAATTCAATTTATTTGTAAATTGTTGGTTATTTGCATACGAGAATCGGAAATTTTGATTTTCAAGTTTAAGACATAAATGTAATGCCTGTGGTAGGTCTGCTGGCTCGCAGATTCCTAGGAGTCTGTGAAGATCACCCTTAAGTCCACGAATAAAAGTTTTGAGGGCTTTATCTCGATAAGTTGCTGTTAAAAGGCTTGTTGATTCTGAGGAAATATCCATACAGGATATTTTATTTAAAATTAATGAAAAGTGTGTGTATACTGCTTGATAAAATTCTTGAATAATAGAATTTAATTTAATTAATGAGGTTATTTGATACTCTAAGGTACCAATATCTCTCTTGTCAGCATAATATAAAGTAAGGCAGCGAGATATTGCCTTACAATGTAGAGGTGTGTTATAAGATTCAAGAGCGCTGTCTGCTCTTCCTGTAATTTTATATCGAATGACACTTAAGATGCCATAGTATTTTAGTGTTCCTAATAAAGGTGTATTAATGCGTAGAATTTTATCTACACTTTTTCCCATGAGGAAAATTCAGTGGGATTACCTGAAAATTCTCGTAAGCTTTTTCGATATCAGGTATTTTATCTAATTTTGTTATACCGTTCGCGGCTTCAGGTCTAATTTCAAGATCTCTAGCGGCTGATATTTCGGCGTTAGGATTAAGTATAGAATTAATCATTTTTATTCTCTCATTGTTAAAAATTCGGTTAACTACTTCAGTTACTAAAACAATTAATTGGGGAGTAAGGTGTTCTAAATTGTTATCGTTGTTCGCCATTTTAATATATATGTGTAATAGGATATAAAAATTTATTTCAGATTTTTTATCAAATTATACTCTATTTTTATTTATTACTTTTCTTTTTTTCTTTATTATTATTTCTTCCCTTCTTTATTAAAAATTTGTTTAACAAGAAGCATTTTTCAGCTTTTGTATATTTTGGGTTTTTTGGATCTGGTTTCACTAATTCCATTACTATTTGTGCCAATTTTTTTTGTATTCTATTTTTCTTTAAGTCTTTACAATTCTTATTTCTAACTTACATAAAATACATGACTATCATATTGGTCATATTGGAAGAGCAGAGAGTTAATACCCAAGAAGTACAGTTGTACAAAAAAATAAAATAAATAATAATTTCTTACTTTCACCTAGCACTATAAATAGCAACCCAAGCCGAACCGACATATAACAATAAAACATCAACCCAAGCCGAACCGCCATATGCCAGCAAACAATATCCTTCAATTCAAACCATAAAACAGCAACCCAAACAGCAACCAAAACAAGCATCGCTATCTCACAAGATAAGATACCATACGTGGACCAGATGCTAACAACATTATTATCGTTGGAAATTTCCAAACAATGATCATGAGGGATGAACAGATATAAATATAGGTTCAGGACAAAACAAGAGGGTTCTTAGTACAGTTAGATAATTTCAAGTATTAAGATCGAGAAAATCTCAGAACCAGACTTAAGACTAATTGTAATAGTACTTTGACCCTGTATAAATTAAAAGATATATCAATAAAGATTTTCTTTTAGTTGCCAAGTCAAGAGTGGCCCCTGCCAAAAAGAAGCAGCATCCTCGCCTGGAACTTTGCGCGGCTCATCTTTTGGCAAAACTTTGTATGAAGATTCAGAAGGTTGCAGATTCCGTCAACACTAAAACTTACCTTTGGACAGATTCGTTTGTTTTGTACTGGTTGACAACGCATTCCTTGAAACTCAACACGTTTGTAGGAAATCGGGTATCAGAAATACAGGAAACAACGAAGCATGCCATTTGGAGACATGTCCCAACAAACGAAAACCCCGCCGATATAGTTTCTAGAGGGTGTAGAGTAGGAGAGCAGAAAAACTCAATTTGGTTCAATGTTCCAGACTTCCTATTTCTAATTGATGAAAATTGGCCTACTGGCATATGAGCAATGCATCCTCTGGATAAATCTGCGTTGGAGATGAAAAAAACGTTCTTGAGTTGTCAAAAACTTGAACAAAATTATCTTCTTGACGTAATAGATCGATTTAGTTCGTATACAAAAACTCTACGAGTCTGCGCGTATGTTGAAAGGTTCATTAGCCGAACAAGAAACCCGAAACTTGCTCGTAGTAATTACATATCAGCTGATGAGTTAGACAAAGCACTACACACAATCGTAAGCTTAATACAAACAAAGCATTTTGCCAAGGAAATACATAGAAATAATTGGCTGAGTCCTTTTATAATAAATAAATTTTTTTTGCCTTTTGTTTGAAAGAAGCAGGGAGTTTGAAGCACGCTGATCGTCCAGAAGAATGCAAACATCCACTTTTACTTCATAAAAATTCAAGTTTTACCAGAAACTTCATTCAACATCTGCACTTTTCAAGCATGCTGGTCCGAAGACTATTGTAGCACTCTCAATAAAATGATTTTGGATAGTAAATGTTCGAGAGCTGGCACGTCAGACAGTTCGTCAATGTCCTCATTGTGTCAGATATCGTCCAAAATTGTATGAGCAGGTCATTGGAAATTTACCTGCAGATAGGTTGACTCCATCTCGTCCATTTAGTTGCTTTGGAGTTGATTTCTGTGGTCCTATATAAACCAATTATAAAATTCGTGGTAAAGTTCCGTACAAAACATACGTTGCAGTTTTTGTTTGCTTTGAGTCGAAAGCAGTTCATTTGGAAGCAGTGTTAGATCTTTCAGCTGATGCCTTCATAGCAGCTTTGAAAAGGATGATAGGTCGTCGAGGTCTCCCAAGAGACATCCATTACGATAACGCAACAAATTTTGTTGGCGCTGAATCAAAACTATTAGAATTGCGGGATATGTTGTTCAGAAAAACCAATCAAGAATCTATTATAAATGTTTGTACGAATGCCACAATAAATATCCATTTTATACCCCCCAGGGCTCCACACTTCGGAATGATTCGGGAGGCGGCCGCCAAAGTAGCAAAGGGCCATCCTTATCGCAGCTTAGGAAGTGCTAAGCTTACGTTTGAGGAGCTGTCAATAATACTGTATGAAATAGAGGCAATAAAGAATTCGAGGCCAATCACACGGCTGTCAAAACCCATTTCTGGAATAGATGGTCGAAATAGTATGTACAAGAACTTCAAGTTCGTGCGAAGTTTTCGTTATCTAAACCCAATATAATTGTCGATAGTCTAGTCATCGTGCATGATGACAACTTACCACCCCAAAAATGGCTCACGGGAAGAGTCACAAATATCGTTGAAGGCCCAGATGGTAGGGTCAGAGTCGCCGATGTTAGAATCCAATGAGGAGAATTTAGACGTCACTTTTACAAGCTAGCTGTGATACCATCTTGAAAGAAAGTTCTTTCAAAGGAGGCGGAATGTTGGAACATATTGAAATTTATATTATTTTGCAATTTTATATTTTAATATGGGTCTCATGTTTTTTACATTAACTAAACAAATAAGATATTGTACTTTTAAATTTGAATATGGCGCTTTCTTTATACCATTGCCATCTTTTTTTTTAATTATGAATTCGCTTTAAATATCAAAAATGTATAAATACCATGTTCAAAAATAAAATAAAAAGAAATTTTTATCCAACCCTTAGGGGAAACTGTGGTCGTTTTAATCCCAAAATTTTGGATCGTCTATTCGTCGTTCGATATCTAGTGATTTTCAAGTTTTTGCCATCAGCATTATAAGTTGTCAATTTTTTATAAGTTTTATCGTGGTTTATAAAAAACCTTCTTTCGAACTTTCGCAAACGTTACATCGGTTAACGCAGCAACCAGGATCATTCCTATCCTTTGCATAAAAGGAACCACAAGAGATCTCAGGTTGACGGTTAGGATTCGGACCATTCAATTGAATCTGCAAATGATAATATTCTTGTGCAAAATTATATCGACAGTATTGGTACTTGGTACTTGGTGTTGCAAAAATAGTTTAAGTCTTAATCCTATTAAATGTCAAAAAGTTACATTTTCTAAAAAAAATAATAATCAAAAGTGATTATTCGATTTCTGAACACATTCTGTGTCGAGTCTTTACTTTTAAAGACCTAGTGCAAATCTTGAGTTTACTGAACATATTAATTCCATAGTGGAAAAGGCCAATTCCATGCTAGGGTTCACTAAACGGTGGACTTAATTATTTAACGATCCTTATGTCACTTTCTAACTCTGTATAATTGTCAATCGCCCTCATCTTGAATACGCCTCACAAGTTTGGACTCCTACTATCACGGTTGCAAGAGGTTCAAAAAAGAGCTGAAAAAACTCACAGCTCACATAAGAGCTAGCTCAAATAAGAGATAGTTCACATTAGAGCTAGCTCAAATTAGAGCTAGCTCATATGAACTAATATGAGCTGAGCTGAGATGATGTTAGCTGAGCTGATCTGAGCTGAGCTGAATATATGTGAGATGAGCTGTGTTTTGAGCTATGATATGAGCTGAATTAACATATGTTAATGTTATGAAAAAATATTCCATTTGCGGCATAATTAAACGTATTATTCCACGTAAGATTGTGTAAAGTTGTAGTTTGTTTAAGAAACGTAGCGCAAAATTTGTTGTAATTAATTTGAAAAAAGTATTTCGTGATCACTTGACGAAAGCCAGGCAATTCTTAAGGATAAACATTAATCATCCGCAAATAGTTAAAAATAAAATAAATTTCATAAACGTGAAACGAAATTTCCATAATGATTTTTTTTATCCTCTAGCAGATCTCTACGCACGCACATGTCGCACATACATATTTTTTTAATTTGTACCCTTTCTCTTTTCACTAACAAGCTACCACATACCTAACACCTAACAGATATCGAAAATTTACATTTTACAAAATCCGCACCCACCTCGAAAAATGGAACACATTGGAAAAAAAATAATTATATAATTATGCGAACTCATTCCTCTGCCTAACTGCAAATTCATCCTACATATAATAATGACTTCTAAATATTCCAAAACCTACATCACCATTAAACAAACAGTAAAAAAATAATAACTATGTTTCTTAAAATAATTATAACATTAAACATATTACACATATTTAATTATGCCGCAAATGGATTTTTTTAACGTTAACAGATGTTATGTCAACGCAATTCATGTCATAGCTCAAAATGCAGTAGAGCTAACACCAGCTCAAATAACAGCTCAGCTCAGTTCAAACAATAGCTCAACCAACAGCTCATCTTAACCGATAGCTCAGCTCAACCAACAGCTCAGCACAATTTTAAGAGCTGATCTGTTAAGCTCAAAAATTGAGCTGGCACACATATGAAGAGCCTGACCCATAGAATCCTTCCGTCCTTTGTAATGTTCGACTGAACACTTTCTTAAATACTCACATTCTTGCGAGGGGAATCCTTTTTTAACTTTTTCACTCCAGCAATCCGTTTGAGAGAACCACTCACATTAAATTGAAATTCAGTATTCTATGGGATATTCTACAAAAATGTCCTTTTAATTTATAAAAAATTACTATTTGGAAATAAAACAAGGTATTTTTTTGAGGGTAAATAATTGATATATAAGTCGAAGTAAATGTTCAAAGAATTGAAAGATATGAGAATTATAATTTTTTTTAAAGTAACACTGAATTATATTTTGTTGTAGGTGTACAATTTGTATCTTTATTGTTTGTCTGAAGAAAAGTCCCTTCTGTCTAAGTACTAAGGGTTGAAATGTGTAATTGAAACAACGTATTTATTAGGAAACCCAATCCGGCAACAGTAAAAAGCTCATAAAACAGAACGCATAATCGGACGCAACGGATTCTATGGGTCGGGCCCTTGAGCTTGGTCGAAAAAATAGCTAGCTCAAAATTGAGCTAAGCTGTGATCTGAACTGAAACGTGAGCTTTTTGCATCCTTGCCTACTATGAAATTCACAGTACTCGTATTGAGGCCGTTCAACACAAATCCATCCGTTTTGCTTTAAAAGGGCTACGATGGGCTCATCCTTACAGCCTCCCATCTTATGAACAACGGTTACAACTCCTGCAGATCTAACCTTTATCTCAAAGACGGGTTTGAAATGTCTTGGTATTTACTCAGCAAGTTATCAATGGCTTTATTGACCCCGAAATTGCTTTTTGATATGGTCTGAATTACCGCGGTGGTTCTCGTCATTTGCACAATCGTCAATTAATGCATGTTGCTCAGCACGGAACTATTTATGGATTAAAAGAACCCCTCACAAAAATGAGTAAGCTTGCCAATACTAATGCCAGTTTATTTAATTTCAATATTAATAATATTAATAAAATTAAATTAAAATCAATTTTACGTACCAGTGCTCCACTTGTATAAATGTTTAATATATGTTTATGTGTTATCTAATGTTTTTTTTATGTTTTGTGCGTGTGTTGTTTCTGTTATGTGATTTGTTTACTAACCACTAACACATGCACTAAATTATGAGCCTCGGATCATACTCTGAAGCTTGCTTTAAGCTCACTATAGCTGAATTTCTTATAGTGTAAAAAAAAATCCAGGAAAAAAACATTGTGTAAAAAGAACGTTTTCTAAGTCAAGTATTTTCTATTATTTCCAAGTTGATTTAAGATCTTATTAGTCTTGTCCGGAAAAAAAATTGTAATTTATGACATTTAATTAAATCATTGTTACCAAAAAAATTTTTAATCTGGAAATAGTAAATTCATAATAATTATAAAATTTATTTTATAATTTAATTATTTATTCCAATTATTATTTTGTTTTTATTTTTCACAGCATAAATTATAATAAGAAAAGCGAGGCGTTTCGCCTAAAAGTATCCATCATCAGGCATGTGTTGTTGGACTAAAGCTTTGTTCTAAAAGTTGGTGTTTGTGTCTTTTTCAAAATTTGATGTTTAAATGTTTCATGTATTTTTTTTTCTATTTTTATGTTGTGTGGTGGGTATAGTGTCGAATTGCAGTGTCATATAATGTGTTGTTTTTGTTGAATTTATCGTTAAGTAACCTGTCCTGTTCCCTCTAATTTGCGTTGTAGATCTTGAACTCCTCCAGTGCGGCAAGTATTTTTCTTTAATTGCAAATGTGCAATGGCGTTCAGTTGGTTTCAGTATCATTTAAAAGTTGTGCAAATGTTGATTTAATGTTCTTGGTTTCGATTTGTGTTCTTAAAATCTTTCTCGAATTGTGTTGTAATTTAAAAAATATTGACACTATCATTAACGTAAATAAATACATTGCTACAGAATACACAAATTTACTCCGACAAATATTAAAACAGGAATTCAAAAAAATATCAATAAACCTATCAATCCAAACAAATTATAACATTGAAAAAACACTTAAACGAAAAACAACAAAAAGAACCAAAACATGCCTTGGAGTGTATAAAACAAAACGCAACGAATGTGACAAATATTATATAGAACAGGGATGTAACAAAAATCACAAAAGATATTTAGAACACATATCGAAACTTAACACCAAATCAACATTTGCACAACATCTAATTGAAGACAATGCCATTATTGCGAATCATTTTTCCACGGGGGAACTTCTTTGGGGCAAAAGAAAGGTGGAGGCGTGCTGGTCAATGCACGGCTATGCTCGACGAATTGGGGTAGGTTCTTGTCGCTTCTACTGTTCGGCAAACAAAATTTTCGTGCCAAAGTAAAAAAAAAAAAAATAAGGAAGGGAAAAGGAAGGATGAGGAAAAGGAAAACTCTGCGTTAGAAGGGAAAGGAAAGTGTTACACAAACACAGTGACCTTGAAAATATCCAAGGTTAAACGTAAGTCAAGTGCATGAACAACTATAAACTGGCCTAACAATAAAATAAAACTTATAAAACTAAAAAATAATCTTACCTCTGGACGGCTATATCAAGCGACCACACACTTTTAGAGCTAGATTATCAAACCATTAAAAACAATATTTTTCGTTCCATAACCAATCGAAAATAATATTAAAAAAAAATTGAGCTGAAATAAAAAAAAAAATAAAAAAATACATCTAATCAAAAAAACTAAGTGTTAAAAAAATTATTCAAATAATGGACCTTTATGTCCTCAAAAAAATTAAACATAAAACCATTTACAGATGTTTGAGTACCCCGATTTTCTGGCGGCAGCACCTGGACAAACATTATTGTGTACGTTCTGTTTAACTAATTATCTAATATAATAACATAATATATAATATCTTATATTAAATGGTAAGTGATTTTTGTGTTGTCTATTCTAAAGTTCGCGGTTTAAGAAAGAATTTTTTTCACGTGTACGTCTACACTGTTCAATACAGGCCAGCTGTTTTGGCATTAAGTGAAACTCAGGTTGGAGTAAATACAGATTTATCAGAATTTGCTCTACATGGGTAAAGGTTGGCGCCATTACTCTTTTCCCATCATGGTCTCTTGGTATATGTTAGGAATGATATTGCTTGCTAGAGCCTTCCCCAATACGGACAAACACGGACTTTTACTTTTTGTGGCTCAAATCTGCAAGTATATTATTCATTATTGTTTTATATACAGGAGTCCGAATCTCGACTTGTAACGAGTCTGTCTGATTCTATCTCGAAAATTGTTTCCCTCTGTCCTCACACTGAAATCGTTATTACGGGCGATTTCAATGTACACAATTCCAATTGGCTCCGCTATTCTGGTCAGACAACACCCGAAGGAAGGTATGTCGAGCTCTTTGTAGGGTTACATCACTTTACCCAACTGATCGATGTGCCAACGCGTATACCGGATGTTGCTGGGCAAGCCGCCCAAACTCTTGACTTGTTACTTACTTCTCACCCTGATAAATATACCATTAGTGCAACTTCTCCATTTGGCAGTTTAGACCATTATGTCATTTCAGCTAATATTTCGTCCTCCACCCATCCAGTTAAAGAAAAACTTCCCACCAGGACCGTTTGGCAATACGAGAAAACTAACTAGGACGGCCTGAATATTTTTTTTCCGAAACTTAAACTGGTCACTTTGCTTCTTTGATATTGACATTGATGCCAGTGCTGAAATGATCACAAATGTGATTCTTCTAGTGTTGCGTGCTTCAAGCCTAAAGAAAAGTCCTGGTTTAACTCTGAGTACTCTACAGAGGAAGATCGGAAAAAGCACAAACAAGCAAGGAACTCATGCAACTCCGTTATTGAAAGAACCAAATTTTTGCATGACCAAAAATTACGGATATTTGAGATCGTTAAAAATACATTTGTATCGGTGTAAGAAGTATTTTTCTCCTTCTGATATGGCTACAATTTATAAAGCGTTTATACGCCCTAAGCTCGAGTATAACTCCCACTTCAGGGCAGGTTCTTCGCAAACATCACTTCACCTGCTTGATAGAATACAAAAAAGAGCGTTATGATTGATAGGAAATAGAACTTCCGCTAAAACAATTGCACCTCCCCTTAAAAGTTTCTCCCGTAATTCTCGTCTCGCAAGGAATGCTCATCAGATCACCCTTGAGCCCAATTTCGGATGTACCTTGAAATATAGGGATTCTTTTTTTAGCCGAACAACACGAATTTGGAAAAGTTTACCCGGCGAGATTTTCCCTTGCCATTTTGATTTGCAAGCAATAGAAATATACCAATACAATAAATATGTACATTAAAAAAAATGTACAAGCACCGCAAAGATCAACAAACAATAACAATTAACCTAACAATAAAAGAAAAAAACAACAAGCTCGATTACAAAACATACAGAAAACCAAAAAACTAAACGAATACAAAACACAGAAAACCAACATCAACTGATATAACCATACAAACAAAATCACATCACCCACATGAACAAAAATGGCAGCATATAAAGCCTGTATGAAAAGACTTCTTAACATACCTATGACAGAAGAAGATTATGAAGAAGAAATAAACGGGACCATGACGTTATGTCGAATGACAAAAAACTCGAATGCAAAAAATCTCGAAAACACAAACTGTAAATCTAGAATGTAAAAATCTCGAATGTACAAAAATCTCGATTGCACAAACATCTAGAAAAACTATATCTAAAAAAAAAATTGATTCGAGAATTTTGTTTACCTATTTAAAGAGTTTTAACTTAAATAAATCGCATTACATATCTAGTTTATTCAAAAAATTATTTTTTTAAAGGAAATTAACAGCTAAAAAAAAAAAAACATTAAACAAAACGAAAACAGCCTAATTTAAAAAAATATCAAAAACCAAACCAATTTTTAAATTCATCATGACCATAGCTAAAAATGTAAATAAAATTAGTTTTTACCAATTTTATTTAAAAAAAATTATTTTGGCCTTCTCTAAAATTCAAAATACAATTGTACATTTTCTAGTAATTCTGAAAGCTTAAATACCAATGAAGTGCTGACCAAACAGTTTGATGGCGTGGCTGTGAAGATGATGAATTTCCAGATCGCATTGTGGTGGATGTTTGCTGACTTGCAGTTTAAGTCACGTAGGCTGTTTGTGACTGGAGATGATGTTGCTCTTATGAGATGTTCCTGTTTACTTCATAGTGATGAGGAATAATGTGCTGAATAGTATTTTGTACATTTCTTCATGATCGTCTCTATTTAATGTTTATGGATGAATATGGCTTATTTTGGTTTATTTTATTTCGATGGGATTCGGATGTGAGGAGAATCAATATGTTTGCTGTTAACTCCTCCGTCTTTAAATATCAACGTCCTCGTTGAACATTAAAAATATGGAATTTGACTTGCACTTTTAATTTTTGTAGATAAGGGAATTTAGTAGTGCCCCGTGGCTTAGTGGTCAGTATGTCGGACTGCTAAGCGAAGGAGCCTGGTTTCAAATCCAGCTCATATCCACCTTTTTTCCGGGGTACTGCCTCTTGTGAGGAACTGACAAAACCTCCAAGAGTAAAATTTGTCTCGAAAAAGTGCATCTCATGTAGCCGTTCGGACTTGGCGGTAAACTGTAGGTCCCTTCCATTCTTACATATTTACATCACACACACAGGAATGGTTGAGAGTATAAGTCACTAGGCCTTGGCTCCTTAAGGAGCTGTCGCGCCAATAAATGTATTTATTTATTTATGTAGATAAGGGAATTTCCTCTGTTAACAATTTTGTAACTGTATTGAAATATGTTGTCTATCGTTGCTATGATAGGTAGAGCTATTGAAACGGGGGTTGAAAATGAAGTTCGAGTTGTTGAACATTTTATTTTAACGAAAATTATTATAATTGCGAAAATACCTAAAGTTGATAGACTGAATCCAGTGAAGTAGCAAAATTTGTTTTCCTTTTTTAGTAGTTCTATTTCTTGTGTATTATTAATGTGTATTTCTTTCAAAATTTCTAATGTAAGTATTTTTTTACAAGTACTATGAATTGACTTTGGTTGAAAAAGAGCTTGTAGTGGTTTAAATCCAGAGATTTCTCGTGAGAGGTAGTTTTTGCCTTCTACAGTAATAGTTGTTATGAGAAATGTATGACAAATGTTCCAGTAATGTTTCTAGTGGCGTTATTTATTGTAATAGAACCATTGTATTGATTCAAAAATAGTATTCCAGGTATTATTTCTTCAACTGATGGAATGTGGAGGTTGGTCGTTTTTATCCGTCATGGTTGTTGACTTCTTAATAGTGTAGTTATGCAATCGTTATCTCTTAATTCGACTACATTATTAAAATTACATATATTAATATAATTATAACTGTAACATTCTTTCTTTATTCATAATATTTTTTATTTTAGTTCGTTTTATTAAAAGCATATTACATTATTGTGTCTGAATTACTTGATGCTATTTTTAAGTTTGAAAACTCAATTGTTTCTTCTTTTCTAATGTATGGAATATTATTTTTTGCGAATATATTATTAACAATATTTATTTCTTTTTCATCTAACAAAAATGAATTAATGACACCGGCTATGCAATGCTCCAATTGCATAGCATACTCAATGTTTATAATTTCTTCTTTTATTATTTCTAGTTCAAACTTAATATTTATTGGTATTTCATCGGTAATAGTTTTACCTTCTTTCACTATTTTAAGTTTGAAATTTTACTTATTCCTTCCAAAGCTAATTTATTGATTACAACTTGTTTATTATTATCTCTCAAAATATTATTTATATTGTCAGTTAATATAATAACATCATCATAATCGGGATTTCCGGCGATCCATTTCCATGTTTTTCCAATTAGATCTAAGGATCTTTTTAATCTCATTTTTGGTTTTAACCTTCTAATATGGTTTTTTAATACATAAATTTCGTGATTAAGGAACGGATAAATAGGATTATCATTATTAACTCTTGTATTTATTTTTGTTTCTTGATTGTTTTTTAGGTTTTCATATGATTCTTAATCAATAACATGTATTAGTCGAAAAGTTTCTGTTTAAATTTTCGCAGTTTATATGTGAAAAGTTACCGCTTGGGAGTTTGAGTTATCCAGAATTTGAATACTAGCCAGGCATGGAGAAAAAATTAACCTAGAAGGATAAATATTAACTCTTTATATTGTTTTTTATGTATAATTTTGACTGATTCTGTAACTACTGTACTTGTTTTATTTTCCTAAACTATTTATTTTTTAAATCTTGGGGATAGTTTCTTGGGCTTGTTTTTCTATGTTTTATTGTTTGATACAGTTCTTCCAAAGAAGATTTCAATTGGTCGTTACTTTGTTGTAGAATGGATTGAAAAATTATATTCATATAGCGTTCAAGAAGTTCTTCGAATGTTCGATCAGTTTGGTCGTTCTTAAGGCAACACATAACTTCAGACAATGTTGAGTGGAATCTTTCCACTTGCCCATTTACAGAGCTGGAATATGGAGGGGTCTTATAGATTTCAATGCCTAATTGATCTAGAAGTAAAAAAGCATATGGATGCTGAGTTAAACGATTTTACATTGTCGAAGACAATTAATTTTGGGATGCCAAAAGCGAAAAGGATTTGTCGTAAGGGTTCTCTTATATCTTCTATGGATTTTGATTTCAGTATACGAGCTTGTGCGTATTTTGAGAACTTATCTAAAGCGGTGAGGACGAGATTTTTCTCAGTGGAATAAATGTCAATATGTAGAATATGACCGGGATATTGTGGTTTAGGAGTTTGCTGAAGTGCTGTTTTATTAGGGTGCCTATCATATTTATGTTGCTTTCATACAAAACATTGTTTAACTATTTTATCTATTTCAACTTTCATTTAAGGGAAATATATTCGCTGTATTAATTGATTTTTATTTTCAAGACTATTTCTGTATGCTCTTTTTTGTTCCTTAATTATTTCTTCTTCTCGTTCTGTTTTATTTGTGATATCTTTTACTTGAGTCTGTGTAAATCTTGATTTATAACATCTGAAATGATGCGGATAAATATTTTGTATTTGAGCCATTATTGATTCTGAAGTGAAGAGTCCGTTAATTACACTGGGGTTTAAATATTTTTTTTAATAATTCAGTTAAATTTGCTGTTGTAAATTCTCTTATAATTATATGTCTATGATATGTAGGGAATGGTATTTCAAAAGTATATCTATCTTCATTTCCTATAGATAACAGTAGTTGATTTTTAAATAAATTTATGGGACATTCTACACTTGGTACAAGTTCACATAATGTCGTTCATAATCATATTCTTCAGGTATCGCTTTTCATTTTTGTGTTGTAATTTTTAGAGCTCAATGCGTATGTTAATGGTTGATGATCTGTTTAAATTGTCACCTTCGTTGTACCGTATAGGTAATTTCGTAAAACATTTAAAGCCCATATAATTTCGAGCAATTCTCTTTCATTTGCTGCTGTTGTCTTCTGATTTGCTTAGTGTTCGAGAAATAAATGTTATTGTTATCTTGGGATAACACTGCACCTAATGCTACAATTGAAGCATCCGTTGTTAGTTCAAAAGGTTTTTTTTTCGACAGTATTAAATCTTGTGAAACTAAAGTGTTTTTATGTCTTTTGAAAGCTTCTAAAGCTTCAGTATTTAAAACAATGATTTTTTGATTAGATTCAGTTTTGGAAATTCGTCCTTCGTCTCCTTTTAAATAGGAGGTTAGTGGCTTGGCAATATTTGCATAGTTTCCAATAATACGTAAATAGCAGCCGGAAAGGCCTAAAAAGATCGAAGTTGCTAAAGGGTCTTAGGAGTTGGGAAGTTTAGAATTGCCTCTACCTTTTGGGGATTTGTCCGAATAACTTCGGATGAATCCACGAAACCAAGGAATTCGACTTGGCGTTTAAAGAAATTACATTTGTCCAATTGTACCTTCATGTTGGCATCGTTGAGAGTTTGAAATATTTTTAAAATATGGTTGAGATGTTGCGCTTCGTTCTCGCTATAGATGATTATGTCATCTATGTAAACATAACATGATTTTCCTATGTGCAATCGAAGAATATCATCAAGGGCACTTTGAAAGAATGAAGGGGCGTTCTTCAATCCGAAAGGGAGTCTTGTAAGCTCAAACTTTCCATTGTTAATGGAAAACGCTGTTTTCTCAATGTCAGATTTTTAGTGGTATCTGATGTAATCCACTTCTTAAATCGAGCACCGTAAAAAACTTACTTCTTCCAAATTGTGCTAAAACTTCGTTAATGTCCGGTATCGGTTAACGGTCGGCTAATGTGACTGTGTTTATTTTTCTATAGTCTATAACCATTCTAAATTGTTTATTACCTTCGGAATCACATTTTTTTGGTACAACCATTTGGTGAATTGTAAGGAGATCTAGATGGACGAATTATTCCATCTTGTAAAAGTTTTGAAGCTTGGGATTCTATTTCATCCCGAAGTGAAAAAGGATAAGGGTATGATTTTGTATATACTGGAGTATCAGTATTTTTGCAAATATCGCCTATGACATTGTAGTATATAAAAGACGTTCATCAGGTTCTGAAAACAGACTTTTATATTTGTTTTTTAGAGAATTTTCTACGAGTTATTGTCGTATATAATTTTTGTTTGACCCAGTGTCTATTAGGAAGTTTAAAAATGTTCCACTCTTCGTTCTACATTTAAAGTAAGGTAACGAAGAGACTATTGCTAAAAAAATCAAATCTGTATATTCAGGTATTTCATTATTTGATGAGGGATTAGAACATTCTTGAGACTGTAAAAATAATCGTCAAGACTTTCTTCATTATTATCTTATACTGACAAGTTCTGGAAGTGATTGTTTAAATGTTCTTGTTCGGTTTATAAGTGGTAGTTTCTTTGGTATTTGTTAGGGATTGGATTTTGAAGAGAAGGACCAGGTGGTCTTTTTCCTGCATATTTCAGTGGACCTGGTGATGTTTTGATAGTTTACTTGAGCTGTTTGGATGGTTGATGTTTCCATTGGCATTGGCCTAGGTTGAGGCCTTGGTGGTCTTTGAGCAGAAGGATGATATTGATTATTCTGATTATTACTTTGGTTTTTCTTTGTTGGCCAAGTTGACCGGAATTGTTGATTTTGGTAAGGGAAGTGGGCTAACTGTGGACAAAATGGTACTCTTTGCATTGGTACTTGAGGTTGAAAATTAAATCGACGTGGTGGAATTTGAGGTTTTATTGAAAAATTCAATTTATTTGTAAATTGTTGGTTATTTGCATACGAGAATCGGAAATTTTGATTTTCAAGTTTAAGACATAAATGTAATGCCTGTGGTAGGTCTGCTGGCTCGCAGATTCCTAGGAGTCTGTGAAGATCACCCTTAAGTCCACGAATAAAAGTTTTGAGGGCTTTATCTCGATAAGTTGCTGTTAAAAGGCTTGTTGATTCTGAGGAAATATCCATACAGGATATTTTATTTAAAATTAATGAAAAGTGTGTGTATACTGCTTGATAAAATTCTTGAATAATAGAATTTAATTTAATTAATGAGGTTATTTGATACTCTAAGGTACCAATATCTCTCTTGTCAGCATAATATAAAGTAAGGCAGCGAGATATTGCCTTACAATGTAGAGGTGTGTTATAAGATTCAAGAGCGCTGTCTGCTCTTCCTGTAATTTTATATCGAATGACACTTAAGATGCCATAGTATTTTAGTGTTCCTAATAAAGGTGTATTAATGCGTAGAATTTTATCTACACTTTTTCCCATGAGGAAAATTCAGTGGGATTACCTGAAAATTCTCGTAAGCTTTTTCGATATCAGGTATTTTATCTAATTTTGTTATACCGTTCGCGGCTTCAGGTCTAATTTCAAGATCTCTAGCGGCTGATATTTCGGCGTTAGGATTAAGTATAGAATTAATCATTTTTATTCTCTCATTGTTAAAAATTCGGTTAACTACTTCAGTTACTAAAACAATTAATTGGGGAGTAAGGTGTTCTAAATTGTTATCGTTGTTCGCCATTTTAATATATATGTGTAATAGGATATAAAAATTTATTTCAGATTTTTTATCAAATTATACTCTATTTTTATTTATTACTTTTCTTTTTTTCTTTATTATTATTTCTTCCCTTCTTTATTAAAAATTTGTTTAACAAGAAGCATTTTTCAGCTTTTGTATATTTTGGGTTTTTTGGATCTGGTTTCACTAATTCCATTACTATTTGTGCCAAATTTTTTTGTATTCTATTTTTCTTTAAGTCTTTACAATTCTTATTTCTAACTTACATAAAATACATGACTATCATATTGGTCATATTGGAAGAGCAGAGAGTTAATACCCAAGAAGTACAGTTGTACAAAAAAATAAAATAAATAATAATTTCTTACTTTCACCTAGCACTATAAATAGCAACCCAAGCCGAACCGACATATAACAATAAAACATCAACCCAAGCCAGCAAACAATATCCTTCAATTCAAACCATAAAACAGCAACCCAAACAGCAACCAAAACAAGCATCGCTATCTCACAAGATAAGATACCATACGTGGACCAGATGCTAACAACATTATTATCGTTGGAAATTTCCAAACAATGATCATGAGGGATGAACAGATATAAATATAGGTTCAGGACAAAACAAGAGGGTTCTTAGTACAGTTAGATAATTTCAAGTATTAAGATCGAGAAAATCTCAGAACCAGACTTAAGACTAATTGTAATAGTACTTTGACCCTGTATAAATTAAAAGATATATCAATAAAGATTTTCTTGAAAAAAAAAAAATATAAAATAAAAAAATATATTTTTTTCATTCGTCGTAATTCATACATCTTAACTGGGGGCTCAACCGAGATAGCAATTAAACGTTATAAATTAATTGGAAATCGAAAACAGATATCTTCTACATATCTGCGGTAGTTATTTTAAAAACAGTAAAATAATTCAGTGTAAAGTTTAGTCTCGATTAAACCTTTTCAAACACGGAAAACTGTCGACACTTCGATTTAACCCAGCCAAACAAAAAAAGAAGACAACTTTAAAGTCAAAATATCCATAAGGATCTAAAAGAAGAAAAAGCAAAAAGTTTAAAATTAATAAAAAATTAATAAAATACAACGATCAAGGAAATAATTATTATAACCCGTTCAGAGGATATCAAAATAATCAAAATAATCAATATAGAAACAATAATTCCTATCAATACCAAAATAATCAAAGTGATGTGAAACGAGAAGCAGATAAACGAAATCGAGATGATACTCAACAAAGTAACAACAACCATGTACCCAACAAGTTCCAGAGAGTGAATCATCAGGTGAAGGAAGATTTATATGATAACATATCGAACTACCCAGCAGAAGAGGATCTGGACACAGTTTATTCCGAAGAATATCAGTTTTTTCACGATACAACGGACTCCCTTGCCTAAGTCCGAATGATAAAAAAACGGGTAAGAAAGTAAATATTTTAATTGATACGGGTTGTACAAACAACTATATAAGTACAAATTGTAAAATAGGCACAAGTGTTCCAATAAAACAAGTAATTAGTAAAAGTATAAACGGTGAAAGTGTTATTAAAAGTAAAAAAATATTTAAATTATACGGACATACTTTGAACTTTTATGAGATGGATAGTTTAAAAGAATTCGATATGATTCTAGGAGATTCAGGTCTTAGGCAAATGAAGGCTAAAATAGATTTCTTTGCATATAAATTTACATACTCAGTAAAACATAAACTGCAATTAATAAATTATATAACAGGAGATACAGAAGGTAAAGATGAGTATAATAAGAAAATAGACTTTATAATGCAAAGAAATGAAGACACTAGCGAAGGATTACCCTTTACTACGACCATAGAGGCAACAATTAGGACTTCGAATGGAGATTCAATATGGACAAAACAATATCCGTATCCCATATCGGATAATGATTTTGTCAATAGGGAATTGGAAAAATTGTTAAATGATGGGATTATACAAAGGTCAAGAAGTCCTTACAACTCCAATTTGCACAGTGCCCAAAAAAGGAGTAGACGAAAATGGTAAACCAAAACGTAGAATGGTAATCGATTATCAGAAACTAAACACTCAGACGATTACTGATAGATACCCGATACCTGATGTATCCATGACTTTGCAAAACTAAGGAAATGCAAAATATTTCTCATTTGGAATCTGGATTCCATCAAATAAAAATTAAACAGGCAGACAGAGAAAAAACAGCATTTACTGTAAACGGCGCCAAATATGAATTTGTTAGAATGCCATTCGGGCTTAAGAATGCTCCTGCTATATTTCAACGTTGTGTTGATGATATACTGCGAGAATTTATAGGCATGTTCTCATATACTCAAATACACCAGAGGAACATATTGAACATATATCTATAATAGCAGATGCTCTTTATAATGCGAACATGAAATTGAGTAGTGAAAAAAGTAAATTTTTCCAAGATTCGGTAGAATACTTAGGGCACGTTATAAAACATAAAAGGATAATAGTAGATCCAAATAAAGTAGAAACTATTAGGGAATATCCTTTACCTACTAACTTAAAAGAACTTCGTTCATTCTTAGGGTTAGCTAGGTATTATCGGAAGTTTATAGAAAACTTCGCACAAATCACGAAACCATTAACAATATTTTTAAGAGGAGAAAACGGTATGGTAAAAAAGAATCAAAGCGAAAAAATGTTGATTAAATTAGATGAAGCAGCAATAAATGCCTTTAATTTATTAAAAAAGAAATTACAGAGAAGTTGAATTATTTCAACCTGACTTTAGTAAACCAATAGAACTTACTACAGATGCAAGTAATTTTGCAATAGGTGCAGTTCTATCACAGAATAGAAAACCTATTACTTTTATCAGTAGAACCTTATCAGAAACCGAACAAAATTATGCTACGAACGAGAAAGAACTCTTGGCAGTAATATGGAGTTTACAGAAACTCAGAAATTACTTATAGGTATAGCAGATTTGACAATCCTAACAGATCATCAGAGTCTGATATACAGCATATCGGAAAAAAACCCAAACAGTAAGCTAAAGCGTTGGAAAAACCTTATCGAGGAATACGGTGCAAAAATAGTATACAAACCAGGCTACCAAAATGTTGTTGCAGATGCGTTGTCACGAACAAATCTAAAAATAAATATGAACACACAAGAACAAAATACTTCAGATCATATCACAAGTAGTAGTCCGGACGATAGATACAGAGTTACAAGGAAACCATTGAATAAATATAAAAACCAAGTTATAATAGTAAAATAAAGGGACAGTGTGTACCATACAAAAATAGAAACGTTGTTTGGGTCAAATTCTAGGTTTACGATAACATATGGAGACATAAGTTCAGTCTCACAAGGACTAAAGTCCATATTGAACCCAAATCAAGTAAACGCAATCTATTGTGAAGAGATAGTATGGCATGAGATCATACCGGTCATTAAAACTAATTTTGAAGCATACAAAATAATACACACTCAAACAGTTTTAGAAGATATTCAAGACAAAACATTGCAAACACAGATAATAATTGATATACACTCAAGAGCTCATAGGAATGCAAAAAATAATATACTAGAAATTCAGGAAAAATATTATTGGATGCTAACAACATTATTATCGTTGGAAATTTCCAAACAATGATCATGAGGGATGAACAGATATAAATATAGGTTCAGGACAAAACAAGAGGGTCCTTAGTACAGTTAGAATATTTAAAGTATTAAGATCGAGAAAATCTCAGAACCAGACTTAAGACTAATTGTAATAGTACTAAGACACTGTATAAAATAAAAGATATATCAATAAAGATTTTTTTGCAAAAAAAAAAAATATATAAAATAAAAAAATATATTTTTTTCATTCGTCGTAATTCATACAGCTTAACTAGAGTTATAATTTTTATATCGTCCTTTTTTCCTTTGGAGATCTGGATACTAAGGGACCTAGTTCTTTACACTTGCACTTATTGATTGTATTGTTTTCAATTCACTTTATCCAATTTTTGGGATGTTATTGGAATATAATTATTAGTGGGTAGTATTTGTTTGGTACCGGTTAGTACGTACTGTAATCACGCTAGCAAGACATTTATGAGTTTTATTTAACTCGCACATCAAATAAAACTTACTTTTTATGCATTTCTTGAAATGGTAAATAAAGCAATCGATTTCGATTTTAATATTTCCTTTGTTTGTAATTATTTCATTTACTTTCATTTTAAATTTCCTTGTTTTTGCACTCACGTTCTGATAACACGCTATTCCAAACAAGACTAAGTGTAGGTAAATGTTTAACAATTGTGTGGGCAGTTTGCAGGATAATCGTTTACAGTTAAGGAACTGTAAATAATCTAGAACTAATATATTAATTTTTGAGACAATGCTTACAATTCGCGCGCGCGAATTCATATTTACAGACCGATTTGGCTCATCTAACAACTAAAAACGTTTAATCTATAAAACGTATAAATTAAAACGAAATGTCTGTTTTATATAATATAATATCAAACTAATTTTAACGTAATTTCTTGTTCTTTTTGAAGATGTTTTTATTATTTTTCATTGAATGATATTATTTCTTCGATTTTAAAGGTAGTTATTGATTAGTGAAAGCTTTTTTGCAATTTATAGTGCTATTCATTAACAGTTCGATATTTGTTACGATACCAAGATTAGTCGGCCCGGGGTTTTGAGAATGCAACGCGACACCAGAATGTCGCAGCACAGCGAGCGGAAGATTAACGTGCTATTGAAAGGGGATCAGCTCGAATCACAATGATTGATAATCGCGCGCATCAGTTAAAACAGATAAACGAAACTTTCAACGAGCAAGAACTAATGAGGACAAAATTGTTCGTGCGATTATAGAACGACAACGCCGACAAGAACAAATTCTTCCGGCGAACATTGAAATCACAGCGTTTGGCCTTTCCACATGAGCCAAACATTCAATACGATGCACACGCATCCGTTCAATTCAATCAGATGTCGTTTGTCAGCATTGCAGTTCAGTCAAATTTGAAAAAAAGAACCGACTGGATTTTGTTGTTAGAACGGCAAGGTGCCCTAGTTGCTTTGAAATCTTCATGATCCGAAACTTGACTGATTATAACGAAGCTAATGCACAATTTGATATTGACAAAGATTTTGAAAGGGCGGTTTAAAGGAGGAGAATGATTTCAAACTATTTGCCGTTCCAGTTCAAACGTATTCATTCCCCAATGAAACTTGCATTTGCAATGATCATAAACAAGTCAAAAGGACAGTAGCTTGAAGTGTCCGGTTTAAATATGGAAATGTCATGCTTTTCACACGGCTAGCTATATGTGGCATGTCTCCGATTTGGAAAACCACTCACTCTTCATTTTCACTTCGGCGCAGAACACAAAATTTGGAGTATCAAGCAGCTTCAAATTGAATAAAATCATAGTTCTAGCCTTTTTTATAAGATTTCAAATATATCAAAATAAATATTAGAATTCAATGAAGTTAATACATAATTGATTGTATTCTATTTTCGCCAAATATACGATGGAACGGAGTAACTATCTTAGCTCAGCTGACAGAATTAGATTATGCAAGTGCGATAAAAAAAGTAATACAAAAATTATTTCTTGGTTAATATGAGGGTCATAAACATGGTGCAATAAAATAAGAGCAGCGCCGACTGCTGTACGTCCTACCAGCAAATATTTTGGAAAAAACATTAAAGATGTGAAATCATAAATCCGATATAAGCAAACAGAGCGGCAGCAAAATGCCGGGTACCAGCTTGTATGTTATATAATTAAATTATAAAATAAATTTAATCATTAGGTATATTGATTTACAGGTATATTGATTTACTTTTTCCAAATTAAAAAAAATCTTACATGGAGACTGAACCACAATTAAACACTTAAATTTAATGTCCTTTCAAAATTTATTGACATTTGAAATCCAAAGCGCAACTGCAGTAAAAATACAAATAACCTATATATATTTCAGTCACACTCTTATACATCTGGATGACTGGACTATACAACTTGGTGTGACACGCAGGAATTCGTTTACGTTTTCTGGACTAAATGTTAAAGTAAAAAACGTCATTCCACACCCATTGTATAATACACAGATCGCTCATGATAATGACATTGCTTTGTTTCAGGTAAGTTTTTATTACACCCTTAAATGTTACTGCTTATTTTTAATAACACTTCAGTGGCTTATTTTACAAAATTACAAGTAAAACTACAAATTTGCATTTTTGATTACATTTACAAATGTGTTTACTCATTTTCTGTTTCACAAACTACAAATTTAATCCCAACAAATTTGTTAAAAAAGAGAAAAATTAAGGGAAATTGTATTTGTTATTTACAAACGTATACAAAAATAGGTTGTTTCAACATTTACTTTGCAAAGTTGTAAGCAACAACTGTTTTTCAGAAATTTGTAAACTATCTAAGAGGCCCAATCCACAGCATTCGTTGCATATGGTTGTGCGCCGCTTTTAACTGTTGTCGGATTGGGGTGTCCCAATTAATACGCAGAGGATTTGTCTTCATAAAACCTTTAAATCAAACATTTTATCAATGCTTTTAATTTGTTCTGTAATGTGTATTCATCATATTCAAATAGCATTGAAATAAAACATTTGCATCATTCAGAAACTTGTAGGATATTTTTTTGATTAGTTCAAAATATTGAATATTAAAATAAAAATTCAAAAATTTATTATAAATATTCAAAAAAATACCTATTAAAAATTTGGCTATGCAAAATTAATTTGATTACATTGCTATTTTCAAGAATAAAAATTTATAAATATCCAATGAGCCGTTACCAAAAAGCCGAAAATTTAAAAAACCGTCGCGTCGTGAGAAAAGTATCGTTAAATAGACTATTCCGGGGAGAGTACGACATCTTTGGTGCCGCTAAATAACGAATTCTTGTAGAGGGACTAAATCGAAACATTTTTTACTATGAGAGAGGGGTTTATCTCTTCCCGTATAGGCGGGAAGGGCAATTTTCTGAAAAGCACAATTATCTAAAAACAACGGCAACACTTATAATAATATGTTTTAATATGTTTTTTTTTAAAGCCAAAAGTCTGCTCTATCATATTATTATTTAAAACTTCAAATATCTATTAAACGTTTAAAAAAAAAATTATTTCAAAGCCAAAATTTCAAAATTAAAAAAATTAAATAAATAGTCCGTGATAAGACTGATTTTTTAAAAATTGATTTAAGGTATACTACATTTACGTTTAATATTTGTTACTCCTATTAATTATTAATTAAACACTGAAATAAATATGATATTACGTATTCTACTTTTGGAGAAAATTGAAATTTACTGAACTAACTTTTTATAATTTTGTTGGTTTTAACGTGGTCTCTCTTTACACATTTCGGGTAAAGTACAATAACTTTGGCACAACAAAATAATAACGGATTTTTGTTAAGATACTAAAAACAAGTATTTTTGACTATGATAGCTTTATAACCCCTATAGCTTTATAACTTCAAACTTAAAAAAAAAAAAATATGTTCTCCTAATCATAAGCAAAATTTCTTTAAATTCAAAGGATATTATTTATAAGACCAAACTTGCACCTACCCCTAAAACTATAGTTAATACTTATGCCAATCAGGCATATCTCACTTTTATTAGGCCGTAAACTTAGTGTACCTCTCTAAACACGTAAATACCAAACAAATTTAAGAAAATAGGTTTAGTAATTTCCAATTTTCTCAAAAACTTGTAGTCATAGAATCATTTTAGGTACAATGTTCGATAACAAATCAATAGGAGTAACAAATAATAAAAGAAAATTCAGTAAATTGTTTCATAATTTCCGAAAAAATCGAACTGAGATATTTTTTTTTTTCAAAAATGTCGACTTTGAAATAATTTTTTTTTAAACTATAGATAGAAATTGCTTAATTTGAAAATTATATGATAGAATAGGTTTTGAAAAAAGGTATAGCAAATTAATTTAAGTGTTACCGTTGTTCTCAAATATATTTTTTCCAATGCAAGTCCTTATTTAGAAAATTGCCCTTCCTGCCTAAACGGGGGAGATAGACCCCCTCCCGTACTAGTTTTTTTTTGTATTTAGTTCTTCTACAAGAATCCGTTATTATTTTGCTGTGCAAAAGTTATCGTACTCTGGTAAATTTCAATTTTCTCGAAAACTAGAATACACAATAGCATCTAGTTTTCAGTGTTAAATTAAGAATTATTTGAAGTAGCAAATATTAAAAGCAAATGTGTACTAACATCATCTATAACATTGGAAAAATATAATATGAACTAATTTTTTTTTTTTAATTTTTAATTTGAAATAAGTTTTTTACAATGATGTATATAGATATTAATCTTAAAAAAAAATAGTATAATAGAACATATTTTTGGGGTTAAAAAAGATACAGAACATTATTTTAGGTTTTGTCGTTGTTTTTAAACATATATTTTTTTCAATGCAAGTGCTTTTTTAGAAAATTTTAAAGTAATCGCTTAAGCCGTTAATGTTCTTGCTGGTTAAAAAAAGTGGGTAGACCTAGACAGACAGACTAACAATCAGAGAGAAATTTTATGTCACTGACTTTTTTAGGCTTCTCTACGATCTTAATGATTTTTATCTCAATTTTTCTTATTTTCATGAATCCTAAACTTCCATTATCGTACATAATCGCAAGTAAGAAAATAAAATTAAATAAAAATATAGAATTATCACATCTTTCATTTATCGATTAAAATATCAGTTAATTACTTAAAAAAATAATTATCATTGGCGCAACAAACGGGATCCGGTACGATCCTCCTTCAACAAGTTCTTCCATACATCACGATTGCTGGCCGACGGCATCAAATTGCGCAACCCAAGGATTCGGGCGTCCTGGTCTATGCCATCCGTACCCGGCGCTTTGCTGCCGCTCTGTTTGCTTATATCGGATTTATGCTTCTCACATTTTCTGGTAGGAAATACGTACCGACTGTGTCAACGGCCTTGGATCCGATAAAACATCGCTTTCCGTGATATCAGCGAAATCAGGCTTCGTGGCGCGTGGTTAAAGGAAAAATGGGGGACCGTCCGAAAACCAACTGCGTGCTGTTGACATGTGTTATGTGTTTTCTGTTTTCCGTCTCTCTTTATCTTCTGTTCTGTCCTGTATCAATGTCGTTTTGTGTGTTGTCTTGTAATTGTCTGAGCCGATGGCCTCACTAGCCAGTGCTCGTTAATGTGACTTCTTTATAGATTTATCTAAGGGAGCAGGTTAAAATTTAATGTAATTTGTAATGTAGTAAAACTGAAGATTGGGAATGGTTTTCAAACTCGGAAACATGCCACATATAGCTGGCCGTGTGAAAAGCATGACATTTCCATATTTAAGCCGGACACTTCCAGCAACTGTCCTTGTGACTTGAAATCTTATAAAATAAGGCTAGAACTATGATTTTATTCTCGTTGTAAGTTTCGTTTATCTCTTCTGACTGTCACGCACGGTTTTCCTTCATTGTGATTAGAGCTGATCCCCTTGCAATAGCACCTTTCTCTTCTGTTCGCCGTGCTGCGACATTTCGGTGTCGCGTTGCATTCTTAAACCCCGGGCCGACTAATCTTGACATCGTAACAAATATCAAAATGTGAATGAATATCACATTTCTCCGGTTCCTTTTGTCCAAGGATTTCAACAAAGGACCTAGCCCTCCAGGTTGGGGGTTGTGCGTGGGGTTAACAACCCTGCCACGGATAAAAAAAAGTTGCGAAGCTACCAATAGCCTCGGAAAAGGATGGATTAACTGTTTACGACCCGGAAAAACAAATTAAAGACAACGACCTTTGGATCTGCACGTAGAATGTTAGAACTCTTAACAGATCACGTGCAGCCAAACAACTAGCAGAAGCCCTAGACTGCTACAGAGCAGGAATTACTGCCATTCAGGAAGTGCAATGGAATGGCCCGGGCAAAAGGAGGATGAAAAACTGTGACGTGTACTACGGTGATTGTGCAAGAAGACCACAGCGTTTATTTGGATGCGGATTCATCATAAGCGGTAGACTAATGCAAAAAGTCTTGGGCTTTCAACACGTAACTGAGAAACTTGTGGCAATCCGTATCAAGGCTAAATTCGCCAACATTAGCCTAATATGCGCTCATGCCCCACAGAGGACAAAGATGACGCCACCAAGGATGACTTCTATGAGCTCTTCGACAAAACCTATGAACAATGCCCTAAATACGACGTTAAAATTACACTAGGCGATTTTAATGCTAAAATAGATAAAGAGGAAATCTTTGGTAGGACTGTCGGAAAACATAGCCTACACGACACAACGTCTGAAAACGGACTTAGGCTAATTGACTTCGAAGCGGCACATAACGTCACCATTGCAAGCACACGGTTTCCTCATCTCGATATACACAAAGAGACTTGGCGACACCCAGATCAATCAGATTGATCAAGTTGCGATCGATGCAAGACACGCATCCAGTATCTTGGATGTTCGCACCTTCCGAGCAGCTAACATCGACTCGGATCACTACCTTGTTGCAGCAAAGGTAAGAATGCGAGAAAGTATGACGTCGGAAAGCTGCAATCAAAAGAAACCGCCAGAACCTATGCCGATCGAATATCCCGTAACCTCTCAAGAAATCCAGTACCGCCAGCATCAAGTGCCGAAGACTAGTGGCAACACTGCCAACAAGCCGTCAGAGAAGCCGCAACTGATGTGCTAGGTTTCACCAGACCACCACCACGAAACCTCTGGTTTGATGATGAATGCAGGCAGGCCCATGCAGCCAAACAAGAGGCATATAAAGCGGCGCTGAAAAAAAAGAGAGCTGCTCGCGAGCTCTACGAGCAGAAAAGACGGAAAGGACACCGGCTTCTCCAAAAGAGAAAGAGAGAGCATGAGAAGCGAGCGATCGAAGATATTGATAGATGCTACTCCAGGAATAACGTGCGGAAGTTTTTACCAACAATTAAAAAGAACGTGCCAAGGAAGCACAGAAGCCTGTAGAGATAGGAATGGAAGCCTCGTAGTAGAGTAACAGTCGGTTCTGAGTACATGGAAGGACCATTTCTGCAGACTGTTAAACGGCGATGAAGACCAAAATCCCGCTGTCAGGCAGAATGAACCATTCAACATGGATGATGACAGACAAAACTTCCGTCCACCTGACCAAAATGAAGTAAGGATAACAATATCTAAACTAAAAAACAACAAAGCTGCTGAACCCGACGGACTACCTGCCGAACTTTTTAAAGCGGCCGGAGATAACCTGGTGGAGTGCATACATTAACTCATCTCTAAAATTTGGTTAGAAGAAAATATGCCTGATGAATGGAACCTTAACATCGTTTGCCAGGTCTACAAGGAAGGAGACCCTCTAAACTGCGCCAACTATAGAGGAATTAGTCTCCTGAATATCCAAGAATTTCAAATCGATACCCACCACCTCTTTATTGATTTTAAGGCCGCGTACGACAGCAATTATAGAGACGAGCTATACAGAGCAATATCAGGTTTTGGCATTCCCACAAAACTCGTTCGACTGTGCAGGATGATGATGGAGAACTCTTGCTGCTCCGTCAAAGTTGGTACTGACCTCACAGAAGCTTTTGACGTCAACAAAGTATTCCGACAAGGTGATGCGCTATCGTGCGATTTCTTCAACTTAATACTTTAAAAAATTATAAGAAGAAAGGGAATTTTTTTTCAAGTCTGTGGAATTGCTAGCATACGCTGACGGCTTTGACATCATTGGCAGAACTCGGCGAGCTCTCACTGAAACGTTTGCTAGCATTGAAGCTGAAAAGGCTAAGATGGCACTAGCAGTCAATGAGGCCAAAACGAAAAACCTGCTGTCCACAAAAAGGGACACACAACACCGGCGTATTGGACAAAGCATCACAATAGACAGGTACAACTTTGAGGTAGTTAGGGACTTTGTGTACCTCGGATCCGTTATAACATCTGACAACAACACCTTGTCAGAAATAAAGCGAAGAATAACTCTTGTCAATCGCTGTTTCTATGGGCTAGGAAGGCAATTGAGTAGCAAAGCCCTCTCTCGAAAGACAAAGGAGACTGTATAAGACCCTAATCATCCCAGTCCTGCTCTATGGCGCCGAGGCATGGACTCTATCTAAAGCGGATGAAGATATCTTTAGTCGTTTCGAGCGTAAGATTCTTCGGAGGATTTTTGGCCCTATCTGCGTTAACGGGCTTTGGAGGAGAAGGTTCAACCAAGAACTATACGAGCTGTACAGCGACATTGACCTGATCAAAAAAATACGCATATCACGTTTAAGATGGCTAGGCTAAAGCGAATGGACAACTATGCTCCGGCTCACAGGATCTTCGATTCCATCCCAGAGGGTAGACGCAGTCAAGGAAGACCTCGCCTTAGGTGGTGCGCTCAAGTGGAGGATGACCTCAACCAACTTGGAGTGCAAAACTGGAGGCAGCTTAGCCAAAGACCGAGCTGGCTGGAAAGGCATGTTGGTTGAGGCCCAGGTTCGTCCCGAACTGTAGCGCCCCATAAGTAAGTAAGTAAGAATAAATATCACTATAAATCGCACAAAAAGCTATCACTAATAAGCAACTACCTTTCAAATAGCAAAAGCAAAAAATAGATTTTTAATATTGAATTTTGTAATTTTGAGCCAAATCGGTCTGTTAATAAGAAATGTGCACTTGCAATGGAGAATTAAATCTGATCACCGTTCCTGAAAGCATTCTGGAGAGATGGGATTTGTACTTTAATTAATTTACAGAAGAAATGGAGACTCCAATAGTTCGAAAGGAATGTAGTGTTTTTAGAACAACCAATTACCAAATTTAATGTACGCCACTGACACACACAAATTAACTCAAACACACTTATCACTGAAGTCTCAATCTCAAGTCCCGCTTAAATCGATCGAATGAGTTTAGTTAAGTCTGAGGAGGTGTCGTGTGGGGTAGTAAAAATTAAAGTAATTTTCGTAATATGTATATGAATGTTAGCTTTAAGTACTTTTTAATATTAATAAATGTTGAAGTTTGAACATAAAATCAAAGTATTTAATATTTTGCTATCATTACTCCGCACATTTGACCACAATACTCCTACATATTGGTGACCCCGAGCTGAAATAAAAAAAAATACACATACACAAAATATAAAACTAAATTGTATTTTCTTTTCATCGTTAATCAGCTTCTCATCATATTTAAAGCGATCGAACATAATTTTCTCGCAATCTTCAAAAAAAGGCCAAAGCAACTGGACTTCCACTTTGACCACTTGCGGAACTTACATGTGTAATTGGTAAAAGCGGTATATATACTCGCATAGCTGTCAACTCTTCCGTAACATCTTTGGATATCACGTGATTTTCTTTCACACGTTTATAAAAATCAGAAAATCGCTGGACAAACGGTACACACACGATTCTTAAATTAAATTTTTTTTCTTTTCATTTATTTAATACAGATTGAAAATTATTCAATTAATTTATTTTCATAAATTTAAAGCAATTTAAAGTTTCTTATTTTTTTTCTTTTTCCTTATGCATGAATTTAAATTTCATATATATGTATACCTTTTTGTATATATTTCTTATTTCGTATCTTATTTTTAGCCAAACACGACAGCCACAATTTTTTTTTATTAATTTATCTTGAAGTCGAGCTACAAAATGACTGACAATAAATTACAAGGACCTACAGGTGAAGAACATAATCAAATGGCAGGTGTTATACCTCCCGCTGTAACCACTCCGCCTGCAGCAGTTATTCATGAACAAGTTTCTTCAAATTCTTTTGAAGTTGCATCGATTAAGCTTCCCACCTTTTATGAAAAGGCTCTAGCGGCATGGTTTATAGCAGTTGAGGCACAATTTTTAACAAGAAAAATAACTTAAGATGAAACTAAGTACTTTAATGTACTTGCCTCTCTCCCAGTCGACGCGTTTTAAAAATACAAGAAAAGAACATCGTAGCAAAAGTAAGCAGATCCAAAAAATGTGCTGGTATCAAAGGGTTTTTGGCGCTAAACCTCGAAACTGTACACAGCCATGTTTTTTCAAAGATAGTTCTAATTCAAAAAACTAAGTAGCTTGTCGGATGTTTTAACAAAGGGCTTTCGGTCCCCAAATTGTCGTCGTTTATTCATCCATTGTAAAAAAACTTAATTTTTTAATTGATACTGGTGCGGAATATTCAGAAAAATCTTTCAGTTATTTCAGATTGTTTTCTTACTGTTGAAAATGGATCTACCATAAACACATATGGAACAAAGCTTTTAAATTTAGACTTAGGTCTACGACGTGCATTTCCATTTCCTTTTACTCTCGCCGCGGTATCCAAACCTGTTATTGGGGTTGATTTTCTTGGCCATTTTAATTTATTAGTTGATATAAAATGCCACGCTTTGATTGATCCACGCTTGCAAGCATTGATTCAAGTCGCTTCAAAAGTTGTTCTCCTCGTCTCTCAATTGTCGACGATGAATACGGCAAATTGCTTTAAAAGTTCCCAACTCTGAAATGTACTCCGAATTTTATGCTTACAGTTAAGCATAGCGTTGTCCATCACATTGTGACTAAAGGACATTTACCAGTTTCACATCCAAGACGTTTGGATAATAAACGCTTTAAATTGGCAAAATCCGAATTTGCATACATTCAACAACAGGCCTTCATCTTCCCCCACATGTTCACCACTTCATATGGTAGCAAAAAAGGATCCTGATGATTGGCGTCCTTGTGGGGATTATCGCGCATGGAATATCTGCACAATTTTTCACAAAACTTACGAGGGTGTACAATTTTTTCGAAAATCAATTTAGTGCGTGCTTATAATCAAATACCGGTGGTAGAGGAAGACGTGTACAAAACAGCAATCACTACACCTCTTGCAATTTTGAATTTTCCGCAACCAAGTTCACTGAAACAAACTCAACGTTTTGTAGGTATGGTAAATTTTTATCATCGCTTCATTCCAAAGCTGGCAGATCTTCTAATTCCTATATATATACAAATTAATAAAGTAGGAAATGTCAAAAGTAAGAGCAAGTCATTTGTGTGGTCGCCAGACTGCACAGAAGCTTTAAAAAAAATAAAACAGCACTTTCAAAAGCAACCCTTATAGTAAATCTCAGCGGGTGTTCACCAACACGACTTACATTAGATGCATCTGATCTAGCAATTGGGTCTGTACTTGAGCAGTTTCTGGAAAACAAATGGAAACCATTAGCTTTCTTTTCCGAAAAGCTCACCCGATTTGAAGAAACATACCCCGCTTTCGATAAAGAGCTTTTTGCTTTTTTTCTTTCCATACGACATTTCCACTACTACTTGCAAGGACGAGATTTTATTGTTTATACTGATCATAAACCTCTGACAATGGCTTTATTCACTAAAGCAGTCAGAAGTCCAAAACAGGCAAGGCAACTCGATTGGATATCAGAATATACAAGTGGAATATGAAGAGTTAAAGTGTTTATTAGCACAAAAATCTAGCTCTTCATTCAAACTCGAATAAGTTGTCTCTCCAACCTTTATTCAGCCAATCTGGTGTGAAACATCAACTGAAGTGAAAAGACCATTCTAACCAGAATGTCTCAGAATGGCTGCATTCTTTAGTATTCACTCTCTTTCACATCCAGGCATTAGCGGATCTAGAAAGCTTTTAACTGAACGTTTTTTTCTGGCCGAGAATGAGTTCAGATATCAAGGATATGGTTCTTTCGTGTACTCAGTGCCAGCGTTCAAAGATCAACAGACATACCAGATCACCATTAGGAAGTTTTAACACACCCAGCAGCCGCTTCGAACATATTCACATGGATTTAGTAGGACCCCTTGATGTTTCAAACGGTTACAGTTATATTTTGACGATCGTTGATCGGTTCACCTATTGGCCTGAGGTCTACTCTTTGAAAGACATGTCTGCCGAGACGGTTGCAAAAACTTTTCTGTCCGAATTTATATGTCGATTTGGCGTCCCTGCGAGAATAACAACTGACCAAGGAACTCAGTTCGAATCGAAGTTATTTTCAGAAGTGACAAAACTACTGGGCTCACACAGAATAAGAACCACGGCGTATCATCCTCAAGCCAATGGATTAGTGGAAAGGTTTCATCGTAATTTAAAAGCAGCTCTTAGATGTCGTGAAAACACTTTCCATTGCACTGACGATTTGCCTTTAGTTCTGCTTGGAATAAGATCGGCACTGAAAACAGACATCCACAGCTCTCCGGCAGAGATGGTGTATGGCCAACCTTTGCGTTTTCCTTCAGATTTTTTCTCTTCATCAAGCACAGAAGATTATTTCAAAAATTTACCGGCATTTGTAGCTAAACTTCGCACTAACATCAACTCAATACGCCCAACGGAAACACGTAAAGAAGATTCACCGGTTTATGTTCCAAAATCACTCCAAAACTGCGACCAAGTTTTCGTGCGCTCACCACCCAATAAATCAGCTTTGAAAAATCCATATCAAGAGCCTTTTAAGGTTATAAAAAAGCTAAGAAAATATTACATTGTTGAAATCAAAGGAAAAAATGTTTCCATTTCATTAGATCGTCTAAAGCCTACTTATGTGATAGATTCATCTGAAAAAACCGTGAAAACCAAAAAATATGTAAAGTTTTCAAAATGAAACAAATAATTTTTTTTATGTAACGTTTATCGCTTCGGCTGGAAAGGGGGTGATGTAGTGTTCTTAGAACACCCACTTACCAAATTTTATGTACGCCACTGACATACACAAATTAACTCAAACACACTTATCACTGAAGTCTCAATCTCAAGTCGCGCTTATCTCAAGTCGCGCTTAAATCGATCAAATGAGTTTAGTTTAGTCTGAGGAGCTGTCGTGTGCGGTAGTAAAAATTAAAGTAATTTTCGTAATATATAAATGTTAGCTTTAAGTACTTTTTAATATTAATAAATGTTGAAGTTTAAACATTAAATCAAAGTGTTAAACATTTTGCTATCATTACTCCGCACACTTGACCACAATACTCCTACAGAAAGGCTACCAATCAATAATAAGGCTTCCAGAGCATTGTGGGCAGAAGTCCACAAGGTGTACAAAACCCAGATCGAGCAGGAGGCACAAAACCGGTATATTTATGAAAGGATAGAAAGATATATAGATAGATAGATAGATTATATAGATAGATATATAGATAGATAAATGGATAGAGAATTCTATTTATTATCATTAATTCGGATATAATAATGTATCCGTATTGTTTGAAAAATAACAATAAATTATCTATAATTATTGAAGTTTGTAATTAAAGAAGTAATAATATTTGTTGAATAAAAACATAATAAAGTTTCTTTTAAAATGTTTTGTTTATAATTTAGTTAAGATAAGACATCGCAGTTGAGGAGGGCGACTACTTCGTCTGGTGATTTCACATTGCTGCCCAGTGAATTTCTTCGTATTTCACACAAATTCTCTTAAAAATGCATGACATTTAGCTTTCTCTTAAGTTACGTAATCTGCAGTAGATAGGCAGATCCTCTCGTTGTTTTATGTACAGGGTGGGCCAAAAGAAGTTATCCATCCGATATTGTTTGGCTCTCTTCTTTTCTAAATGAAAAACTTCGATTTTGTTTTTTGATTATGTTATTTTGAACTTTAGGAATTGTATTGGTCAAGTCGAGAAGATGATATCGGCCAAATAGGCGCCGTCACAATTGATTGGCAAACAGGCTCGTTTTATGGCATTTTTCAGCACTTCAACGAGAACTTCAGGCCACAGATTCTCGCACTCGTGTCGAATGTTGTCCTTGAGAGCTTCCAGAGTCTCGGGCTTGTTCACGTTAACACGAAACTTCAAAAAACCCCACAAAAAAGTCTGAAACGGTTAAATCGGGCGATCTTGCGGGCCAGAGCAAATCGTCAAAACGAGAGATGAGGCGAACCGGGAACGCCGCCTTCAGAATATCGGTTCATGTCGGTTCATGTATCGCTCCATGGCTTGTTCACTTGTATTTTGCATCTGTCTAGTCCACAAATGTCAAAACAGATTTGACATTGGCGGCCATTTGCAAAAATGAGAGCATCTTCCAATAGCGTGATTTCTTTTTTCCCACCTTGTAGTTAAGGCTGATCAGCTCCCCTTATTTAAAAAATCGCTGCAATAAACTCATTACGTTATGGAAGTAGCTACGCTCGTATAAATTGTGATTAATGCTGTTATTTGTTGATTTATGTAGCCTCATTTATGAAGTCTATTCTAAGTTGCTCATTTATTTTGGAGATAAGATTTAAAAAGTCATCTTTGCATTTTCCATTTTCATCCAGTATTCAAAATTTTTTCGATAGTAGACAGCATGTTCTTCAATTTTTTATACCACAGGTGTTTTTTTCTATTGTTGGTAGTGAATTTTTGAAGTCTTTAATGAGGAATACTTAGTACTTTTGTACTTTAATATGACACATAAGAGTTTTAATGAAAAGTGTAGACAGTCCTGTCTCTGTTGGGATCATGTTGTTGTTTCTTTTTTTTTGGTAAACGAAAGCATCTTTTAATGAAGAGCCTGTGAAATTTGTCGACTGTTTCATACTTTTCACCTTTTCACACCTGTCCTGTGCTGCGTACATCAAAATAGATTCATCTTTTCCATGTCGCGGATATTGCACTTTTGGCATTAACTAGCTTGTCATTGGGGTGTGTTTCCATATAAGGTTGCTGGTTATGGTGAAACGCAGCTGTTTGTATGATTTAACTATCTCCATTGGTTTTCTGTTAAAGTGCCATTTCTCATTCCTGGCTATTCTACCAGAACCTTTGCGGAATATCATCACCCTCAGATTTCATAACCTTCTACACACTTCTAGTCGATTAATCAACAGTAAGAATTCAGGTGAGTAAGCACAGAGCATCATGTCATCTGTAAATAGCCGGGATTTAATGAGAGAGAAAGGTTTAAGGAAGGAGATCCCACGATAATTGGATGGATCATCAATGTTGCCTTTCATATGTATGGGAAAAATTAAAGATTGTTTGAACTGTTCTGGTAGTACTCCAGTATCCAAATTATATTAAAAGCCGGGGTTAGCTTTAAGGTGAGCATTTCAGTTCTATATTTTAGAAATTCCATTAGTATTCAATCAGCTCCTGGTGCCTTTCCATCCTTCATTTTATTTAGCGCATTATTTACTTCATATCATATTATCTAAAATATCATTAGAGTAAGCACGTTTTGCGTATTGGATAGGAGTTGTTAGACTTTCCGGATTAAAAAAGTAATTTAAAGTGGTCATCATGAATGGTTCAATTATAAGGGTAGCCTGAATCTGAAGTAGTGCAATCCTTTAACAACTTTTGGTCAAAAGTAGCATCCAATAACAATAAAAGGGAAGAAATACGTGGGGTTTTACTTAAATCCAACAATGGTCTGTCGAGATTTCTGACTTGAAATCCGGAAATTTTACCATTAATCTAAACTTTTGCTTCCCCGTGTGCAATGAAAGATGATTTTGGAGAAGACACCATCACATAAATATTATGATATCTTTTTTATTTACATATTTCAAAGCAGATGTTGTGGAGATATAAAGGCTCGGCTAGGCACCTGGCTCGTAAAAGTAAAAAGGAACCAGTTACGATTGTCTCTTGCACTTCTTTTTTATTGTATAAGGGAAGATGATTGAACTTGATTACGTTGAAAGAGGAGCATAGACTATAAAGTGAACACCCGAAATATTGGGATGAAAAAATTG